>JAYRBT010000060.1:2543631-2574251 GCA_036023395.1 Myiotriccus ornatus | reverse complement strand
ACTAATGAGGCAGAAGTCCTCAATCAGGAGGCAGTTCCAGAGCAGGTTTCCAGTTCCACAGAGCTGGATGGGCAGAACGAAAGGCAGAACAACCCAACTGAGTCGTGGCCGACGCACAAAACGCTGTGTGTGCTCTGCAGTGGTTCCTTCCTCAGGCAGCCCCAGGGATGTGCACACCCTGTGGTCCCTCCCGAGCTTTCCTTCCATCCCTGACCTCCAGGAGTGCCACCCAGGCCTGTTCATTCCTGCTGCAGAGGCAAGCAGGGAAAAAATCTGGAGCTGAGAGGTGGCTGCTCTGAGAGTTCAACACCTCAGCTTAAATTGAACCAAATTTCACTGGAAAAGGAAAAGAGGCCTGTGCAAAATGTCAAACAAGAGCAGAGGTCTTTCAGGAAGCTCAAAGCACAGCAATCAGAGCACAGACCACACTGGTTTTCCCAGCAAGTGCTTAAGTGGAGTGGACTTTTTCACATTTACTTGCCTTGCAAACACTTTGCAATGCTGAAGCTGAAAACCTCACACAGTTTGTGTTTAGTCTGTGGAACTCAGTGGATGAAAAACACGTTTTTTTTAAACTGAGAGGAGGTTTTAAAGCTATTAACCATATTTTTCTTCCTTTTTTTACAAGGCAAAATGAATTTAATGGCAGGCTGCACAGCCTAAGTGATTGTGGGCTGGGAGGAATTGCTGGCCTGTCCCATTATGCACATTTACACAGCTGGACACATCTGCAGGAGCCACATGAAGAAAATTCACGGGAAATGGGACTCCAAATAAGTTATTTCTATTCCCAGTTCAGTTGCAGAAATTATAAGTGGCTTGAGCAACTTTCTTCCAAAAGAAGGAACATTTTCCTACACCACAAAAATTTAACAAGCCAAGACAGTTATTTTGCCTCACATCATGTGTATATAAAAGACTGACTACACACCCCTCCTTCCCTGCAAAGCTTCAGTTAGGTTCAATGCATTTATTCCTTCAGAACTGTTCTGCTCATCACCCACGGAGCTAAGAAATACCAGAAAAGAAAAAAAAAAAGTTCAAAAGAATGGTTTTTATTCACTTCCCAACAGCGCTGTGCTCTCTGGGAAGCCTTCACTAGCCTGGAGTGGGAAGAGCCTTGTCCAGTGCACAGTCACAGGGGATTAAATGCTCCAGGAACAGCCAGGGACGGGCATGGACAATCTCCTCCCGCTCCCACTCTGTGCTCTGCCTTTAATCCCACAGGGTGTGGGTTCTGAAACCTTGTCCTGTTGTCACAAGTGGCCCCTGTGCTGAACTCTGCCTGGTCAGGGCAGCTTTATCAGCCATAAATATTGCAATGAGAACCAAAGACTGCTCATGAAAGATTGATTCCTCACAGTTCACTGACCCTTCCTCCGAGGCCTTTTATTCAAATGAGAGTAAACCCATCCTAGAAATCCCAGCATTAATTGTTAATATTACAGGCTACTGAAACACGGAGTCCTCGAGGAACAGAGATCCAGGGCTGGCTTAAAGTGATACATCCCAGCAGAAATTAAAGGCAATCAGCAGAGTTTAAACACGCTAATTCTCACATTCAGAACCAAACTGAGACCTTCAATGGACCTTACATTAAATCAGGCGGGTCGAGTGCTTCTGGTCAGAGTTGGGTTTGGGAGGTTTGAGCTGCAACCAGTGAGAGGTTTGGGGGAGTGCTCAGTTCCTGCTCATCACCCACTGCCGAGCTTGTTCCACACCCACAAGGAAAAGCAACATAAAACATGTTGAGGGATGATTTTTTTTTTTCCTTTCCCAAAGTAACAAGTGGTTGACACCCATTTAAATATTCAACAGTGCAAGTGTTCTGCCGTTTAGTCTCATCACGTTGGCACGCTGCGGAAACACTGGCTCAGTTCACCCCCGATTTCCCAGCAGAAATAACACAAGTCTGGTGTGAACTGAACATTTGTGATAAGCAAACTTCCTCCTGCTGCTCAGGAGCCGAAACCTGAGCACGGGCAGAACACACAGCCCCTCGTGTTTCCAAAGGGCTGGTGCTTCCAGCCCTCTCTGCAGGGACCAAAAGCTTCATGGCTGAGCACCTGCTCTCCAGTTTCCCAAACCCTGCCCCTTACAGCGACTCAGGAATCACCCAGAGAACACCCACTGTTGGGCTGAGGTGTGGGGCACAGGGCAGGAGGTGATTTAACTGCTCCCAGCGCCGAGGAGAGCAGAAAATCTCTGGGTCCAGAGCAAGGCACGGGGCTCTTGTCCAGGCACAAGCACAGGAAAGCACCACTGACGCTCCTGGAAACATTTCCCACCCCAAGTCTCCCCAGCAGGGACTGGTGTTGCTGCATCAGGCACGGAGGGGATACAGGGGAAGTGGAGAGGAGACAAGTGAGGAGCTGCCAAGAGGACATAATAAATTCACTGACACGGGACCAAGCTTGTCATTAAATGTCAACTGCTGGTTTAACAGCTGGAGGGGAACAAATCTCTGCTTCAACCTCTGGGCTCTTAGCAGCAGATAGCAAAAATCCTCCCCCAGAAAGGCTCCCTCTAAATGGCAAACTCCTTCTGCTCAGGTTTCGGGACGGAGCTGACAGAGGACTCGCAGATAATCACACGCTGCTGTTCCCCACAGCACCTCTGCTAACAGAGCTGGAAACAATCACTTTGCATCCTGACAAGCACGAGCCAAAATAATGGAGTGTGTCAGCAGCACCCAGCACAGGGAGCTGAGCTCGGGCAGCACACCAGGCACTCCTCATTCAGCCATGAAGCACCCAAATCTAAACCTTGCCCCAGTCAGTCCTAGGCTTTAAACTGAGAAAATTAAAACAAGCAAATGCACAGCTGATGGGGCCAACTGAAGGGCCAAAGGAGGTGGCAGCTGGAAGTGAACACACCAGGGATCTCCCCTGTATTTCAGAGATGCCATCTCCTCCCCTGCCCCTAAATTCAGGCAGAAGTTTTGCCTGCTGCCCTGCAGTGGCTCAGCTGGGTCCCTGCTGTCCTTGTGCCTTCCCTGCCCTTGTGTTTTCCCCTCCAGGTGAGACAGAGAACAGTCCAGCAACACGCCCAGCTCTGCAGTCTCCCCATTCCCAGTGCAGCCCGAGCCCTGCCCGAGGCGATGCTGCTCGACACGCACAAAATGCCATGAAAATTAACGTGAACTTTCTTCCTTCCTTCCTTCCTTCATTTTTTTTCGCCCCCCTCAACAAGGCAGCCCATTGAAATTCAACATCCATTTTAGTGAAGCACTCTGATGCTGGGTGACCTTTGAGTGACATTTGCTTTGCCTCTGTGCACCAGGAGACACCAACCCACCCTTTAACAAGTCCATAACCCAGCCCTGGCCGTGGCAGGGAATGAGAACGACTGCTGGGATGCGTGGAATTCTCAGGAAGGCTCCTTAAATCAAAGCACTGAACAGAGAAAGGAGGGGCAAACCCACAAATTTACTGATCATTTGTTTCTGCATGAGCATAATTCCAGCCTGGGAGAGCCCCTGCATTATGGTGTCATTGGTAACAAATAAAAGTAAGAATTGTTTAGCAGAGTTGACAAAAAAACACAAAACCAACAGTGTTATCTTGTAGGCTACCAGCTTTGTACATTTAATATATTTAACCTATACTTATTCTACTTCCAAACGAGTCTTAGTGCCAACAAGCGATTCCTCCTGCTTCAAATGGGAAGGGAAAGACAAGAGAGAGGTAGAGCAAACCCCAGTACAGCCATGCATGAGACAGGAGAGACAGCCAAAATAATCCAGTTTCCAGAACTTTTGTAAACCATAAATGGGTTGCTATTTGCATGAGTTCTGCAGCATCCTTGACTTAAAAAAAAAAATAAATAAAATGAAGATAATGAGAAAATTAAACCTTTATAGCAAGCTCTCACAGTCTGGGTTTTGAAAACACTTCTGTAAATAGAATTATCTGCTTCAGAGACATTAAACCCACCAGTGGAATCTCTTACATTACCACATTGTGAACATCTGACCTCCAACACTGGGAAATAATGAAAAATTAATGGATCCAGATGTGCCAATCCTGCCAATGGCAGATGTTCATTTTACACACCATTTAGAAATCCCCAGTGCATTTGAGCACACGATGATAAAACTACTAAATAATAGGAAGGAATGGAACAGTGCTGTGAAGTGACATCTGCACCTTCCCAGCATATGAAAATGCAGAGATGGGTGTGCAAGAGACCCCACCAAGAACAGGTCACCTCTGTGGCAGCAGCTTTAACTCAGGGACCTCTTCCAGGACAACCAGGAACTGCCACTGTCAGGGCTGTTCCCAACAACTTCATCCAAGTCATTCCTAAAGGTTCCAGCATAAACCAAATCACTTGAGATCACAAATAACTTGAAGACACCAAACACTCTCAAAACTCACCCCTCCACTAGATATTTGCCCAGCTGAGTCTATTCCTCTGCCATTAACTACCTGCAATCTTTTTTTTCCTCCTCTTGCTACCGGAGATTATTTTTTTGTGGAGATTATTTTTAACTCTACTCTGCCTGTCCAACCTGGCCCTTCCCTCCTAATGAGAATCAGATAAATCTGTCCCTTGTCAGCTGCCCAGAGAGAGTTTTACTACACCATAAAAAGCCCCAGTATTTAAGGAAGATCTCTCTCTCTGTCATCAAGGTTCTGCACACAATCCAGCAGTCCCTCCCTGAGCAGAAAAGCTCTGGAATAGCTGCTGTGTTGTTGAGTGCTCTTTGCCCTGGGATTCCCAACCCCCTTCCCTGTGGATCTGCAGCCCCCACCTCTCTTCCCCTCTGGAAGCTCTGACTCTGCAGAGGAGCATCTGTTTGTGTGATGCTGAACAATTTGTTCCATTACGTTCTGAAAGCCTTTGACTAAGGGGCTTATTTATGCTCCGTGCTTTGGTAATGACTCTGATGAACAAACTCCAGGAGCAGGGAGAGAAAATGGAAGCTGATGGTGTTTGAACATCATTTCAGTGCTGACTACACAAAGCTCAGCCTTTCAGCAGCAATTCTGCCTCTGTGCCTTTGATTTTGCAAACAGTTGACAGAGGCACAATTCTATTGACCAGGCAGATTCGATTAAAATCCCGTATTAAAATGTTCCCCAGGGCTCTCAGTTAGGCTGTCCTTCACCTATAGGGTTTCAGATGGTACAGATCCATCTTGGTAACTGAAACACAGACCAATTCCCTGCTGTATCTGGGTCACTATCCATCTTGTCTCTCGTGGTGACTGGTTCCAAGTGATTCAAAGAAAGAAGGCACAAGCAAGTTCTCAAATCACCTCTCAGCAGCAGAGCCCAGAGAGCACAGGGGAGTTTCTCCTCAGCCCAGCAGAGATGATGGTTGTCTCCCAGAGTGAGAAACAGGAGGAGCAGTGTTGTCATTGAAAAGGGGAATAAACCAAACCTGAGCTCAGTGGTTTGAGAGGGAAACTACCGAGACCCAGGCGTGCCCTTCGGAGCTCCAGGAGCAGGTTCCAGGGGCAGTGCCGTGTCTGGCTGTGTGGGACTTCCCTCCTTTGTAAAGCAGAGCACACAGTAAATATCTCCGAGCAGGGACAGTGAGCCAGGACTGCAGTGCAGGCACAACCGCCTCGGCCAAGGTCACACATTTCGCCTGTGGCAGAGCAGGGACCAGGATGACAAGAGGCTCCCTGGTGCCTTCTCCTGTTAGAAGTGGAAGCACAGACCTGAGGAGACAGGAGAACAAGTGGAGAGAGCCTGAGTTACCCACCCCAGGGGCAGAGGGGATTGCGGGGACAGTGGCCTGGGTTGCCCTGGGAAGGCTCATCCCTCCTGTGCAGGGCTGTCTCACTCAGCACTCAGCAGGTCTTCACTGGACATTAACTGCAGAGACTTATTTACCCAGTTTATGGGCAATAACACCATGATTTATCCATCCTCAAATTAAAAAAAAAAAAAACACCAAAAAAAAGTCCAATTTCTCATCTGAGATCAGAAGAGAAATAGAGAAGGGGCAAATCCTTTGAGCATAAACAGATTGCACTATTTATATATGAAAATGTTTTCTGCATCTATAAACTTACCATGCCCAAGTACTTTAATTAATTGCAGGGGTTGCTATGGTAACATTCCTAACTCAATTATAGCTCCACAAAGAGGTGCAGTGCACTCCTGACAGAGAAGCAGGTAACTCCTGCTGAGACTGAAGTGGGGGGCAGACACAACTGCAGTGGATTTCTGCAGATCTGACCCCCCCAGCGTCCCAGCAACTCAAATTATCCCACTGTTCCACCCACTCTTCACCCCTTCTGAGGGATGAGAGCACACGGGAGCCCCAGGAACAGATTGGTGCCAAGCTGTCGGAGTGAACACAGCCGACTCCCCTGGCCCCATCCCGGGCTGAGCAGGACTGCGACGTGCCAGGTGGGCAGGGAGAGCGTCTGGGGGAGAGAACTGCAGCTCCTGACAGCAGGAGGGAACGAGGGCCCCCAGCTCTGGGCTGGGCAGCAGCACCTCAGCAGGCAGAGCTCAGCTACCTGACCCTAAAAACCTGCTCGACCACAGATGTTCCCCTCGGACACGGCACAGGTCGGTCTCTTGCCTGCACCTCAGTTCCCACCTGTAAAATCAGGGCAGACTGCCTGATTCCTAAACTGAGAGGCAAAAATTATCATCAGCTGCTCCAGCTCGGCATGGATAAGGTCTGTGTGAAGGTTACTAGCAGATTAATGATGCTAAAGATTGATGATTTATGGCCAGATCTCTCTCCCACCAAATACCAAAGGAGCTGCTGGTCTAGGCTGGGCACTAGAGAAGACTCCAAAGCCTCACAAAGACCTCATTCCTTCCCTGCATTTCAGCAAACCATCTGCACCACAATCAGCATTCTGCCTCCAGATGTTTCAAAAGCAAATGCAATATTCCCTATTTGTGCCAGGGCACTGAATGGTCAACAGAAAAGGAAAAGCAGGAGAAAAGAAGGAAGAAATGACATTTCCTCTTAGCATTAGCACCTGAAATCTGTGGACTGATAACCTTTACCTCCATTATGAAGAGTCCTCCTGCCTCGTGAACGGGGCTCTGTTCTCTCCATCCCTGCACTGCTCAGCTCTTCACTCCTCTGGCATCTTTTCCAGGGGTGCACTCACATGACAAAGGGGACACTGCCTGTCCAGCTCATGTGTCTGTCACCCCTTGTCCTAGATGGGCTTTCAGTCACCGTGCCAAGATATTCCCCTGCCCCTCCACAGCCCCTGTCACTTGTATTAAGTGTCCTTCTCTCCCACTTCAGATTAAATGCCTTGTTGGACACTTCTGAAGGTGTCTTTAGTGAGGCACAGTGGTATTTCTTACCCTCTCTGCCCCCATCCTTCAAGGTCACAGACAGAGGCTTCAGCTTTTTTCTTAAAGGTTAAATGCAAGTTCCAGAAGAGGAGCTTGAACTTTGGAGAGCTAAGGCAGAAAAAAACCAACCCCCCCAGAGAATACAATATTGTTGTGTGAGAGGCAGCGAATAGGAAGGATAAACCAGCAGCTGGAGGAGCTGGACAGAAAACAGCAGCTCCCTTCCTGAGCAACAACTTTATCTGTCTCTGCAAACCAACTGCTACTTTTTCAAGCCTTTTCCCCAGCCTGCCCCGCTCTGAAGAACATCCCTGCCTGCAGAGCAGGAACTTGCCAGAGGCCCTTTTATTTCAGCAAAGCCCCCCACCAGCTGTGCCTGCGCTCCCTGAAGGATACACAGTGTTAACTCTTCAGAGATGGCATTTTCCAGCCTGTCAGGCAAATAGATGCTTACTCAAAGTCGGAGCGTTCAGAGGTTGAACAAATTTTTGCTCTCCTCCGCAGCAGGCGCTTTCAATCATCAATTCCCGCTCGCCTTCCTGCACCCCTGTTGTTCTCTGCGGGCTGAGATTCGCCCAGTTCAAAGCCTCCTACTCTTTAGGAAAGATTTGGACTCTGGGTTTGTTTTATTCTCTCCTTTTCCTTTCCCGTGTCCATCATTTTTCGCCCCGGCCCTTCCAATTTGCTGGGTTTGCAGCGGATCACTGCATAATTCAGAGGGTTTACACACACACACTGGAGTTCAGGCTCAGGGATGCTGTATCTCTGCTGGCCTTTCAGTTATTCAACCAAAAAACTGTCACAGCACAGCTTAACTGTGCAACAACCTCTAAGCTGAGCCTCAGAAACCCCTCCGGAGCCTCGATCCTGCGCCGCCATCACCGACAGCAATTCGCCCAAATTTGCCCGTTTTGCATCAACTTCCACCCTTGAAAGCGGTTTATTTTGTTGCTCACCACCTCGTAGCAGTGAGTGGGTGTGAGTTTTGCCTTGGCAGGGCTTGTGGAAGCCGGGGCTGGCAGGGAATTAGTCGGTGCCTCCCTGGCAGAGCCGCAGCCTCCGGGGAGCGGGATTAGCAGGGTTAGTTCAGCACAAGATCCGCTCCGGCACATCAGGCATGACTGGACATCTCTGAGGGCCAGAGAGCACTGCTGAGGAATTCCAGAAACGTCCTGCTGGAACACACAGCCACGCAAAGACACTCCTGGTTTTCCCCACCACAGTCTGTGGGTGCCCACGGTGCTGTTCCCTTATTTCTGCAAATTCGGGGATGAGCAAAGGTTTGTAATTGTTTTATTAAACTATGTGAGATCTCTCCTTGCCAGCAAATTGGTGGCTACATTAGGGCCACCAGTGAAAAGAGCTGCAGGCACTGGGATCTTTCTAGATACATTTTATATCTATTTATATGTGTAAATAAATATGTAAGACAGACACTGGGTTAAAATAGGTATGAAAGTGGTAGATCAGATGCTTCCATTTGCAGTTCTCATTATTCAAGAGCAAGAGAGGAGGTCAGTGGACCAGAAACAAGGAAAACTTACAAAACCCAGCACATGTTCTGTGCTATTTGCTGAGCAGCACTAATCAGATATCAAAACCCTAAACAGATAAAACCCCCAAACCAAGCTGCTTACAGGAACAACGAGAAAGTTCCACCTTTGCACCACTTTAAGGAAAGAAAAGAAAAACTGACCTTGCTTCAAGGCACAAATCGACCCCTAACGGATTAGGGCTTTTCCTGCAAGCAGGTCTTAATTAAAAAGTGCACAAAATCACTTTGCAACATAATTGTTAGTGGTAGCCACTATTGGAGAGGTTATTAAATTAAAGTACTACCAACTCAATAGTGCCATATGGCCATTCCCACGCCACTAAAGAAATAATTTTTACACATCCAGAGCTTTAAGTCGATTTTACAGTAAATTGTTGCAGTCGGGACAAAGCCCACGTGAGTGCCCTGCCCATCCACTCCCCGTGGAAAGTGGTGTTGTCAGAACAGTCCCCTCAGGGGGGTCAGACCATCCAAACCAGCTCTGCTTCACTGGCACACAGTTTACCCCAGGTCACTGCTGCAGGGGCTCAGAGGGATTCCCTGGAAGCATGCACAAAATTATTGGGACTATTACTCCGGGTAGCATTGAACAACCTCTTATATTTCACCAGGAAATTTGGAAAAGCAAGTACAAGGGTACTGAGAATGCAGCAGATGCCACCAAAAAAAACAACCAAAAAAACCCAAAGGTCACACAGGAAGTTGAGATCACAGGATTATCCCCCTTCCATCTCCATCTCAGGCCTGGTTTTTTTCATGTGAAAAGAAAAGTCTGTGGAAACTTGAAGCTTAATACTTAAAAGGTAGACGCTCATCTACATCAACACCATCGCCCTTAGAGCATCAATCTTTGAGTATAAACCTCTGTGTGAACCTAACACTTGATCCCACGCTTTGATTTAGTAAAGAATTATATGCACAGCATCATCTGCGGATTTACACGGGTTCTGTAAAGGGATTTTCAGCAAAGCCAGTGAATAGCTCTGCAGAAATTGTCTCAGCTCAGGTAGAACAAAGGCACGTGTTGGTTGGATCCTGTAACAAATGCTAATAACCCAGACAGCACTGCCCTGGCTGAGCTGACCTTATTACACACCAACAGCTCATCTATAATGCATTTAACTCAAGTTCTTCCTGTTCTAATGAATTAACTGCACTCCAGTGGACTGCCACTGAGAACTTGTTTGGGAAAATAGCTCCAATAAAAATCACATCAATAATAACGCCTCCAAACCATTTAACAGTTGGGAAATGCTTTAACAGTGATTTTTCTCCCACCCCCTTCTCTTGTCAGAAGGTCTTCAGAGGACAAAAACATCCCATGATCATCTTTTGTAAATTGAGTGCAGTGCTTTTTTTAAAAAAATAAAAAACCCCCAAGAAATAAATAAGAAAAATTAGGCCCACAACGGGATGCAATTTATTCTTCAGGCTCAGAATTTGATGTCCTTACACCACTTAATTACTCCACAGGAGTAAATTCGCTTTAACAGCTGCTGACAACAGATGACATTTGCATCACAATTTCTTCCAAAACTTTTGAGAGGCACTCAGCTTTCTTAAAGGTAATGCTAAGCTGGTATTTAAATGATACTGTCTGAAATGATGGTGCTGCCTAATTGTTTTCATGAGATCACCCAGTGAGATCCTAATGCATTATTTATACTCCTGGATGGGCAAACCGTGCTGCTAAGTGCAGCATGAATATATAACCACAGTGTTCCTTGTCCTGGGTAAACTGTGAAGATCTCAAGTGAAGAAAGCACTCGCAGCATATGCTTAATCTCAAAACCACATTTTAAACCTCGCTGAAGCCAGCCTTGCTTTTGTAAATGTATTTATCACCCATCATGCAGGGGGCAGGTTGTCCCAGAGCACTCCGAGCTGGGGTGTCATTCTGTGCTGCCCAGGACAAAAATCATCCCTGGCAACTGAAAAGAACCAAACCTGTGCATAAAGCAGGGAGGGCGGGGAGGGAAGAGCAACTGGTGGGTAAACTTGGCAAGGACAGGCCCGGATTTCATAGTTATTCCTCGTCTCCCTCACGCACACCCACCCCAAAGCTGGGTGATTACAGGAACAGATGTAGAGCTCTAGAAAGCCAATGAATCAATGCACAGTTAAATTACACAACCCGTAAAAAAAAAAAAAAATCAATGGGACTGCAAGATGTAACACCAGGATATAAAAATCCTGCAAACAATAAATAAAGCAAAGCCATATTTAGGGGCTGTCTGGCTATTTCTCTGAAGCAGAGCTTGGCCACGTTGTTTGCACCTCAGCAAATTACTATCAGAAAATAAAGGCCCACAGTGTCGCTGTCCAGATCTCCCATTTTCCCCTTAAGTGCCAAATATCCCCAAATTTACAGCAATTTCCTTTCTGCACCTCAGAGTTTCTGAATGCAGCACAACAACCATTTCCATCAGGATCAGTGCTGGAGGGACAGGATATCTCTGGCAATCAAATCAGACCATCCCACTCCAAAGATGCCCAGACTTCCAGGGGTACCATCTCCAATCCTTCAGAGCTGTTGTTTTCAATCCTGTTTTTTCTTTGCCCCTGTTTCTCTTTCCGAGACAAAGGAAGAGAAAGAGAAGCGCAGCCAAATTAACGTGTATTTATAGAAGGCACTGATTGCACTATTTATTCCTAGCCTCTCTGGGAACTCAAATCAGACCCCATTTCCTCAGGGGGCTCGATTTCCTCCTCCCTCGTTCACGGGTAAGGTTTTGCTGAGCTGCCTCGGAGCCTCTCGGCGCTCTCCCTGACCGCGACGTGTTTCCACACACGTTCCTGTCTCCGGGTGCTTCCTGCGTGGCATTTGGAAGGACCCGGTGCTGCTCCGAGGAGGTGACACCCAGACCCCCACAGCTCCCCCGTCCCACAGGGAACGGCGGGCTCAGCTTTCCCGGATGCTCCTTCCCAGCTCGGCTGGGGGATGTGGATTCAAGCCATGCCAGGCCTCTTTTTCCCGAGGATGCTCAGAAGCCTCTGCGATGCCGGCTGTGCTGCCAAGAGGGGGAAGGAGTGGCAGCTTCAGGCGGTGCTGTGGCAGCCCCCCCTCGGTGTGGCACAGGGTGACAGTGGCTGTGCAGCCCCATCCACCAAGGGGAAGGGAGAGAGGAGAACCCCCCTTTTCCTTGGGCCACCAAACGTTTGGTGCAGCACAGAGCTGAGGAGCTCCACGTCAGTGGTACTGAACGGCCTGATGGCTCCGTTCAGCACGCACACTCCCACCCCCAGACACCAGCCCTTCCCCAGCGCGGGCTCTGCACCCTTTTCCTCATTATCCTTTCATAAACTGCAGGATTTAAGGCTTGTTTGTGTTACAGCTGCTGGTGTTAAAGTAACACTTACCCTGGAGCTTTCATAAAATTTTCAGGACCGCTATTATTTTTAACCTGCTGCCAGAGGCAAATCTTCCAGCAGAACGCAGCTACAAGGGGTCACCCATTTCCTCCTGGCAAACAAACTCCCTGTCCTCAACAGGGCAAACAAACACCAGTAAAATAAGAGCTAAACAGCTCCCCTTCCAGTGCCACCAGGGTGGAACGTTGTCTCAGTGGGGATTGAGTCAGAACTGCCCTCACCCCCACCAATCTCAATTGTCGAGGAGAGAAATTACAGGAAAATTAAACATGTGACAGTGGAATGTTTTTATACATTCTGGGTTAATGCCTCCTGTTCCTGCTACTAGCTACACTCAAATCCTCCAAATTCATCATTTAATTCAAATTGATCTACAGAAATAGTAGGTTCTTTTCAAAGCTCAATTTGAAAGATCATTAAAACATACAAAAGACTTTATCTGTTGGGGGAAAAAAAAATCTGTATACAAAGGAGGGGGGAAGAGGAGATCTCACACATGGAAAATGACAGTATTTTCTACCTTAACCTCTTCAGCTGGAGTTGCTAAGTAACCATGACACACCACTGTGTATTCTCTGCAGCGTCTGGTCTACAGCCTGACAGTTTGATTAATTCTTCCCAGTCCCAAACCTGCATGGTGAATATTTTAAATACTTAAGACTTTAATGGGTGGGGGAAAGAAAAAAAAAAAAAAAAGCCACAGAAAACCTCCAAACCCATCTATAATTTATAAATTAAGTTTTATTACTAGGCTGCCATATTTAGATGGGAAACTAAAACCCTCTTCCAGCAGAAGAAATTAAATATGTTGTGGTTTCTTGTTCTAACAACTTTGCCTCACACACCAGTAACTACATTTCTCCAGCCTCCAAAACTTGCATATTTAATTATGGGTCCTGCACATCAGTGTTTGTAAAGGAACAGCAAAGAAAACCCCTCCGTTGTCCTTGCATCGCCCCCTGAGCCTCTGCCTTTCTGTGGGGGGAAGTTGGAGGAAAACCAACAAACATTCCTGAATGAATGGAAAGAAGAGTCGTCCACAAACCCAACCTTTTGCCAGCTAAGGCAGCCAAGTAGCACAGAATTATCTGGGAGCTCCCAGCTCGTGTTTTCCAAAGAAACCCCCGTGTCTGGATTGTTCTCCACCAACTTCTGCATGGTAATAAAAACAGAATTCCCTTTGTGTTCCCATTGTAATGTAATTGTGTCATGCTTGCTAAGTACAATTTGACTTGATTGACTAATTAGGCACTGCAGATTACCAGTCTTGGAGCAATCAATCTGTCTGGTCACATTAAATATTTCCTCTTCTGACTCTGAGGAACTTTTTGAGAGGCTCGAGTGTATCCTCTACCACCAGGAAATGCTTTCCTAGCGTGGGATTTTAAATGCACCATGGGATTTGCTAAAAGCAGATCTTTAGGTGTTCTCACCAGGAATGTTCTCTGGTGGAAAGCTGACAGTCCTGTTAGGATGCTCCCTGGAAATGCCTTGTCCTGTCTCTTGCTCCAGCAATTATCCACTGCCTCAGACATCTATAGATACTGACAAAATTAAAACACTGGATTCAAATACGATCAAAATGACATTTTTGCTCCATTCACATTGCCTTTTGTCTCTCTATCAGAACACAAGTGCTGCTCACGCTGGAGAGCTGCAGAAACACCTCTGATTAATGAGGTGACAGTCTGCTGCTGTGGAACAGCAGAAGGACTTTGACAAGACTCACAGTTCTGCTCCTCGGCTCTAACAGCTGGAATGATGTTCCCTAATGCTCTCTGAAGGTTTGTCAGTCATGTATTTAATCTCCTGGCCCTGTCACAGCCTGCTCTGGGGGGGTTCTACACTGGAGACGTGGGCAGCCAAGGGGAGCATCTCCTCAGCAGGGGATTTCCATCCCAAACTGGGGGGAGACTTCCATGCACTTGAAGTGTAAGCCTGATAAACAGCACCCTGGTCTTTTGTTTATTTACACATCTCATTTATACCCCTGTGCTTATAGATTCAAATAGACTGAAGTGCTTTCTACATCAGAGCACAGAAGCAAAGAATATCCTGAACTGGAAGGAACCCACAAGGATCATCAAGTCCAGCTCCTGGCCTGACATGCCTGAGGTATCTCCACAGGACAGAGTTGTTGCTACCAAGAATCCCCATCACCAGGAGGCATTCTCACACCTTAGTGAATTTTGATATTCACTGCCTGCTATGTATCTACATTCTACAATCCCTGTTAAATTTACACCAAATATGCACAATAACCCTACAAAACCACGGTCTTAGTTCTCACACTAAGTACACTGCTTAGCTGAGGGGTTTCCAAGCAATTAATCTAAAGCCTTACACTTGTTTTAACTGACACCCCCCTCCATGTTTTATCCTTGAAAACACCGAGTACATTGTATTAAATGTTAACCACAGATGCTGCAAATCACCTTGGCTCTGCTGTGTTCCTGTGCATCTCCTCAGGGTAATGAAGGCAGCTTAGAAATGAAGTAAATTCATTTACAGCAGCTGCAGGTAAGAGCCACAAGGTGCCTTTACCTCCGAGGGGCTGGGGGCACACACAGGTAGCAAACTGTCCTTGACTCCTCTAATGCCAAACGAATTAATCAAAGGATAATTAAACATCCCAGACATACTTGTGTTCAATAAGTGGGACATGCTCAGTTTCCCCCCACGTGAATTCCTACTGATGAGGCACTTTCTGCTGCACCGTGGAAATAAAGCCACGTCTCTTGGTGATTCAGTGCAGATCCAGCAATTAATTCCACCTCCCTGGGATTTTGTTTCAGAAGTTTGGGTTTATAAAAAAAAAAAAACCAACACACAAACCCCCAAAACTTAATTTAAATCTCTGGGCAATCACTGATAATGATTTTGTTTCGCTCCCACCAGGGCAGGATGGGAAGTGCATTGTAGGACAAAATCAGAGCAGGGGGATCCAAAGCATCTCGGTCACTCACTGTCCAGCCATTGCTGGCAGCAAGTCGGGCCAAAGCAGAGCACAGCCAGCACTCACAGGTATAACTGTTAATTACAGCCCATCCAGCATCTGTGCCTGTCTCCCCCTCCCCCCAGTTCACATCACTGGATTTAATTTGTAACTGATCTCCTCTACTGCTGCTTTCATCAGCTTTTATTAGCAGAGTCTTCTAATTAACGTGGCTCCACGTTCAGCCTCGCAGTCATGGGATTGGCTTCCCTTGGACCATTTCCCAATTCTGAACCCCAGGTTGTCATCCCTCCCCCCCAGTTCCAGAGAGTCTAATACATGTGCAATCCCTTTAGCTAATGACATCGTTCCAGACTGAACACTCAAAAGGAAAAACTGTTTTCAGTTCAGAGAAAAATAAAAGGTATTGCTCTAATTCAAGGAAATATGTGCAGCTGGATCAACATTTCCATCAAAAAAAAAAAAAAAAGCCACAGCAAGAGTAAAAAGACTTGCCGTGTGCTAAATTTATGTAAATAACAGAGGCAAAAGAATGAATATTCATATACCACGTGCTGCTTAATGGGCTACTACCTTATGTTGCAGGGTTCCCACTCCGGGATGGGAAGGTTGCAGTGCAGTGTGTTTGTAACCGGGAGGGAACCTCCCTCTGCTGCTCCCGGGACGGACAGGACCTCTCACAGTCCTGACAGCTGAGAAATATCCTCACCCAAGCGTTTGCTTCCTCTGTTCCCTGCCTGTTTCCCACCAGCTGTGCTCGGGAAACACGAGCCCACTGCAGTGACCAGGAGTTCACTGGTTTTCCCTCAAGAAATAAGACAGCAGGAAAGGGATACTCGTGTTTGCTTGTCAGAGTCATCACAAAAGGCCATAAGAGCCAGCAAAAGAACTTGAATTTAGGTTGGCTGATCACAAAATATTGTGTGCTCAAAACTCCTGATCATCGGGACAAGTGCTGGAGTAGGTAATACACAACCAAGCTCAATTAACCCTAATTAGCTCAGAGTCATGCTACAAAAAACTTAATTAGAAGGTACTGCATAGAGCTCAGAACATAAATAACATTTGGTTGTGAGCTGTGCTTAAGAATCTTGTACTGACAAAGGAGAGGGGGAGAGGAAATGAAGGGCTCCTCTGTGGGGACCAGCAGCTGCTGCAGCAAATATTTCTCTGGCATTTGGGTACAGAACATTAAAGGTCTGCAAGACATCACCCAGAAACTCAGGCCCAGGATTTTATTTTTATGACCTGCTGTATGATATGCACATTCCTTCGTACCAAGCTGTGTGGCTGAGAAAAATCCTGCCCATTTCCCACCTACCAAAAAAAGCCTTTGCTTAACTCCTTTTACCGAAAATCCCCATCTGCACACCTGGTATCACCAGCAGGGTCCCCTGCTTTTGAAAGGCATGCTGGCACAAATGTAGTGCCTGGGCCTTACAAAACCAGTGAAAAACTGACTCTCTGCCCAGGAGACCCTGCAGTCTGATGTCCTGTTGGACATCAGAGCAAGCAGTCGCTCAGCACGTTTTTACAGGAACACACGTTGAAACAGTGACTCAGATCAGGTTCTTTAACCTCTCCAAAGAGTTCTGCTTTAGTTTTGCTCTTCAGAAGCTTCCAACGTGTTTTTTTTCCTGACAGAATAGGAAAACATTGTTTTCCAGTGCAGAAAGGAGCTGTTTTTCACCTGCTCAGCTGAGCCTCTGGCAGTGGTTTGGGTTGTTACTCTGCTCACTGAAGGCATCACACATCCCTCCTCTCCGAAATGCTTTGGTTTCTCAGAAAGTTGCATGGACAGAGGTTTTCTCTATCGTGCATTTTCCCTGTTAGAGGTCAGAGTTCGGAGCTTTGCCCTGCACTTGGGATGGAAAGGTGGCTCTTCCTCTTCCCGTGTAAACACCGAATGCCCCCGGCGATGATGGGATGGGGAGGCTGTTCTGCAGCACCTGGGAAATCCTTCCAGCCTCCAGAGATCCCCTTCTGTGCTGCTGTCCTGCACATGCACCCACCCGAGTCCCCAGTCCTCATTACCTGATATTAAGCTGTCTGAGCATCATTTTAAGGTATAAAAGGCTTTGCTCGAGAGGGAGAGATGCCATCTGCAAACCCCCTTTGCTCATCTCGATGCCCTTCCCTCAATCCTATTCAAGGCTTTTGCAGGTCTTCTGAAGGCAGCAAATGAAGGGTTTTCAGGGGATGAGTTTGCCTCTACCAGCTTTAGAGTCCAGGTTGGATTTTCCTGCCTCTTTTCTGGGGTTTTCAGTGCTGGAGCACAATGAATCCTGCCAGTGCTCAGGGAGAAAGGAATCTAAGCCTCTTACCCGATACAGATCTCCCCATTTTTCCACAGGCACTCCAAGCCTTTGCTTCCCCCCCCCCTCCTGTCACTGCACTTTATAGTATTAGAAAACGACCTACTTAGCCTTGGGTGTAACTTCTCTTGTAAAATTTTAAACCAGACACAAATTTTATACCTGTTTTCATTTCATGGGCACCCATAAAAAACCCCACCAAACTTCTGTGATGTTAATGCAACTTTCAGACATGACTGAGATGTGCTGTGCTGCTTGCTGTGCACATTTAAATTTTATATTCTTGGGAACAGTATCTTAAAATGCCTCAGAAAAAGCGTCCATTGCAAAGAAATACAAACAACATTTTATCAAACTGCATCCTGCAACCAAGAAGAAATGAAAGTTAGTACTGCCCCATTCTGAGACAAGATGTCTCAAGCAGAAATGTCAATAATTCTATATACTTATTTGATATAACAGCAATATCTAACAATAGAAGTCAGGGAATATCTCTTCATTCCCAGAGTCTGTCTTTGATTACTTGGCATTATCAGAACCTTCTCTGTAGGCCACAATTCCATTCTGCAAAGAGACTGCAGTGTAAATAACAGCAAAGCCAGGTCCTTGCATCGGTGCAGATCTCTGCATCAGCACAGCTCCATTCCATAAGCTACATACACACAGTGTGAAAAGTTGTACAAAAGGCATTTGAAAATCACCCAGAAGCTCCAAGATAAATCTGTGTGTTCCTAAGTCCAAATCCTCCTGGTACTGGTATTAAGGGAGAATTAGGTTTGCATTAATTGGAGCTTGAAAGATGCTCTGATAATGTTATTACAGTCAAAATGCAATCACACGTAAGAATGTTTGAGCAGAGGACTATTTTTCATTTGAGTTTGATTTGTAACACTTACAAACATGCAGATACATTGTTGAGAATATATTAAACTAAATCCAGAGTCCTTTCCTGCACTGTGCACCCTCCTGGTTCAGACGCTGCACCACCTTGTAGAAATCATTAAACCACTGCCAGAATTACCAGTCACACCCTCTGGGCTCCTTTCTTTGCTTCTCTTCCTCTACTTCAGAGCTCCCCTAAGGATTCCAGCTCGATAACTGACTGGTATTTTTCAAGTGCTGGTTCAAACCCAGAGGCAAATCCCAGCTCAGACCCACAGCTTGTTCTGTGTGCTTCACACTGACTGACTGTGCTGGTACGACCTTGGGGACACACAAACTCCACTGATCCTGCTGTTGAGTTGGGGCAGGACAGCACCAGGACCCCCTGGAGAGATTCTGTGGCACAGCAACTCCAGTGAAGAGCGCTGGCAATGGATAACCCAACCCCTGGGCTGCGGTTTCCATCAGTCACTCACGGTTTGACTTCGGATAAATTGCTCTGCTCCCTTTAATTGACCTTTTCACGGAGCAGGATTTAAAACTTCACGACTCCCTGGTGTTCCTGACACGAGTTTAAATGTTCTCAGCGTTTTCCAAGGGCCTCAGCTGAAGGGGCTGTGCAGGCTGCACCCAGCCAGCTGTGCTCCAGGAAGATGCATTCCCTTCTCCAATAGGAAATGACACCAGCAGCGAGCCTGGAAGGGAACGCACGGTGTGTGCAGGCTGCACGCACTTAAACCGAGCAGCTTAAACCGATGACTTCATTGGGTTCCTCTTAAGTTAAATAAAAATAAGCTTAAGGTAAAATGTCAATGAAGGCTTTTGTCAGGTTAATTAAGGGACCTTAATCACGCCTCCTTGTGTGAGCAGGTAACACCTCAAACTGCTCCATCTAAGCCCGCTAAAGCTCATCACCCCCGACTGTTCCTCAGCAGCTGAGACAGCCACCAGCCCAGATTTGTCTGAGCCCTCGTGGGCAGCTTGAGTGCAAAGTCAGCTGGGGAACATCAGTCCCTGCCCCAGCCTGCGTGTCTGTGCTCTTTTAACTCAATAAATGCACCTCTGTACACAAATGATTGCTCAGCTCCAGCTATCCCTTTTCACACTCGGCAGTTTGCACACACCCAAGTCGGGGTCATCTCATCATTACTCCAAGCTGCTTCTCCCCATCCATTAATAAAAGAGTGGACTTCAAAGCCAGCTATTTATCTTGGAAGTGAAAATAAGTTGCAGTTGTTTCTTTAGCAACAGCCAAAACATGCATTTATGTAGGGTAAGACATATGGACTGCTGGGATTTTACTGGGAAAGTCAGAGTACAACTGTGATGACATGGCCCACAGGAAAAACCAGCTCCCCTACAGAAAGAGACTCTCTTCTCCATAAGGAAAACACCTCGGAGGTCGGTTTGCAGAGAAAGCCCACTTGGCAAGAATTTCAGCCTTGAGCAAACTCAGATCCTGGGCTGGAGTGCAGACCTGAATTAAACACCCTCGGGTTGAATTGCACCTCTGGGTTCCTCTGTTTCAGATCTTCCAAGAGTTGAGTCAAGTGCTTTTCCAAAGCTGTATCACACACACTTGCCAGGAGTCTAATGAACCTCTTCCAAGTAGATTCATAATTAATGAACATGTGAGGTGGTGTCAGCTCTAATGATCTCTGACTTCCTCGCTCTTTATTTATTTTCTAAGGCCTCCCCTGTTCAGTGGCTGCCTGTCATCCCACCACAGCCCCAGTTTATAAATGGGATGTGACAAGGTGAAATGGAGCCTGCAGTGATGGCTCTCACACGTGAACACCCTGTGCAGCTCGGCAGGGAAGCTCTGAGGAAACCCAAAATGTCCCCTGCACGCAGAACACAGCAGTGCTGGGCGTTCCTGTGCAGCCTCTCCTGGCTGGTTTTAGACTCCTAAGCCTGGAAAATACAGCCTTATTTACAAGCACATGTAGGTCTGCTCCTAATAAAGTCCGTTCTGAGGTTTTTTCCTAAATGTATCTTCATTAGTTTTCCTTTCTTTTTGGATTTGAAGGGATGAGAATACTCTATGTATGAAATATTAAAATACAGTTGATCAAAATGCTTCCCCTTACACATATCAACAAGCAGGAGAATTTTAGGGTAACTCTGGAAACAACAGCAGGCTTTCACACCCAAGTTAAAAAAAATTAGAAAAACCGCAAAAACCTCACCGTGGACAAAGCAAACTCTGTTTACACGAGCAATAAACAGTCAGTACCTGAGCAGCACTCAGAGCTTTCAAAAGAAACTATTACACCCTGTGATCCCTGAGCAGGTCAGGGAAACCAGAGCCCAGCTGCTGCTCCCCGAGCTCTGAAGCAGCTCGTTGTTATGCACTGCAGCATCAGCACAGAGACCTGAGCCTACAAAGAGCCTGGCAGGTCCCACGAAGGGGATGCTCATTAAAGGATGCAGGCAGGACACTCTGCCTCAAACCATATTTTCCTCGTGCAGATGAATGCAACAGCAACACTGTATTGATTCTAGAAGGGTTTGAAGTGAAAATTATGTGGCTTCTGGCCTGGGCATAACAGCATCCTCCACTTTATTTAAAGAAGAATATCTGACTCCCAAGTCTCTTAAGAAACACTCAGAATTTCCAGCCAGAAAGCTGTTGAGCATTAACTGTCTAAAGGAAGCAGAAGGGAAATTGGGAAGGAACCTCCCTGCATGTGAGGAGAGGTAATAAAGAACACAGGACTGATTATTGCCTTGGGCCAGCCAGGGCAGATCAAGGGGTTTGTGCCCACAGTGTTGCTGCCCTCTGAACAGTGTCTTGGGGTGAGGAGCACTGTGGGGTTCCAGCTGTGCCTTGGATTCCCAATAAGCTCAGCTCACACCCTGGAAAGTGGGCTGGGCTCCCCTCTGATTCCTCATTTATAGAAACCCAGAAACTCTGTGTTCCAAGCCATAAAAACGCTCTGTCCAACCTGCCCATTAAACAGCCCTAACACAACAGGTCTGAACCTGTACCCTGCTCGAGTTTTCGTACCAGAACACCCACTTTCAGGGCAAAGCCAGCTGGAATCTTTTCTCCCAGTTCTGCCTTTTGTTACACCCGAGCAATCCCGTTTCAGCCCAGGAAGTAACATGCATATAACTGAAGATTTAATTCTGCCTCAAGGTCCTCAGCTATCAAGAGACTTAGGAGTGTGCTGAGCTTTAAGCACATGGTTAAACACTCTGCTGAGCTAAGACTTAATTTAATGGTTCTGTTGAGGATATACCAAGCACTGTGAGGTGAGTGATTCAAGCAGTTTGAGGGTTCAGGTGTGTGGACTTGCATTTGCTGCCAAACAGGAGGGTGCACCTGAAGTGGCACCTGAAAACCAGGGATGCAGAGCTGGCCATGGGGGCTTTGCAGAAACGTCCCTGGAATGGGTACAGTTGTACCATTTCGAAGCAAGATGGCTCTCTCTTGATTAGAGAGTGTTCTGGGGTTTAAATGAGACTCCCTGTCGCAGGTGGGGATGTCCCTGATCCCCCCTGGAACACAGCCCCGGTGCCAGGGCAGCTCATTTCCCAACTCATCTGATTCCCCACCGCAGCAAACGGCATTTCCAGCACACAGAGATGGGAATCCTTCCTGCAGAGACCACACTGACTGCAGCAGGTAGCCACAAAACCTATCACATCTCATTAAACAACCACATTCTATCAGCTCATTAAATCTCGTGATTATTAATTATTTATCCCGTTATTTCCCATTATTATTTCAGGGGGTACTCAGGCTTTAACAACACACCAAGGCAAATTTTAGGCTTGCAGCATCAGGATTTTTTTTGGTTTTTTTTCAGCTTGTCTTTAGCAAAACAATTGTGGAAAGAAATTCATATAATTCCAACTCCTTTTGCTCTGCCATTGCTACTTTAATGTCCTCCTGGGACTTTCAGGGCTCCAAGAGCACAGTCTATCCCTAAACACAAGCCCAGCCTGTGGAATGCAGCCCTGTGCTCAGCTCAGGCTGGTTCTCTCTTTCTTCCCTGGAACCTTAATGAATGGATTTCCCATTCCATCCAAGGACATTCATTATTACAGTTTACAAGTTACTTGTGCTTCACTCCACACAACTAGTTTGCTCCTTTCCCCGCAGGCATCTTAATTTCTAATTTCCAGCAGGAGAGCCCAAATGAAAATCACTATCAGGGTGGTGAGCATTTGGAGTTTGAGTATTGATTTATGCCTTGGGTGAAGAGGTTAATTAAATGGGAATTTTAAGCCAACAACGTGATTAGGGGAGTGAGGAAACCTGAATTCATGAATACTTCCAGAGCTGTTAAACCCATTTAAAACAAAGAATGACTGGAAAAAACCCTGCCTGTTACTGGCAACTGGATCCAGGAGATCCTGAAGACTTTACGAGAAGTACCAGGGGGTCTGGGGTGTTCAGCCCAGCTGGGGGCTTTGCTGTGTATTTATATTGGCATTAGCACTGATGTCACACCTGGTGGAAACTGCTCTTACCAATTCTGCTCCTCTCCTGCCTTTTCCTCCTTTCTGCCATTCCACGGTTAATTCTGGGGCTGGATGAACGACTGGCTGTGCAAACCTCGAGCCCAGTCTCACTGCAGGCTCCTGAATCCCCCTAGCTGAGAGCCTGGGAGATCCTGGCTAGAGCTGCAGGAACTGCACTTGCCTGGTTAATTTAACAAGAATTCTGTAAGATATTTCGCTTCCACTTACAACCACCAGTGGCAATGATTTCATTAATTACCTTTTTTTTCTTTTTAGCTCATGTACTCTTTCCTCACTCTAATCTGTTTACTTATTGCATTTTTACAGAAAACACACAAGAATTTGCTCCGACAATCAAGCAAGAAATTCCAATTACATTTGACACACCGAGGAAGCACTGAACTGAGAAATACCTGGAGGTGGGAGAGAGATGAAACGTATAAGGAACTGCAGAGGTGCACGTACAGTTAGTTACACAAGCACACTTCACCCCATTCCTTCTGCACATCCCATATTTTTCCCCATGCTATGAATGCAGTAGAAAATATGGGTTGTGTGTGCCTCCAGCACCCACTGGAGCTTAAACACCAGTGTGTTCACGTGTCTTTTGCTTTTTTGGGATTGGTTTTTCTGTCGGGTCTTCTTAAGATCTTAACTTTGCAGTGACTGAACTCTTTCAAAAACTTTTAAGGGATTATTTGAGATAACCCCTTGCTGTATCTTCTGCAGGCGGGAGCAGTCAGGATTTAAACACAAATAAGTGGATACCAAAACACCAACTGTTAATGCAGCGTGAGTGGATGACCAGATTGCTCTCGTGACAAAGCGGTCACGAGTTCTCTGCAAGGGCAACAACTTCTCATATGTTTTTAATTTCTGCTTTCTGCACGTGGTGCTGCAAACAGCGGGGGAAGGTCCCAGCAGCTCCTGGGTTGGAGAGGAGCACTCGAGTCCATCTGGGCAGGAATTCATCCCCAGCCTGACGCTGACAGCATCATATGGATGAGTTCAGCCGTGGGAATGCAAGGCAGGCTGCAAACACTGGGGAGCTTAAACACACGGCACAGAAGGGATCTAACACCCCCAACCAGGCAAAGTAGCAGAAATACATTCATAGGCTGGGGCTCACTCCCATTTCCTCGGAATGCACAAACTCCAACAGAACAAAGGACTGGAAGGATCCTCGTTTGTGGCGTGTTTATAAGGCTGAGTCCGCCCTCCAATGCTGCTGAGTTTTATCCCCACTTACAATAATAAATTAACACAAAGACACTCTCACTGCAAGGAGGAATATAATTGGAAATTGATAAACTGCCACAAGCGCAATTTGACCCATAAAATTCAGTGAGGATGCTCAGGAAGCAGGTGATGGCCCACGAGCCAGGTGTTCCAGTGCATTCACACACCTCCCCTCTGACAAGATGATGAAGAGCAGTCCATTGGTACACACTGAATAATTTGATCCCCTTTCCATACGGATTTCTTAATTCCCTCCCTGAACCACTTGGTGCTGGCACAGGCCTGGGCTGGCACAGACCTCTGCAGGGTCAGTGCCAAGGCCTCTGCTGGTGATGCCCATGTGGAATTTTGCTCAAGGTAAGATTTCCATGTTCTTCTGCTGAAGGTAAAGCCCAGCAAGGAGGATTTTCAGCTCTCCTCCATGTTAGCAGTGACACAGAGCAGGAACACTAACAGTGACTGGCAAACTTGGGAGGTTTAATTTCCCAGCATATTTATTTATTCAACCGACTGCCATAAAATGCCCGTCACCTTGACAACGAGGCATTTATTTACAAATCCGGGAGCACAGAATGGCACAGAGATACCTCCACGGAGTGGAACGTTCTGGGAAATGGCTGTCACTGCTTCCAGAGCAGAAACTCCTGAGGAACGGTGGGAGGGGGGAGGCGCAGGAGGAGAGAACATCTCGCAGGAGAGCCTGACGCACTTTATTGCTTCTTACCGGGGTAGGTGTTTGTTATTTATACTTCAGAGCATTGCTAACCATCTGCAGTTAATTAGGAAGCAGCTCCTCAATAACCCCCTGAATGCCACGGGCTCCAACAAGTGTGAGCAGCAAGTGGAGATGCAGAACATCAACAGGGATCAGCTCTGGAGGATGAGGCAGGGCAGGGCAAAGCTAAAACCAGACAAGACTGCAGAGCTTCAGCTGGTGATTCAGGGCAGAACCAATTTGCTCTGCAGAGTCTGGTCAGGATAATCCATGTGGTAGAATTTGTTCCTGTGGGACCAAACTTAAACCTGCTTCTATCCAACCTACAAAAGACCTCCAGAAAACCTGCAGCTCCATTAGCCCAGGGCAGCTTCCACCCACACAGCTGAGGAGTCAGGGTTGTTTAAAGGCACTACAGACAAGGCACCGAAAAATCAGCAGCCTACACTCGAAACAGAAAAATGCAGCCTCTCTTTCTAATGACATTTTTATTTTTCTAAAATGAGAATAATTATGCTGATGAGAGCAAGATCCAAATGGCATCCAAGCCCTGAAGATCTTGCAGTGTTCCTCTGCGTGTGAAGGGCAGTGTACATTAGCACACACAGGAGGGATTTGTTATCTGATGCAGCGAAGCACTCACAGACTGACTCTGCTCAGACTTAGCTCCAGTACAAAACCAAATCCATGGAATCTACAAGTCCAGCTGTCAATCCCTTCCACATCAGAAGGAGAAGCTGCTCAGTGAACTGTCACACACCCCCCTGCAGGAATCAGAGGGGCTGTTCCTCACAGCTCTGCCAGTCATCTCAGCTGGTGAAGGAATTTTTCTGTCATTTATTAATCACCACGAATCAAAACGTTGTCCGGGGCATCTCCCGCCCTTGGGGTCCTTCAGTGCAACACACAACTCGATTTGTGATGACAAATCAAAGGAGGAAGAGGGACTCAAGCTCCAGTTCCTTTCCCCCCACCCTGTGGAGTGGAAGGAGCCCTCCTCCACCGCACTGGTTGTGCACCAGTATAGTAGCAGTGCTTACTAAAAGATACCGTGCAAAGCCACCCAAACCAGCTAAACAACCTCCTACACGCCACAAATGTTCAAGACTAGGAGTTTGATTCAGACATTACTGAGAGCAAGCCACAAAAACACCCTTTTAAAGCTGGCAGCTCGCACCAGGCGGGTTCTCTTGCAGCTTCTTACCCTCCCCTTCAAACCCGGGCTCTGTCCATGGGTCACGTACAACAGAGCACACCAGACACTTAGAGCTGGCCAGAGATGACCCCTTCATCCCCCCTCCCAGCAAACACAGGAGTCTGGGTTTGGACAGGTATTTTAGATTTCTGGAACACGGGTCATCAACAGCTTTATTAATTTTCTTTGGTTTTTCCCTTTTTAAAGGCTATTATTAACAAATCCCCCAGTCAGCTCCTCAAACTACACCAATAAAAAGGAAAGATCAAATCTGGGACGCTCACAGGAGGCATTTCATTCAAGATAATGCCTGTGATATCCCTCTCACACACACACATATATATATGTATATATATAAATGCAGAATATCGGCGAGCTTGAAGGGACCCCTGCTGACAGACAGAGCCATTACAGGCGCGGAGCATCAGCCCTGCGCGACTCCCGGAGCGAGAACCTGGACAACAAGCAGAGAACAGGAGCTACAAGAGCAGCAGGGGATGTTTGGAGACCTCCCCACACGGAACCACGACGCGATGCTGGGCAGCATCCCAGGGATGCAGCGCCAGTGCAAGGACACTCCCCTGGCTGGGGAGCTTCCCCACCACCACCTTTTTTCCCCCCCTCCCTTCTTCTAAATGCAAAGCTTTTCAAGTCCTTTTGCTTCGAGCTGATTCTGGTAATTAAAAGAGCTGATAAAAAAGCCTTCGTTAAAGGGATCTGTACATATTACGGTTCATTAAAATGTAATTCCCACAGAACAGGACATTTTAATCTATCCACACATGGAGAAAGAGGGAGGAAAATGAGATGTATCTCCCCACCACCACCACCCTGCCCTGCATGTATCTGTAGGCCATGTGTGTTAATTACAACCTACTTGTCTAAATGAGAAAATTAAACATTAGCAAGTAGTTAACTAGTTATTAACTCAATTACTCTTCAGAGATTTGGGGGAAACTATATCCCCAGCTAAGGTGTCCATTGTAGCCCGTATATTATTATTTTGCATGTTCTTCAGTCCACAGAGAAGTTGTTGAAAGGATTAAAACCATATTAAAACCAGTGCTTAGGTATGGAAAATTACACACAGAGAAACAGTCCTGCATTTCCCAGGAAGATAACTGGGGCTCCACTGATCCTCTCTGTTCACACACTATCACTCTCCTAAAAAGGGATTTCAGTAAGACAGGACTCCAACTCCCCTTACAAACAAATCCCAGGCCCATCACACTCCTTCCCTAGTTCCAGGGTATTTGGCTGAGCTCCTGAGGCAAAGCAGAAGAGACACCCCAGCAATTTGGCACATCTGTTCCAAAGAGATGAGCTTCTAGGGAAAACCGTGCTGGGATTCATTCACATCTGGTTAGCTGAAAGTGAGAGGAAACCCCTGTTCTCCTTCCCAGTTTCCCAGCTCCCCTGTACTGGTACAAGCCATTCCACCCAGTACAGCCCCATGTGGGGTCAGATGGGCCAGAACAGCCTTAAATGCTCAGCTGGGCTGAACTGCCTCCTTCTCTACCAGCTCATCTGTTCAGTGCATCAGCAGCTTCCCTGGATAAAACCCATCCCAAAAATCAGCTGCAGGAGCTGGTAGAGAAACAGGCTCAGCTCTTCATGGATAAAGTTGCTGCCTTTTTCTTTTGAGGCTGCACACAGTAATACTTTTCTCAAATGCTACATACCCTCAGTCTAACTGGGCTGTAATGAAGTGTTGATAGATGACAGCAATCGTGAGTGACTGCTATTATATCTTATTCTGTGAGTGGCAGAATGAATAGCATGAATTCATTTCAGAGCAAATGAATACCTTCAAAGCACCTTTCATAAAACAGGAGCCTTCAAAGCAGGGTTACCATTTCCAAAAGACTCAATATCGCTCCAATTTACTTTTCAGACGGAGGGCCAACCTCACCCTCATCGCGGTGCTTTGGAGGGAGACGCCAGAGCCGAGTTTGGTTCGGAATTTAACACACAGGGTTTGTCCTGGCAAGCAACTGTTGCTGCACCTACTAATGGCACTGCACTGGGTGGCAGAGCCCAGCCCTGCTGCTGTCACCCTGGTTTCAGGTAAGAGAATTCCACCTGCCTCAAACTCAGTGCATCAGTGTCCCACCTTTGCTGAAGCTTTCTCAGGATTCTGAGGAAATTAAAGCTCAACCTGCAGAAATTCACCATTCTCTGACCCACAGGAGAAAAGAAAACCCCGAGTCTGTTCTCGTGCTTGTACTGATCCTGTTAATTGACACAGAGCACACATCCTTCCCTCCTTTTAACTGGCATCTTTTTCTCTGTCCCTCTTTTGTTAACAACAGTGAGGCATCAAACAAATTCCAATTCCTTCACATCACATGATGCTTGTTGTGATGTCAAAGACCTCTAAGGTTCCTCGTGCTGCTCTGCTGTGTCCATCCCAGCCATCAGAGCAGACAGTGCCCAAAATGGGGGGGTTTTGCCCCAGGACAGCAGGGTCCAGGACCCAGGCTGATGTGCACTGAGGGCCCTCTCCCATTTGGAAACTTCCCACTCCTTCTCCTGCAGACACGTCTGAAATCATCTTCCAGCTGCTACAGTGAACCAGTTAAAACTCACTGGGAATTAGAAAATTTGCCTCCCACTGTGTGTATTGAATCTTAGATGATGAAAATAAATAAATAAATAAGCCCTCGAGTTTCCCTCTGAACTGCAGTGTAAATACTTCTTAAGAGTCAAGCAAGTGGTTTGAAGAGCTTGTTTCTCTTGTTCCATGCAAATATCAAGATTAACAGAGAGATTAATTATGTCCCATTTTTCTTCTTACAAAGGATACAGGCGGATTTAGAATAACAAAAATAAACCCTCTGGATTAATATTCATAACACAATGCTGAGCAGTACAAAAGCAACTCATTTTTTATGTAGAAAAGGGGAGAAAACAAACTGTCAAGAGTGCTCCAGAAGCATAAATACATATTAACTAAGGAAGTCTCACAGGATGCACTTCCTCAGACTGCTGAAAGAGGGTTGGGGGCTCAAAGAGGGTGTGCAGCATGTCATGGTCTCAGGGAACGAAACCAAGTCAAAAACCTCAGAATCAAAGTCTGATCTGGGTCACGTCAGAACTCGCATCTGTTCCTGCTGAAGTTTTCCCTCCATCCTCGTCAGAGCTGCAGTCTCGGCTGCAAAGCTGGGGAGGGGTTTGGCCTGAGGTCCTGGGCTGGGTGTTCCCAGCCGGGATCCAGTGCATCCCCCCGGGAACGCCGGAGCAGCAAAGGGAGGAGCGGCCCCATCACCCCCCACCTGAGACAAACACGAGCCCGACTCCCAAACACTGAGGAGAGAGGTGAGGAGAACGCTGCCTGAGAAACAAACCGATCTCGCAGCTTCCAGCAGGTCCTGGCTGAGGCAGGAGAACTCCTCTGGCTGCTTTTAAATTCCCACTTCCCCTAAACCTGCACTTCCCCAAGAACTGCACGTCACACACGCACAGCTAAAGCACTGCTACGCTGGCACGTGCCCTCCCAAAAAGGAGCAGCAGCACCAGGGCCTTGAAGTTCGTTGACAAGCTTTGAATTATTTCATTCAGCATTTCCAGCTCACCGTCTATTTGTGGATTTTATCAAGTAAATTTTTAAAAAGACATTTATTTAGACAAGCTTTTTGTTTCACCTTTCACTGGTACTCAGAGAAATCAAGGAGATCAAGTCAGCCCTTTAGTGACATTCTGACTTCTTTTTCGGAGCACTTTAAGGTAACAGCCTATTCCATATATTGGGTGCAACAGAGACAGTACTTAATACATATAATTATGCAGTTTGCAAATGTGACAGCTCTGATGTTGCTGCAATACAAGTCTATGCAGTTAAATTAGAATTATAATGACAGTAATTACACTAATTAGCCTTTTTTTCTAGTTTTTTACCAGCAAAGTTTTGCATATTTACGTGAGTAACAGCTACTTCTGCTTTCTCCTAAAATCCACCATAACCAATTCCCTGAAAAGCTCATTTATCACAGCCCTGCTATACACGAGTAACATTCAGAGATGAAAATGCAGATGCCAAAAGGGTAAGGCTTAAAAATCCATATAATGTCGTTCATAAATTATTTACATGCACGGTCTACAACTGTAAAGCTCAGAAGTTTCGACAGGCAGAGGGTGAAATGTTCAGTGTAATCCACGGGCAGCACCACGATTTGTGTGTGAGGGAACACACACGACAAGAGCCCGCTCTGCAGATGACACGGAAACAGAGGGTTCCCAGACCTCTGGAATGTGCCACTGTACCTAAAGCACTCCTGACGTGTCCCCAGGAGGAGACGTGCCCGTGCAGTGCAGGGTCAGGGTCAGCAGCCCCATCCCAGCACTGCTCTGGAGCCGAATCCACCCGAGCCATCCCTGTCCCTGCGCACTCCCTGCGGAGCTCCCGGTGTTAGGACACGACACGCCGACTGAAGCAAAGCTAAACCACAAAAAAGCACTGCTGGCCTTAGAAACAGATTCTCAAGGACGCAACTAAAGCTTCTCCCAAGCTGCTCTTTGACTTCAGAGCAGGAGCTCCTGCCCAGCCTGCCCTGTGCCACGGGGTAAAGGGCAGAGCAGAGCCACGAGAAGGGTCATTAAATTTAACACTCACCCGAAAGAGCAGAGGTT
>JAYRBT010000060.1:2514739-2543531 GCA_036023395.1 Myiotriccus ornatus | reverse complement strand
GTGCCACGGGGTAAAGGGCAGAGCAGAGCCACGAGAAGGGTCATTAAATTTAACACTCACCCGAAAGAGCAGAGGTTTGACTCCAGTTCTGCTGGTGAAGCCCTTTAACTCACACCTCTAAAAAGCACTGAGGCAGAGCCAGCGTGGCACTAACTGCCTAATTAGGAACACATGACTTTCAGTGAGTGCAGCGGGTGAGCAGATACCCACACTCTACTCCACGTGCTCTAACTTGCCTTCATCCTTCACACAAGCCACACTCCCACGAGGGAACAGCAGCTGGAAGGAGTAAGTGAAGAACAGCCCAGCTCTCACTCTGGTACTTACCAGAAGTGGTTTGTTCCAAAACAAACAAACAAACAAACAAAAACACCATGAAGAGACAAATGAATGGTATTGGCGATCTGAGATTAAGAGCTACTGAGCTCAGAGGTGTGGAGTTCACATAGAACTGGATCCCTTCCAGATTCTGTTATTCCTCTGGGCTTTCCTGTGGCAGAACTTGATGTAAAAGCCCATTTATGGGATTCTATTAAAGCTGTGTCTATAAACAGCACTGCCCACGTGTATTTCCTGACCCCTGTGATACCCACTTAGCAGGGAGGGTGCAGCCCAGCACTCAGTGCTGCACAGAATGTTCTCCCCTGGCCTGCAGCACACAGGCTCCACTCCACAGTCTGGAAAACCAGCAGGACGTGGATCACAAGAACACAATTCCAGCTGGCTGGGCTTGGAGCTGTGCAAGTGGCTGTGTAGAAAACTTCAGGTCAGGTAATGCTCCATCTAAACCATGTCATACATTAAGTGACTCTGCTAACAGCTCCAGTCCAAATGTTACTGGAAAGGCAATAACAACTGGAAGTTTAAGATTTAACCCATCTTAGCAGAGGCACAAGAATGTCCTCTGAAAGAGACTGGAAATCAAAGAATACAGTAGGGTGGGCACATTTTGGTTTTCAATTAAAACAGCAAAGAAACAACCCTACAAATTTCTATATAATCAGTATGTTCTAGAAATATCACAATTCAGGAGAAAAAAGTTTGCAACAAATACTGTGCTTTTGCTCAAAACTAGGGGGGAGAAAGATTGGAAAAGGCAAAAGTTGAGGTCTGTTGGGTACTGGTTAATATATTTCACAGTAGCCCAGATTATACCAATGTACTCAATACACTGGAACATTCCAGAGGAGCCCCTGAGTATCACACAGCCGTGATGAACAGCTGCTCTATCTTTTTGATAACTCTATTACTTGAGTTCAGAGAAGGTTTATGGACTAGAAAGCCTCAGATATGGCCATGAATGTTTGATGCCTTTGCACACAGTTATTGCTGTAACTCCACTCCCTGTTGGAATTATGACATTCCGACAGCCTGTGGTCATTGCAGGCCAAGGGGAGCAGCACAAGTAGGAAAATGATGCACTTCCTGCACCATTGGATTACTTTTTTTGCATTGAAATCGGTGCTAACTCGTTCAGCACGTTTCTCTGAGATAAGAAGAATGGTCTTTGAAACTGCAAAAGAAACCAGCAGCTCTCCACGTTTGTACAGTGCTCAAAACCAAGCCTGTTCATGGGGGGACATTCACTTATTTTTTTTTTACACATTTTTTACAATCTATTTAGAATGACTGAAGAAAGGAAAAATCCCCCCAAAATACACAGGATTACTTGAATACTGCAAGAAACCTGCCATTCATACCATTGTCATACTGAAGAGAGCACTGGCTGGTTTAAAATTTCAAACAGGCCATCTCACTGCAGACAGATGCTCATTTTCTGTCCTACAAACGCTGTCCTGGGGGAAGCAGGTCACAGAGGTGCTCAGAGCTTAACAAAGCTGGAGTGGCCAAAGCACCTGAATCCCGCAGCCATGCAAACCCAAGTTAGCATCCCTGCTGGACCCTTCTGTGCAAGCTTTCCCTGCCTCTCTGTGCACCCCACGGAGCTCTGGCCCTCAGCCCTGCCAGGCCCAGCCCAATTATAAGCGAGCAGCCCACGGGACATGGTTTATTGCAGCATTACCTGTAAAGTGCTTCAGTCATTTGCTGTCATTATTTGTCAGGGCAACGGCACTCGAGGCAGTTCTCTCCCGGCCCTGCCACTCGTTCCAGGCTGAGCTCCCAGCTCGTTCTGCTCCTGGAACAGGCAGGAGATCGATTTGCTGTCCTGTGGCTCCCTCGCTGTGCTCCTGCCACTCAGCCCCAGCCACATCCCAGCTGATTTCCTTGCCCAGCAAACACAGGAGACGAGCAGGGGCTGCTCAGGGGCTGGCACATCGGTGCAGCCAGCCAGGTTCTTCCCACTTCCACCACCTCCCATCCCATATAAATGTGAGGCATTTATACCCCAGCTGCAGGGAACAGGAGGATTCCTCGTCTCCCAACTCCCCACTGTGGGCATGCCTCAAGGAGGATGCTTGTTATGATCTCAGAATTAGATCCTGCTGTATGGCTTAAGGGCAACTTTTACCAGAATCCTTTCATTTTATCTTTATCTTGGGAGATGAAAAGCCACCACAGCTCTTCATCTCCACAGCTCCCCTTCTTCAGTCTTAATGCCAGGCTGCAACAATGAGAGCATTTCTACAAACCCTCTTACACAGAGGTGCAGAAAACACCACTTGCATTTCATCTCTACTCAAGCATTTGCTGGTCATGGTTTTCAATCTCGAGCGGGACTGAGAGACTTAATCAGATTAAACCAAACCAAACCAGGATTAACTGAGAGCACAGGGTTGGATCCAACCTCACGGATGGGCCCTGGAAAGTCACCCCATCCAGCACAAGGGTTGAAATAGGCACCAAAACTGGAGAGACACACGCCAAAATCAAAACAGGGAAGCACCAAAGCTAAACAAACACACCCCAAAGCCAAACACACCCCAAACCCAAATAAACACACACAAAAATCAAACAAACAAGCTCCAAAGCCAAACAAGCACCACGTGGGAACCAGGCCCTGCACTTATGGCTCAGCGATTCACGAGGCTGAGCACCAATGAACACAACTGCTCCTTCGTGCATCCTAACTGGGCGTTACCGATCTGTAAGGGTTAAATTAATCTGGCATACATTTTAAGTAACAGCAGTTTAGCACTTTCCTGTGCTGCTGATCCTATTTTCTAAAAGGAAGCTCCATAAGTGGCTTTTTTTCAAGCACTGTGGGAGTCTTTTATTACTGCTGTAATGCAAATCAAGCAGTTACGATCCCCACAAACTGATCTCGCTCTCCAGAGATTAAAAGCCCCGGGGACAGAATTATCTTCTGATGAATTCCACCAAATGGATTTTGGGGGCTTTGATGATGATGCTGCTGGTGGGTGTCTGTGTGTGCACGTGCCATTCTCCCCCCCCCCCCAGCAGAATTTACATTGAGACAAATGAAGAATGGAAATAAACAGATAAATAAATAGATCATGATCGTGGATACGAATTTGTCAGCGTAAACATACTTTATAATTAGATTGCTATTACCACAGAGTAGGGGAAGAAGTAAACCAGTATAAATCACTTTTACACCAACCCCACTGCATCCACCCAGGAGTTCATAGCAGCATAACTCTTTTCTAAAAAAAAAAAATCATACCCCTTAGCAACATTATTATTCCAGCAAAATGAAAATGCAGACTAGGCCTTAGATACCAATTAAACTGCACTTGACAGAGATGTTATTGGCTAAATGGAATAAATGTAACAGAAGAAAAAGCAAAATGAATACCGAAATAAGAAGTAACAGAAACAGATATCTGTGATATTGTCATATTGTCCAGTGAGCCAATGAGGAGATCTGAGGGGAAATTATTATATAAATCATTTAAGCAATTTCTTTGCTAAGAGAATGCTGGTAGTTTCAGGAGAGCCTGTTAAATCTACGTGCACTGGGCTTCACAGCAGAGAGGGGAGAGAGGGAGAGAGCAGGGCAGGGGAGATGGGGAAGAGCATTAAAAGAGCCGTGGCACTGAGTGTCAGTGTGATTTATGGGTCACACATCGCCCCAGAACGGCTGGAGGTGGTAAGGAGCATGCTGTGGCAGTAATTTATAGTCCCTTGCTGTGACAGACTCCCGGACTGAGGATGAAAAAGGTGCCATTGAAACAAAAGCAGGTTATCTGGGCTGTTGTTGGGAACAGGAGCCCTCTTATCAGAAGCTGCTACAACCCTGAGCTGATCATTCCCTGGGAAATTAGCAAAGCTGGAGTGTTTTCCTGGTTCACTCTGGGCCCCTCTGCGCCAGAATTCATCAGATCCTTCACTCCACTGCACTGCTCTGTCTGAAATGGTAAAGGTGGAGCAGAATAAAGGTGGGTTTGTTGCTTTGCTGTTACTCTGAGCAGGACTAGAAATAGGCCGGTATAAACTCCCTTTTTGTCTTCTGGAACCAGGAGAGTAGAGATTTCATGTTTTAGTTCAAACCAAACCCAAACTTATTTAACTAAAATAGCTGCACCAACACGTATTTTAAAAGGCTTGAGCTCTGAACCCTGAACAACAGCAGCACTTGCAGGGGACTCTGCTGTTAAATGAAGATGGTTTGCCTGTCTCTGGGTGTTTATTATTAAGCATTCAGTGCAGGGACCACATTTACAGTAGACTCTGTCCTCCACAACACTCTGCCATTAAATCCCAAGAGTAAGTGCTACTACTGTGGAGACGAACTAAATTATACACCCCCAGTCTCCACACTGTCCCCCTGAATGCCCCTCCACAGAGTGACTGCAATGTGTTCACCTCCAGCAATCTTCCAAAGCCCAATCAGCTCCCAAAGCCAGGACTGGGTCTCTGGAATCAAGTGTCCAGTGCCAGGAACACCAGTGGAACACCCAGGAAACGTTCAGCCACAGCCTGTAGTTCTGAAGGTCTGGCTGTCCCACACTCCTGTGGGTCACAGCAGACTGTCCCCTGTTTTGGCTCAATCAGCCTGCAGGTTTGCAGTGCAAGTGTGTTCTGCATTTAATTTTTCTGATAAAAGTACATGGCTAAGATAATTCCTGTGGATTTTTGAACTGCAGTCACAGCATCCCCTCATCTCAGCTGGCAGGTTCTCACAGACAGTATAAATACCATCTCCCTGCCTTTGAATGTGGAGTCCACACCTCTAAAACAAAACCAAACCAAACCCAACCCTCTCAACCGGAGGGGACTTAAAAAAGCACGAGCTGTAAACCAAAAGCACGGCCCATTTGGAAATGCAAGCACTGCTGCAGTTCTCTTTCTGCCTCCTCTGCATTTCCCTTCCCAGCAGATGTTCCTGCACAGCCCCTGCTCGTGGCTGGGCCTGCTGAGCCGCCAAATTAACCACAGCACTCTCCAAATTAAACTCTGACGGCTGGGAGTGGGGCTCTGGTTTGGTCCTTGCTCCTCTGGGTACCCACACTCAGATGTGATTCGGATCAGCCCGTCCTTGGTAATCCCTGTTTCCCCCTGACTTCCCAAACACCTGTTCGAAAAGCCCTGCCTGAGTTCCTCTGAAGAGGGATTAGGGAGCCTGGTAAGACACAGCACCTAAACCAACACGATCTGCAGATGGATTAGGAATCAAAGAAATTAAATTGTCACTAACATCAAAACCTTATTTCCCTTTCCTTCTTCCTGTGGCCCCAAAGAATTCTACAGTGGTCACAATAACCCATTACACAAATCTGACTTTTTTCTTCTCCTTAAGTAGTTGTTCTTGTAGTGATAGAGTGTGAATGTTTAAAAATATTGTTCCATCCAAGAGTAATTTTAAGGTGAAAAACATTTTTTTTCCCCTGTGTGTTACAGAAGGACCCAAATTATGTCTGTCAGAGGGAGTTTCTCTCTGGCAGGTCTGGACTTGGGACAGGCTCAGAGCTGAGCTCAGCGTGTTGTGTGCCCTTCATCATCCTGATCCAGGTGCTGCTGGAATCCTGGGTCCCTTTTGCCTCCCACAGGCCACCAATGGATCTCACCTCTCTCACATTCCTCAAATGCTATTCCCAACCTGCCTGTATTCCCCCTGCTGGATCCCAGGAGGGCTCATCTACCCAAGTAATCATCTGACCTCATGGCGAGAGATCATGAAGCACTTCTGAGATGCTTTTGACTCCCCCCCAAGATGTAGGACCAACCAGTATCTCCCAGCTCACGATGCAGACATGCAGCAGCTCTCATGGAAGTGTCTGATGGATGGAAAAAGTCACTCTGAAAACATAGCCCCAGGCAGTTCCAAACTTATTTTCTCGCCAGGCTGCTCAAATTCTCCAGCGATTTAAAAAAGACCAAGACCACCCTCTAGTGCTGTGCTAATCCCTGGGATCTCAGGAGGCTTCCTACGAGAACCTGAGAGGAGCACAAGATAATCACTTCCCCAGATTCTGGGGTGGAGGGGAACGGTGTATTTACATTCAGGCACTGTCTCAGGCTTTACATTTGTCTTTCAATAAAGGCTGAATTTCACAGCCTTTCACAACATGCAATTACAGGAAAACAGAGCTGAAGGGAGTCTCCTGAGGTCATCTGTTCAAAGGCAGCATCAGCAAGACTTAGCACTTCTCACGTGTTTCTCTAATCTCTCCTTAAAAATCTCCAATGGGAGAGAGATCCAACAGATTAGGCATTACTTCCTACATATTGTATTCTGCTTTTTAACTGCTCCAGCCATCAGAACGCGATTCCCGAAGTTTTTTATCTCTACAAGTTTTAGCTCCTTCTCCAATTAATATTTCACCACTGGCCTCTCAGTGTTTGAGCTGAAGTAGCTGGCTCTGTCTCTGATAACTGGGAGGGTGAGTGATGCTGCATTTGCTTTCTTTGTTAGTCGTGCTCCTCTGCAGCAAAGCAGAGCTTTCATGGTGGCAGTGTGGGCAGTCAAACCCTCGAATTTAAAGCTCCTCCACGAAGAGGGAAGTGGTGCCAGCGCTGTAGCTGCTCTCTGAGGTGTGGCAGATGTGTTTAAACCCCGGCAGGACCTCCCTGGCTCCCACACCGAGGGTGGGAATGGGGATTCTGGAATGCAGTAATCGCAGTGCAGGCCCTGTCCTCGCTGGTCTAAGAGCTGAGTGCAGCTCCAGTGTGCTCTGGGCAGCGTGCTGCTGGGAGCTACCAGCACAGGAGATACTGAAATCTGAAAACCTGTTCCCAAAGCCTGAAGTCAGACCAGTCAGCAGGAGGAAGCTTAAAACTTAACTTTTATCGACTTACCTCGGTCAGTGAGGAGGAAGACAAAGGGCTCTGAAGGGGAGCAGCGGTGCCCTTGGGCTGCAGGGAGGAGCAGGCAGAGGAAAGTGGTGGCAGCAGGGCTCCAGTCCGTGCTTTGAGCGGCTCTGAGCTGGGAGATGAAAAGCCCTCGGCACGAGGTGGGCTCAGCCATCTCCCCTCCTGCAGTTGGAGCCGACTGCCCCAGCAGCGGCTTTGCTGGGGATTTGGGAAGCTCCTGCTGCCTCTCCCTGGGGCAGCAGGTTTGGAATCTGCAGGTCTTTTGATTCTATCCAAAAACCTTAAATTGCTGAGCAGAAACCACCTGTGAACCTGAATTAAAACTCAGGGGTTTCTGTTCTGAACTGGGGGTGTGGTTGGATCCCTGATGGCATCAGGTGTTTCTGGTGTGCACCACTCCCTGTCCCAGGTGCTGAAGCATCACTAAATCCCGGTGGTCTCAGTCCATTTCTGCTCCACAAGACCCCATGGCTTCATCACACCTACTTTTTCCTTCACTGAGGAGTTTAACAAGTAAGTTTTCGCCGTGTTTTTGTTGTTCCCTCTCAGATAGCAACGTGCAAGTCCCCAGTCTTGCAATTATTAGAGTATTCCTGGAGAAAATTGCAAGAGTCTACATTAAAGGGCTCCCTGCAGAAATTCACGCAGTAGGTAACCAATTTCTCTTTAAATAAAAGGCACTTAGAACAGCCAGGAGCTTAAAATAAGAGAAGGGAGAAGGAACAAACAGGATTTTGAGGAGCAGCGGGATGATTTGCAGTGGTCAGGAACCGATAGTCATGTTGAATTATTTGGATAATTAGTCTTCATTATCAAATTGAAGCAAATTACCTTATAGTGCCAAGGTTGATTAGCATGCTGGATGGACAGTTTGAATCCTTTATTTTTTTTTAATCTGGGTGTTACCCAGTTTAGAATAACACAAGCCTCGGGTTTGAACGTGTTGCCAGCAGGTTGGATCACGACACACCCTTTGCACGACTTTCAAACAAGGTGAACGCTACGGGAGGAGTATGTGGTGTGAGAGCTGAAGGATCCTTAGGAAGTGCACAAAGGACCTGTCATTAACTGTATCAAACAAACAAAAAAATCAAGGAAAAGTTGTTCCCCAGACTTCCTTAGGAGGTGGAAGGGATAGAGGCACACACACCCCCCCAGCAGCCAGCAGGCTGGGAGCTCCTCAGCAGCAGTGCTGAGGGTCTGCTGCTTGTCTCCAGCGCTCATGGGGTGCTTTAATGCTTTTTATGGCCACTGTAAAAGTGTGTGCTGGCAGGTCTTCTGAAAAAAGGGAAACAAATCCCTGGGTGACTGTGAGCCGGGCTGCCGTGGAGGTTCCTGGTTGCAGGGATTTTAAATCTGCCCAGCAACGCTTGGCAAATGCTGTATTCCATTCATTCTCTTAAGAGAAGATTTTTTTGGTGGAGGGAGGGATTGATCAGAGTTGTTCTTGTCCAGTAGAAGTGCTCAGTTGACATATTCTGGCTCAGGCTGGCACTGTTTGGGAAGGTGGGAGATAAGGAGCTCTTGGGATGGAGGAGCATCAATGCAAATTGGGAAGCTTTTTGTACTTACAACAAATAATAAAAAGAAATGGCCTAAAATTGTTTACCTGCAGTAAAACAGCTGGCACGAGCTCTGTGCTGAATACCTTCCTGTCATTTGTCCTAGTTCAGCCCTGTGTCCCTCAACCCAACCCACTACCAGGCATCCTAAACGTGACTTACAGTCCCACAGAGCCAGAGCTGGGGATTTTGTAGAACAAGGAGCACAAAACACCAATTCCACCTTCCCTGGGGGTGCTGAGGTTGTAGTGCAATTTCTGCAGCAGGAACTCTTAAGGACAAACCTTAACCTGCTCTCTCTGTCACGGTCTGGGCAGCCACCAGTGACTTGTCATTGCAAAGGAGCCTCTGAGTCTTGTCATCAAATTAAGTCTTGGCTGCTTGATTTGATTATTTATTTAGGAAAGTGATGGGTAACTCGCTCTTCTTGCAAATTGCAAAGAAGCACTAAAGGAAATGGAACTGATGCCTGTGTTCAGACAGGGATTGCTCCTGGAAAACAGGATACTCTGCTTGCAGGGACCACAGTGCAGAGCTTAGGGCTTAGGCAGTAAGTTCTCTCCTGACTGAGAGAGGAGGAAATGGGATGTGAAGGGGTGGTTAAAGCCTGCAGTGCCACGCTGTGCAAAAGCCTGTCACTCTCCTGAGGGCACTGTGAGCTCCTGACACAGCACTGGCTGAACCAGTTCACCTTCCAGCTGCAACATTCGGACTTTATCTACAGTCCCACTCCTTCTCCTCAAGCTCCTGCAGCCTCTCTGGCCTGCACTTGCAGCAGGGACCAGGAGCACAGGGCTGTGAAAGGGTTAATGAGCCCAGGCAAAGTTAACAAGGGATGGGCAATAAATGGCTCCAGCTGCGTATAATTAACTGTAATACTGTGAAGTAAATGACTTTTATTGGCAAGCATGTCATAACTTCATTAAAAGTCATATTTACAGCCCTCTCACATGGAATGAGTACTTGTGTAGTCTGCAATTTAATGAGAGCTCATTTTCACCTTGTTCCAATTATTTTCCACCCACCCTTCGCCTCAGTGTGGGGAGCAGGAAGATAAAATACAATGGGAGTGTAATTAAGGCTGGCACAGATTCTTCCAGGAAATGTTTTTCTATTCCAGAACAATCATTTCTATTGCTTACTACTAATAATACCTAAATGTTTAAAATACATAGCTTTCTTTGGTCCCCAAAGGATTCTTTAAATAACATTATTAGAGAAAGACTGTGGGAAAGCTTTTGCCCAGCCCAGAATCCCCCCCCCCAGTGCTGGGCACCTGAGCTGCTGTGTCTGGTGAGCTGTGGTGACCTGGCCACAGCACTGAACACAGAAGGACATTTGCATCACCTAAAAGTGGGAAATTGCATCACTTCAAAGTGGAAATTCGCAGTTTAGCTTCACCACATCTGTGTGCTGCGAGGGGCAGTGCGAAGCCCCAGCAGGAGCCAGAGGAGGAGGGGATGCACTTGCCTGACAGAGATGCTTAACAGCATCCCTTGGGATCCACTCTGAGGTTCAGAGGGAAATAAGGGTTATGGGAGATTAATTACTGGGCACTGTGGAAGTGACATGGTTAGAACCACATGATAAATATAATTTATCTCGTGGCACTGTGTAACAGCAGCCCAGTCATTGTCTGCTATTCTTACCAAACACACATCACACTTCACTACTGAGGAAGGGAATTAGAAATTCGAGCTCAAGGACCAAATCCTTCGTGGATATAAATCAGCTGAGCAATTGCAGTTTGGAGTAACTGAGAATTTGAGTCAGATATCCATGAACATGTGCCCTTATAAACAAAAGGAAACATCAGTCGAGGCTTTGGCCTGGTCCATGTCCAACCACCCAGTTGTGGTTTGGGTGATACAGTAATTGAAGAGAGCAGTGATTAATTCTTGGGATAAAATTTGTCCTCGGAACAATTGATTTTACTGCCAGAAATGTACAAACTTCCCGACGGCAACACTTTCAGGTAATTATTGTTATTAGTTTAAGGCTTGTTTGGGGGAGGGAGAGAATGAAAAAAAATCAATTACTTTGTATTTATCACTAATCTGTTATGATCACTTTAATACAGAGGAGTTATAACTCAAGGCATGTTTTCATGAGCTATTGGAAAAGTTTACAGGAACTGTAAGGGCTGAAGAAACTGGGTATTGTGGGAGGTGATTACAGCAATTGAGCTGTAGGAATTTTTACTTCTAATGCCTTGATGTTGTCAAATCAATGATGAATGAGGCTGGTGCCAGCAGCCTGGGCGTTTGAGTTCCTCTCTTGTCCACAGCAGCAATTATTTTTACTCTCCTGCTGGTTCAGGCACTTGCCTGAGGCATCCAATGGAAACCTGATTTCTGGCAAGCCCTTAAACTCAGGGGCCTGATTTTTGTTATTAGAACAGCGAGAGGGAACCCGCTGGAATTGCTGTTTGCTGGCCACCAGTTTGGGAGAAGGGGCTTCTGCTGCAGGAGTTAAGCTGCTCTGGAGAGCTGAAATTCATTCCATCTGAGTGGGGTGGCTGGTAGTGACAGTTAAGGGAAGTCACTCTTGCTGGGCCTGTTCTTGGAGCATCTCATGTTCCTGCATTGTTCTCTCCTGGTGGGATATGGTGGGACACGCTGATCAAAGCTTTCTCCCGGGAGTTCCACACCATGCAGCTATTTTGGGGCTAAACATGTTACTAGTTTATTACACACTTAAGACCTTTGGGTGTTAGTACATGTACCTGAGCCTAGTGTTGCTTTTTTTTTTTTTTCCTGGAGTGAGTCCTGTTAGTAAAACATTTTAACGACAAGAACGCTAAGCTAAAACCAATTATTTACTGAGTTGGTAAAATGAGCCCTCTATCCACTTGGTAATAAAAGAGCCTACAAGGTGTTCAGGCTGTTATTGGCCCTGTCAGAATTTCTTTCCAGAATGTGAATCTATGGCTGGTTTTACAGTGCTGGCCATGGAGATTCTGTGGCTGATCAATACTCTGTGGGCAGTGAGCCAAGGGTAAGGCCAAACTGAGCAATGGGAAAAGCAAAGAACACATGAACTTGATGCTCTGTCAGCGTGAAGATTTAGGGTGCTGTAATTAACCTGTGAATACTTCAGACACCTCCAGCATTAATGTCTGGGCAATCCTGAGATGCATTGCTAAGAACAGGGTGACAAACCTGTGACCACTGAAATGAGATCGAGTGGCACCAGGTCAGGGAATCTGGGACAGTGACTGGGATCTTGCAGATGTTGCGAGTGTTGGAAAACTGTGCTCTGTTAAGTTACTGGATACTGTGTTTTTACAGAGCTTACAGTGGCCCAGGCAAGATTTGGGATGTCACTTTGATAGTGCCTAAGTACAGTTAGCACAGGTCCCAGCCAGGACCATCATCGAGGCTCTAAGGACAACAAAAGCCTAAGCTGAGCTGTTGTTCCAGGGGAAACTGCAGGGGAATGGGGATTCAGGAGGGTCAAGGTGGGCTCTGTGGCTGCAGGAGATCCTGCCTGTCCTGTCCTGGTTGGACTTTCCCAAATTCTGAAGCTTTCCTGACCAAGTTGGATGGGCCAGTGTTGATAACGGGGCTCAAAACGCCAGAGGATGTCACCCTGCCCCGGGAAGGATCTGCTGTGTAATCAGCCTCCAGATTAGAAACAACAATTTGTGGTGTTGGACAGATAAAATTACAGTTCCTGCTCTGTAACACATTCGTCACAGCAGTGGAATGGCTGCAGTTGTTGTGCTCACCCAGAGCAGTGCAGGGCATACTGATGTGGGGCTGGAGGTGTCTCACAGCGCCGTGGCCACGGCCACCCTCCCAGCTCTGCTCAGCTGCAGGCAGCCCTCACAGTCTGCACTGACTGTGGGGATGTGCCTCCCTGAATGACAGATTCTTATTATGATAATGTGCAGAACACGAAAATACACTCGCTGGGACTTAATGAATGCATCCCAGCTTAAAATTAATTCTGCTCCCAGGGACTGATCTGGACTACAAGATCAGTAGCGTGGCTAAGGGTGCTACCCTTAGTCCTGAAAACAATTTTCCCAGCAATGAAGATTAATCCCTTTTTATTGTGTTGATGAAATAACAACATGATCATAAAGCATAAGAGAACAAGGAGAAGTTGACAAAGTATGTCTTTGATTAATTGCCATAATAGATTGCAGGTTGCTGACTGAGGAAGTTTTTTCGGCACTCATTTTTCAGTCTTTTAAAACTTTAATGCACAAAGGGAAGACAAAGGAAAACCAGGCAGTTAAATGCTGTGCACAGTTTAATGCATGTGAGTCACCCAGCAAAGCAGCCTGAAGGACAACTGTGAACTTGAGTTCGGGAGGACAGGGGGATGACACGGTGGTTAACGTGATAAACTGAGGCTTCAGGCAGACCTACCTGCAGTTCTTGGCTCCCCCTTGGGTATCTGTGGCCACATCTAAATCATGTTACACCTGAGCTATGAGACAGTAACTCACTTAGTCTGCAGTGCAGTGGTGCTGAGCATCAGGCTGGGAAGGCATCCTGGTCCACTGAGGAACCCCCAGTACATTAAAGATGATCCTGGGCCAAAGTGACTTAATTTGTCAGAAAATCAGTGATGCAGACAGGTCTAAACCCCAGGTATCCCGACCCTCCCAATTAGCTTAGCTGATTAGAGGAAACAGCGTTAGTCATTAAAGAAGAGGGATTGTTGTGCACATTCCCAAGGGAGTGGGGAGTGGGTCCCCAGGAGGGACAGTTATTCTAGGAAAGACTCCAGTAGCTGTTCCAAATGGGGCCTCACGGACCTGTAAACTGGGAGCTCCAAAACGACCCAAGAAGACAAAATCTGCTAAGTGCTGTCATATTAGAACCAGCTCAACTATTGAAAGCCTTCCCTGGAGAGACAAGCAATTAAAGCGCATCTTTCCCCCCTTCAGATGCCAATCAAGCAACTCTAAAGTGGGTCATCACCTGTCTTGTTAAACAAAACTCTTGGTGCTTTGTAAGCAGTGCAGCTTGGGGGGAGGAGGGAGGGTGCAGGTAGAAAATCAGAGTCCAGGAAGAGACTGAGGTGCAAAAAAAAGTGCTCAGAAGTGCCTTTCTGAGCTTGTTGGACCTCCAGAGACGTCAGGCATGCCCTGAAGTTCAGGTTTTCGCACGCTGTGCTGTCTGTAAGGGTGGGCACACAGAGTGCTTTCTGGTGCCCGTGGTTTACCTGGATTATTCCCAGCCCAGGTGCCCCTGGCTCCCTGGAATTGTGAGCTGCCTGGCCTGCACCACCATCTGCTGGCTGACACACCTCTGCTCTCGGGTTTGATCCGTGCTAAGTCACCTTCAAACCACGGGACAGAGAGCTCTGGAGCCAGGGGAAAAATAGGGATTTGGATACGCTGCTTTCCTTGGACTGTGGGTAGTTATGTCTGTTCAGCAGCCCCAGTGCAGGGTATCAGGCACTGCAGACTTTGGAGAAGGGAAGTTACTCCTGCACAACCACGGCCACCTCATCCAATAATGGCCTAATGGCCCATCATGTTTGACTGGCTCTCTGCTGTAATTGTTCAAAGAATTTATGGATTTCTTGTACTTCATTATCTAATTTTTAATTACGGGTTAGCGAGATGATAAGCCAAGTGAGGGAGGGAGTGCTCAGCTCGAGCTGCCTTTGTGCAGCAAAGCAGCCCTAAAAGGGGCACATCTGCCCCCAGAATTCAGCAGGGGATAAAGCATGTGTGCACAGACTTCCCCACCCCTCTTCACTTTGCCTGAGAAGTGGATCTGTCTCTGGAGCTTCCCAATGAATTTCTGTCTTCAGCTCGGGCATCACTTACTTTAGATATGCTTCACAAATTTTCTTTGCATCCAGTATGGTTGAAAATTGGATTAAAACCTCTTTCTATGGGCCCATGTTATAGCATTAGGCATGCTTAGCTTCCACTGGGAAGGAGGATGAGGGAAGCAGAATAAAATCTTTTGCATTCTCACTGAAATTCCTCAGTGTGAATGTTCCAGGTCCAGGCATTACCGTACAAGCCACAGGATTCCACTGTACTGTGGGTTATACTCTCAACTGGCTTGTCCACACATTACAGCTTTTTCATGGGCTTCAGCTGTTTAAAATAAATTTACCATTATTAGTGCTATTACAGCACTGCACACATCTAAAATGCTTAAGAAGGATTCATCCTAATTCAGCTCAATAGAATGGAAGAGTCTTCATTTCCTCTGGCTTTTAGGAATCTTTACTTTCCATCTCCTCTCTGTTCATTAAAATGCCCATATGCACTGAGCCCCAAAACAAGAACTTGTGAATTCTCCCTTCTGCATCACAGCACTTGGGAGTTTTTTACATGATTTAACCACATGTTGAGCCACGTGCAGGAATTTCTGGTTTGATTTTTACGGGATGACATGTTGCTGTTGTATTCAAATTGCCAGCACTATCTGCGAGAGTGTTTCTGCAGCGCATCTTTAGACACTTCATCATTATTCTTCATTTAAAATGTCAGCTTTGTTCTGACAAATCTTGTGTGCCTGGTTTGAACAGCTTTACAGGTGTCAGAAATAGTGCTGCACGCTGCCTCTTTTGTCTCCTAAGACAGCAAGCATGAGATGTTGGTTTTTTTTTGGTCGGATGACAGGACTGAGAGCGGGCACTGCAGATTGCAGGCTGTTCCTGTGCATCAGGGTTTCTCCAAAGCAAAGTCTGGGCAGGACTGCTTCACTGCTGCCCAGAATTAAGGGGCTCAGCTGGGTCAGCAGGCTCTCAAGCAAACGGGGTCCTTCCTGTCTCAGGTGCATCTCCCCCTGACCGTGCTTTGCTTTGGCCTCCTGTCCATCTCACACCTGTCTGGGCAGGCAGATCTGCTGTCCCAGGGCTTGTCCCCGCGTTCTCCGGGTGCCTGAGGAAGAAAAAGCTGAAGAAGCAAACCCAGAGCTGCGGGTAGAGTGAGCTGGCACACAGATCCCAGCTGATGGAGCCGTGAGTTCTCCCCCTGCACCGTGTCCTCGTGGGCTGTGGGAGATGCACACTCGGAAACCCCTCTGGGAATCAAACACCTCAGTGTTTGCACAGGCAAATAAAACACCTCTCTGAAAGTTGTGGGGACTTCCAAACTTGTCTCAGATGTAAAGCCTGTCTTCCCTTGTTTTCCCCATGGAGGTGCATTTTCAGCAGAGAAGCTGCTGCAGACAGAAAGAGCTTCCTAAGGAAAACAAATCACAATAAAGAGCAATTTAAGAATCGGTGCAGTTTCCCCAATTTTTCTTGTGTGTCCTGGTTGCTGGTCCTCGAGGGATAGCTGTACTTTCTGATCTGTACTAATACAAAATTCATATTTGTCTGGGGCTATTATGTGCAAAATAATGGGTAATCCCTCAGGTTGGAGTGAAAAGCCAAGCCAAATATTACAGGAGACCTTTCAATTTTGAAAGGTCCCAGAAATAAGCACAATACAAACATATAAAGGGATCCAATTATGTGTAAACAAACTGTTATTGCAGCCTCCTCCTTAGAACACACAATTAGATTGCCAACAAGATTGCTTTTGGATTACTGGGATTAGGCATTGCATCCAGAGGCTTATGAAGGACCTGGAATTCCATTCTTTCCTGCATCTTCAAGTGGTAAAACTCAGTCCTACAGGGCCTGGGCTTTCCAGCATGTGCTGAGGTGCTTGGTCTCGAGTGCAGGTATTCCTGGGAACAGATGCTGCCCTGCTCAAATGTGGCTTGTGGTGATAAGGAAATGGTTAATCCCTCTCTAACAAAGGCTATATAATACTCAGCTTACTGAGCAACCTGAAAGTTAATTAAAAGAGCACCACAGACATAAAGAAATACAGAATTAAAGCTGTCCCCTTCAGATAAAGCACTGAAATCACAAACTCTGCCATGGGGAAAGGGAGATACATCTCATTTTCTCTGCACACACAGTACCTGGACACAGAGAAATCCCAGAGTAAGCGATTTAGCTGGAGTCTGTCTCCATCAGCACTGACCAGAACCAAACCCTGCTTCGAAATATGATGGATTCTCACTGATAGACCTATAAAATATGCCTGTATTTCAACATAAGGTTTAAGAAGAGGAGGTCTTTAGGATCACTTTGACCTTGCACTCATTTCTCAGTGAGGCCAGGACTGGACCATTGCCTGGCTCTCTGTTCTCAGGTAGGAGTGAAGTGGTGTGTGAGATAATTATGTCCCATTTGGCCTGACCACGGGCTGGTGCTCCATCACTTATCTTCTGCGGGCAGAAAGAATGAAGAAAAATTGGCCAGGTGCAGGTTGCATTTCGGGAAGTCGGGTATGTGTTAGTGCCAGCAGGACTATCGATTTTTGGGCTTCCTGGACTTTTTTTCTTTTCAGGAGGTAAAGCACGAAAAGATTAGAAAATCTCTGCTCCACTTCTGAGGTGATTAACAAAGTTCAGACTGAGCTTGTTGCCAGTGAACAAAACAGTCATGAGCAAAAGGAGAGGTGGGGTTGTGCCTGTTGGAGAACCTTTCTTTTTATATACCTTTTTCTCCTTATTTTGGCTTCCTCACAGAAGCCTCTTTGTGGGCCTGACAGGGAACCTGAATGATGAGTTCAGGGTCTCAGATCAGGGGTGAATGATGCTGGGTAATTATGAAGAAAAAAATATGACATTTTCTTACAGGGATGGCAAAAATGAGGGTCGATTTTGGTTTCTATATTTGTCCTTTTACTATTGTCTTAAGGACTGTTCCTGCACACAGGGAAGCTAAGAATAGAAGTGGGAGGTGTGGGGTTGAGGAATAAGGCAGTGGATCAGGATTTTAATGCTATTAAAATCTATTGATTGTGTTGATTAATTATTGCTAGTGCTGATGGGAAGGCCAGACTCTATAAGCTAGTTTAATTATTTTCCAGTTAGTGCTAATCTCAGTTAATGAAAATTCTCCAAGCCAGAGAAGAGATGACACAAGAAATGACTGTTATTCATGAGAGACTCTCTTAATCTATAAAACATCAGAGATGTCATTGCAAGTACCTTTGCTTTGCTTGTATTTTATTTTTTAAATGATCAAAACACTTTGTTCTCAAGTTCTTGAGATGAATCAGAGCTTGACAGTTCAGGAAAGATCTAAATAGGAGCTGATTCCTCTTCCTGAAGAACTGGAGTGTGGTGACTCAGGTGCCTGGGCAATTATCTGGTGTTTGTTAGATGTGTCTGCACCACCCATCTGCCAGGAGAAACCAGCCATTTGGGCTGAGAGGAGCCCTGATCCTGGGGTGGGTGTGTGTGCCCAAACCCCCTGTCAGTGAGAGCTGCAAGGCCCAAATGCCTCTGAAAAACAGCTGTGGATGTTTCCCTGCTCTGAGGGAACTGAAGCTGCCACGGTTCCTGTTTTGAATCTTTCCTTGAGTCTTTTTGGAACCTTTACCAGGTTCTACTACGTTTTTTTATTTTTTATTTTTTAATGGAGGCTGATCAATGTGCTGCAGCACCATGTCAATGAGAACAGCTGGTTCAGAAACTTGTATTTGGAAAAAAAAAAAAGGAAAAAAAAAAGAAGTTAAAATAGGGCTGCTCTTGAGCACTCCTGGCAGATCTGTCATCTCTTCCTCAGCCCAAGTGACAAGTGAGTTATGCAGCAGGGCTTTGCAAAGTTCAAACCATATTGTACAGCAGATGCTGTGATACTGTGATTCAGTAAGTCCACACAGACACCCCACTGTCATCTCCTTCCCCTGCAGCAATTTATGACCAGCTCTCCTGGCAGTGTTGCATTATGAGTGCATTAATCCTAAAGATGCATTAATCCCACCTCAGGCTTTACATGTTTTTTCAGAAGTCCAGCTCTCTGCCCCTCTCCTGTCACCTTCATGCTGTGGATTTGTTCTGCACTGTTTTCTTCTCAGCTCCAAGGTGACCAGTCTGATGTATTTCAGTATTCTCCCTTTAGTTCACTGGTTCTGGTCCAGATTTAGTTTGCCTCTAAATCCCACAGCAGCAGTAGCGTCCTTAGAAGGTAATGATAGTTCTCCTCCTCCTCTGGTATCTCATTGCCTTGTCAATCTTGCCTCGAAATCATCTGGCACTTCTCCACCTGCACAACACCAGGGGGTATCCGTGGGGAGTATTTCAAACCTGTGAAATCACTGGCACTTGCCTGGTTGAATGTGCACCCCAGAGTCACTGCCTTGTCATCCTCCAGCTCTGGTTATTTGCTTACCTTGGGTGACTCTCAATTTTCTAGCAGCTTTTACTCCATTACAAGTACTGGGTCACAGTGACCTTCCTTGGGTATGTGGAGATCCAGGGCTAAAAAGAGTCCTTCACTTGCAGAAAACTCGAATTACAGACAATGACATGAAGCTCCTGCACACACAGAATCTGTATTAGGAAGGTGTCTTGTTTTTTTGCACAGCAAATAACAATTTAAAATAGTTCATGGAGTAATTCCTAAGGCGCTATTTTGTGAGTTCTGTGGTTCAAATCCTGTGTCGTGCAGTGCTCTTTACCTGCCTCTTACCACAGTCACAGTCTGAGTTCTGCAGCTCTCGCTGGGGCAAATGCCTGTGGAGCTTTGCTTGGGATGCACATCCAAAGAGGCAGCGCTGGACTGGGCCATGCTGACCAGAAGCAGGCATCAGAAATCAAACCTAGACCTAAGTGAATGTTCAAGTGGTGATGAGGAATCGACCCGAGTTTCCCCGGAGGTGTCACACAGTCTGTGCCTGGCTCTGAACTGAGTCACCCACTCCTGATTGAATCCCCCTGCACCAACACTTACAGCTGAAATTTAACACACCGACCTCCAGCTGATCCCAGGAATGATATTATCCCATCCATTTCCTAGCAAATTACAGTTCTTTGCAGGAATGCATTAAACTATCAGATCTTTCTCATTATGGATTTCTCGTAGGGCTTTTAGCTCCAAATGAGCTTTGAGGCCAACGAAATCTCTGATGGAGCTGCAGTTTCCTTCACTGCATGAAATGAAAAGTGCCTCTTCCGCACTACAGTGTGAGAACAGGTCTGATTTTTGGTGGGTTCGGGGGCAGTGGGCAGGGATTGCTCAGCTGAGGTGCAAAGACTCAGCACTGCTGAATGGCAGGTGGGCTCAGGCTCTGCAGCAGTGCTGGTGTGATGGAAACACATCGACTGCAGCGTGTTTAATATTCCCTTCCTCCTTTTCCTCCCCAGAATCACCCAGGGGGGAATCTCCAGGTATTTCTGGCAGCCTGAAGCTCTCACTGAGTGATTATGAGGATGCCTCACCAAAGGAGACGTGAATATTTTCCGACCAGCTCTTGGCACCCTTATGATTCTGGGAGTATTTAAAAGGTAAGAAGTCCCAAACTGACTATGTAGACTGATTCTGGACCCACTTTGTTTATCCATTCTAGCCAGCAGCATCAGCTTTATTCCTTGGAACTAAAGCTGTTCATACATTTGAGGAATCAAGTACCTTTGCCTTGAAGAGCTGTCTCCTTCCCTCCCGGGGCTGTGATCTTTGGATTTTAAAGACAGTTTTCTCTTAAAACTAAAAGCAGAAATGAAAGTAAGTGCAGTGGAGGGTTTTCCCTTCTGGAGCCAGCTAAAAAGATTGATGAAATAACAGATACTTGAACAAAATGGCAAGTCTACCTGTCAGGAGCCACCATCCATTCAAAGGGCACAGCAGCGAGATTGAAGCATTTTAAACACACTCCCAACTGGTTTGTCAGTAACAAATTAGACTTGTCACAGTCTCCAAACAGTTTTAGCGAGAACATTAACAATGTTAATGATCTATGGTCCCAGCAGGAGGGGGAAGTTGGAGCCTAGTTCCAGGAAAGACTTGCAGTCGTTTTGTTCTTGAGATTGAAGGGTTTTAAAAAATTACATAATGTGAGCAACGGCTCAGTTTAGAAATTGGGAGTAATTGGTGGTCATGATGCCCTCGACCATGTAATCCTGTCAGCACAGGCAGAGTTTGACTCTGTATCAGGTATCAGGTCTCAAAATGCACCAGCTCCTCCCTGAACAGTCGCAGGAGGGCGAGGCAGCCTCGGCACCAGCTCTGGGTGCTGGGCTGGTGTGAGGAATTTCGGGCTGTGCATGTGTCCACGGGTAGTTTTTAATTTACAGAACTGAATGAGGCTCCTGGCTGTGTGTGTGTGCATGTGAAAGCAAGGAAAAAGGCAGGAGAGTTGGTGTAAACTTTGGTGGAATTGGTGTTCAGTCTATCTCGGTGCAGGTTTCTGCCAAGTTCTCTCTGAGGAAATGCATGTGAATTTTTTTCCCCATATTCAAATAATTGTCAGGAAAAAATTATTGTTTTAATGGATTACTGGAGTTATGGGAGCACAGTCATGTTAGCCATGCAAAGGAGTGGAAATAAAAGTGTGTTTTATTTGCTTTGAGCAAATAAAACAGGATATTTGACAGATATCCCTGGCTGTTGAAGAGCATTGATACAACAGCTGTCCCTGAGTGGAGTAATGTCACTGAAAGAGAACTGTTGTAGCTGTGATTCTTGCAGGACCACCCTAACCTGTTTCAGAAGGAAATGTGTGGGTTTATGTGTTGAAAGTCCTGAGCATACCATGGTGATTTGACAAGGCTGTTTGCACTTTGGTCCAGCTCTCTCTGCAGCCAGTGGAAAGACCTGTGCTGACTCCAGTGGGTTTTGAGTCAGGCCCCCTTGATTAAAGCAATGAGGGCAGAGAATTTGTGTGTTACTGAGGAGAAAAGGAAACTATAAACCCCAAGCCTCCATTCTCACACATATGCCCTCCAAGGCTCAGAGACAAGAAATGTTACAGCTCCACAGCGAGAAAAGGTGACAAAATAAAAAAAAAAAGACAAAAAAGTGCCCATTTCCAAAGGACACAAAATACTTCTCTACACAGGAAAAGCAGTTAACAACATGGGTAGTATCTGCCTGGGCTTTTATCTTGATTTAAATTTGTTTTCCATTCACCAGGCTCACTTGCAAGAGAGTAATATTGAAATGTGCAGGGACCACTAGATACAAATTTTATTACCACCTCTCCGCTACTCCTACTGCAGAGAGAGGAGTTTATGAGTGAAAACCATCACAGGATACTTAGTCACCTCCAATATTTGCAGTCCAGATTGGAAGAAGTAATTGATTTTCTAATACTAGGGAAAATTCTTGGCTGGAGGCGCATTGTTGGGTTTTAGGTTTTATTGTCCTGGCTGATGTGATTTCCACCATCGGGAGCCACTGCTGTGCTCACAGAGAGGCTGCAGCTGAGACAGCCGTGCTGGGGCTCCCCAGCCATCCCACTCCTGGGAAAAGGCTCCCCAGCCATCCCACTCCTGGGAAAAGGCTCCCCAGCCATCCCACTCCTGGGAAAACTCATGCCAGTCCCTCGCAGCTTCGGCTGGAATTTCGGGCGGTGCCTTGTGGGGGCTTTATCTGCACAGACACGAACAATTCCTGCCCTTCAGAGGGGTTCCCTGCCTGGTCAAAGCTGCCAGTCAGGACAAGAGAGCCTCCTGCCCTTTGCTGACTGATTTTTGCGGCCTCCAAAGGTGTTTTTCCGCGTCTCTTCTGAGTTATTGGTATTCATGCACGGAAAGGATCCACGGCACGTGCCAGAGAGAGCAAGGCAGCACAGCCCAGGCCTGTTCAAACAGATTGGGAAAGGGCTTCATCTGAATTTCAAAGGGCTCTGGATCCGCTCTCTGTGAACTGCATCACAAATGCAGTTTGGGTCAGCAGTGTTTACAGTTTTGTGGAGTGTTTGTAGCGAATTTCTGCACATTCCCTGTCACTCTGCCGTCACTTTGGAGCCCCGGAATGCCCAGGTGCTGCTCGTGTCACCGTGCAGAGTTACCACAGCCAGTCTCTGGGGACCAAAAGGGTAAAAAAAGCACATGGTGACAGTGTCCTGTGGTTATTTGGAGCTTCCAATTACAAAACACAGCCTGGGCAATTTGATCCAGTGTTTACTCACAGGAAGGTCCTTTGGCTCAAAATGGGAACTTCTGGTTTGTAGTCTTGCAGATAACCAGCTTTGTGGGCTCTGAATGTGTTCAGCAGTCTGTGGGGCCTGCAGAGAAAAGGGAACATTCTCCTCTGCAGATGCATTCAGGGGAAAACCCAGATGTGTGCAGAGAGGAGGGAGGGAAAACATCAAAGTCCAGCGGGAGGAATGAGTTCTAGGTCTTGGGCACCCCCACGTCAGGGCCAGTGTGTCTCCAGTGAAAATCCTCTGAGCTCTGGCAGTGCTGAAACTTTGACAGATCCCAGAGCTGAGCTGAAAGTCTTCCAACAGAACAAAATGGATGAAAAAATAGAGTGAGACTGACAAAACATTTTTTCTTTATTTTCTGAGCGACTTTTTTCCCCTCACGGTGTGATTTCCAAGGAGCTGTGTTGACACAAGTGCAGCAGCTGGAGACGAGAAGTTTTTAAGTCAACCTTCAGAGATACACAGTTTATACTGGCAAAATAATTATTCTTCAAAGATTCCTGCAAAATAGTGTTTAAGGTGTTTAATGATTAAAAACCGGGTGCCCTTGAATATAAGTTAGATGAAAGAACTGCCAGGGACCTTAATGCAGTGAAATGCTAAACATAAAGGCAGCAATAATGATCAAGCCTGAGGTGATTACATTCTCTAATTAGAGCACATGTATCATTTAGGCACGTTAATCTTTGTCAGTCTAAGGCACTTTGGTTAGACTAACCTTTGATCACTGCGTCAGCACGTGGAGCAGGAGGAACATTCCATGTGTTTGGAGTCTCCCAGGCGAACTCTGAAGCCCCTCGTGGCGCTGGGGGCTCACCTTGGCAATGCCCCCGAGTGGGCCAAGAGCTCAGCTCAGCTCCTCCATGGCTGGCTTAGGCCCCTTTGAGTATCTGCAGCAGCACCTCGGAGGCAGAGAAGGGGTGTGTGAAATAAGGACTGTCCCAGGCAGAGAGCTGGGTGTCAAACTCCTGCTCCTTACCCTTCTGCATGGAAAAAAACCCTAAGGGTTAAGTCCTGTAGCTGCAATCCCAGCTGCAGGGTCAGTGTGTCTCCGTGGCAGGACTCCCAAAATTACTTGAGTTTTACCTCTTTGTGTGGGCTGAGGATCTGGAACGTGGATCTTGGTTCCAGGGCTGAAGTGTTTTGAGAGGCCCGACCAAAACCGGAACAGAACAAAACAAAACAAAGCATACAAGCAAAAAAAACAAAACAAAACAAACAAAAAAACATAACAACAACAAAAAGCAAATCAGTGGTACCTCACTGGCCCTTGGAGGTGTCCTCTGCAGTAACCAGCAGATGGGATTCTGCCCCAGCAAGTCTTTGTGAATGTGCATCACTGTCCCTGAAAGCCACTGTGCTTCTCCTGATCCTCTGCACGGGCAGCAGAAGCAGCAGGGCTGGCAATGCCATCTGCAGTTCCTGATGGATTGTGCGGTATTGTTATCTGATAAGCAGCCTTTTTGGCCAGGTGAGGGCGAAGAGGAACACTGGAGACATAATAAGAGGATGCAACACGTTCCGTGACACTGTTATTCAGACTTTTATGTGCTCGTGGGTTGAAATCTGATTCTTAATGTGACTGCCCTCCTGCCCTCTCCCACTCAAGCTTGGTGATGATGGTGCTCATTGTGTTAATTTTGATTGCTGAGAGGTTTCAATGGGAGCAATTTACTCTAAACTGGAGATACTTAAACACAGACTGATCGTCATCTGTGGGAGATTGTTTTAAACACAAAGGAACTGATGGCTCTGCAGCCCTTCCCCTTCTTGTTCCCATTTAAACCTCCTCCTCCTCCTCCCTGTCTCCCAGAGGGGACGTGGACTGTGCCTGGAGAAGGATTGACCTCACTGCAGTTGAACTGGAGCCTTTGCTGGAGCTCCAGTGGAGGAAGACCCTGCCCGGAACGGCACAGCAGTGAGGTGAGCAAGGGCAGGAACCCCCAAAACAACCAGGACAAAGTCCTTGGTGAGAAGAGCTGCCCTGATTTCCCTCAGCCTGGCCGCGGGGCAGGTTTGGTGAAGGGTGGGGAGCTGAGGGGCTGCGAGGCTCGGGACTTGCAGTTTTAGTTCCACTCAGCTGCAGACCCCCTGGTTGACTTTGGGGAGGAACAGAGAACTCCTGAGCTCCTGCTTTGGTTTCACCTCCCTGTCTGGAAAAGGGGGATGTGGGGTTTCCTTCCCGCCTACGCCTGCTGTGAGGAGAACTCTGCACAGGGCTGATGTCTCTTGGACTGTGGGGATAAGGGGCAGGTTCATCCTGTGCAGCCCATTCCAGACCCTCACCAGATAATGCACCGCACGATCAGCAGCCCCCTTGTTACATCCAGGACTTGCCCGGGAGCAGATCCCAGCCCTGCCATGTCCTTGATTTCTCTGGAATACCTGTGTGTGTGGATGTTCCCCCGCAGAGGAGGGAGGTGTGAAGGTCAGTCGACGCTGCTTTGAGCTGAGAACAATTCACCCCAAAGCTTTTGTGCACAGTCCCGGCTCAGTGGTGAACTTACCTGTGACCAGGAACTGCAGAGCAGTCCCCTTGGCACTCGCTCTTTTCCCCCAGCATGTGGTTTTTGTGCTCTCATCAGCCACGAGAGGCCCCGTAAGGTACAACATGACTTCCAAATCAGCGCGATTCAGACAATCAGGCTGGTTGCATAAGGTCGTTAAGAGAATTCTTCATTAGTTTCAAGTATCCCTCGGTAATGAACGCTGTGGATGAGAGTTTCTGAAGGCCAACACCAAGCAGAGCTTGGAGACTGATAGGCTGTATCTGGAATCAGTGGGTGGGGAGGGAGAACAAGAGCCAGGCCTAAGAGACAAGCAGATGCTTGAGAACAAGTATCTGAGAATGCTGACAAATGCAGAGGGCAAAGGGAGGAACAATCCCAACAGCAAGCTCTTGCCCCCTGTACTTGCTCCATCACCAGTGGATCTGAATTTTGTCATACTGGAGGTCATCTTCTGATACTTTTTTCCTTCCAGTTACTGGGAACCCTGAGCTATTTTCTTGCTTTTATGCATATCTTCCACCCTGGGCCTTAGGAGAGCCTGACAGGCAATGTGAGAAGTCCCAGTGCCCTTGTGGATCCTGCCTCAACGAGGCAAGGGTGTGGAGGAGAGCAGTTCTAATCCCTTCCAAAGGGGGGGGACTTTACAGCTGCCCAGGTCTCAGCAGGGCCAGCTGACCCTGGGAAAGCAGCTGTGATTGGGATGTACCTGCAGGCAGGTCTGGCCCGGGGAGCTGCTCAGTGCCTGGGCAGAGGAGGCACAAGAGATTGTCATCCTCATCATGAGAACGTGAGAGATGGTCTTGCTAATGAAATTCTCTAAGTAAAGCGAATTCTTCTGCAACTGATTCTCTCCATGGCCATGTTGATCCTGTATCACACGGAGGGTGTGTATGTGCACTCATATTAGGCACAATAATGGCCTTTCTGGGGAGATATTAGTGGATTATTTTACTCCTGCTGCAGGTGGCGTTAAGATGAGGGGCCCTGGCTATTGTGGTGTCGATTTGTTTAATGATTATTAGAGAAGCAGGTGATTTCTATTGAAGGGAGGTGACAGACTGTCCCTTAGATATAGATGCATGTTTCTTAAATTGGAAGCCCGGAGCAAGCAGCCTGGCTCATTTGCTTCCAAATTCCAGAGCAATCTGTTTTATTTTGCACCTGGAAGGTTCACAGCACAGTAAAAGTGAGATCTATTTGCCAGGCAGGGATCAGAGGGCTGCTGCATTCATGCCCACGTGTTCACTTCCATCCCAAGTGGAGGCTGCAGTGGAAGGAGACTGCAATATGTGTTCCTGGGTTTAATTCCTTATCTTCTCACCTAGATAGGCTTGGAAGCAGAGAGAGAACAGAAGGATTTAATCTTTAAGTGCAAACCCTTTGTCTCTTCCATCTGTGTGTGTGCCTCCACACAGTAGAAAGATGGGCCATTTCCTCCAGACCCATTTATCCCAGTGCTCTGGGACTGCTGGGAGCCAGCTGCTTCATGGGAGATGTGAGCTCTCTCCAGAATGAGCAATTACAGGAGAATCCACCCAAAGGAGACATTTATTTGGAGTCCCCACCAGCTATTGGTTTATGCTCTGAAGCAGCAGAATTTATCTTCCTCTTTAATCCAGGCTAATGTGACTGTGGATGTTCTCATTACCCAGAGAGAAGTTTAATCCTTTCAGGAAATGTCTCCCCAATTCAGTGCCTCTGTTATCCTCCTTTCCTCTCAGTCAAACTGGTGCACTTTAAAACCAGATCTTTCCTTTCACAGATCTAATGTAATAAGCTCACCACTCCATCCACCCCCATTAGCCAGATCTTCTCTGGGATAGTGGTTCTGGGTCTGGTGTCTGCAGATCAAAGAGGATGCTGAAAAATTGGAAGGGTTCATAAAAGAGCCATATAAATGATTCAGAGTCTGGGAAGCATCTTTCCAGTGAAAGTGAGCTTGGGTCATTTAGGCTATCGAGGAAATAAAGAGGAGGCTCCATCACAGTGTGCAAGCACAAATACAGGGAGGATGACTTCTCATAATGGATGGCTCCACTGGCCAGCAGGAAAATACACAGTGAAATGTGGCTGGAAGGTCAGGATTCAGCTTTCATTTGAGGCGGGAGCTGGCACAGGGGTCAGAAAAAGTACATATGTTTTCAGGGTAAGATAATTAGCTGTCGGAAGAATGTACCATCAGAGTAACAAATTAGGCAGATCCTGAACAGGAGCCTAATTTAGGAGATGTGTAATGCTCTGGTGAAAGGCATTCTTTTATTCCACTGATTAGAGGCTGAAGGACTGGACGTTCCTGTGGGGGACAGCAGCTGAGCACCCCGAGCAGGGCGGCTGCAGGAGGGCAGCAGCTTAAACCAGGCTTGTGGACTCAGTGCAGCCTAAACTCCAGTTTAGTCCAGTTAAAGGGAACCAAAGTCCTGTTGCCCCGTCCCTGCCTGGTCCCTGTGTGTGTCCCTGCAGGCAGGGCAGTGTGCTGCTCAGGCTGATGCATCACTTCGCTCTTGCAGCTCTGGGCTCCTGCTGAGCCGGGCGGGATTTGGGAATGACCCCATCCCACCCTGGTGACAGCTGGACTCGGGAACCAGCCGGGAGTTGCAGCGAGCTGATTCCTTCCAGCCCTGGTCCAGGAGCAAGGAATGGGCAAAGGCTGCCACCTTCAGTCAGCGGCCACCGCAGAGCAGGGCAGGTCTGCAGGTAAAGCCTCCCCTCTCCAGAGCCAGGGGGGCACTGCTGCCAGCCCTGCTGCAGGGGACAGGGACCCTGCAGGGACAGGGACCCTGCTGCATGGGACAGGGACCCTGCTGCAGGGGGATACAGACCCTGCTGCATGGGGATACAGACCCTGCTGCAGGGGGATACAGACCCTGCTGCAGGGGGATACAGACCCTGCTGCAGGGGGACAGGGACCCTGCTGCTCGGGGACAGGGACCCTGCTGCTCGGGGACAGGGACCCTGCTGCAGGGGGACAGGGACCCTGCTGCAGGGGACAGGGACCCTGCTGTTCTCCACCCCTTCTCCCACAGGGAACTTATTTTAAATTCTCTCTCCTTGCCCTCCCGGAGCCTCTAGATGAGATGATTTGCAATGTCGTCGTCTTAGTCTCCAGGAAAACACAAGTGACGCCTCTTGTCAGCTGTGGCCTCACCATTCCAAACCCCCTCCTGGCTCCAGCCTCTTCCAGCCCCCTCTGCTCCTCAGCAAGGGAGGAGAGGGAAGGTCAGACATTAAATATTGCTGCATTTAAAGGCTGCAATAACATATCCTGTTCCTCCCTGCCAGCTCTTTGCTGGGCTATTATTTCACCATTCTTTTTTTTTTCTTTTTTTGTTCTGGGCACATGTTTTCCCCAATTGAGGCAAAATCACTGCTTCCATCCTCAGCTGGCCTGATTGCCTGAAGAAGAGTCTGATTGCATTATTCATCTGCGGTGCTCATGAAAGGCTTCAGAACTCTCTGCTAGAGACCTGAAGCTGCTGCTGACGTTCTGCTGCAGTGGGGATTGGGGTTCTGTGTGTGAACCGGGGGTGTCTGGTGGCACTGCTGCCCCCCCAGCTGGGGCTGGGCCAGCCTGGGCACCGAGAAGTGTTGCCCTGGCAGGGCAGAGCCCGGGAGGGGCCTCGGTG
>JAYRBT010000060.1:2397153-2514639 GCA_036023395.1 Myiotriccus ornatus | reverse complement strand
CCCCAGCTGGGGCTGGGCCAGCCTGGGCACCGAGAAGTGTTGCCCTGGCAGGGCAGAGCCCGGGAGGGGCCTCGGTGTTTTTCTCTTTGTCCGAGGATGCAGCAGGGTTGGTTTTACATCCTGGTACCCGGAGGCAGCCAAAATCCAGGGAAATGCTGCCGCCTGCGGGCACAGGGAGGGCGAGTTCCTAGGTGTGAGCTCTTCTGAAAACCCAGCCTTTGGTACAGTTTGGTGGGAACAAAATGAGGAGGCTGAGTAGGAAAGCAGACTGTAGCCTCTGCCAGTCTGCACCTGTCTTTTGTAGAATGTGCTCGGGGTAAAAAGACATTAATAAGTAAACCCCTCTGATTGATTTAATGTGATGGAGCTTTGTTCTCAGTTCTTTGCTTGTACTGGTTCATAACAGTGGAAAAATAAAATGGAATCATAAAACGAAATAAATAAAATATAAAAGCGATGCAGCACGCTGAATTCAATCATCAGAGGAGCAGAATTATACATCAAGAGCAATCCAATATTGTGTTTAATCCCAAGGCATTATAAATCTGACAAACATCTAGGAAGAGCTTCGGAACAGAAAGGTGGGGTTTTCAAGGAATAAACAGTCAGTTAATCCTATTTACACAGATTTCTTTCCATGAACAGCATTACATCTATCAGTGAGAGTGGCTGTTCACCTGGGCTGACCTGTGGGACAGGTCACACCACTCTGAGGTGTTTCTGCTCTCCAAACATCCTGTGCATGGGAGGAGAAGGAGGTGCCTCAGGGGGGCTCATGAGTGCAGAGCATCATCGTGGGCCACAGGGTGACGACAAAAGGCTTTGCATGAGCACTCCATAAATACCTGAATCCAAATAATTCCAGTGTATCTGCAGGATAGATAAATAACATCATGTTTCCACGTGGTTCCAAATGCTAATGCATACCTGAGGAACTAGAGATTGAAATGACACAAAGTTGTGAATTCGTTTAACTTTTGGTTTAATTATTATTTCACAATAAAACCCCAAAGCAAATGTCACTTTATAGCCCCTCTACTGAACTATATTTGAGAGCAGTTTACCAGTGTGGAAAGCAGGTGCTCTGCAGTGGGATGTTTGATTGCCTTAGCTTATCTCAGAGCCACTCTGGTTTTTCATCTTTGCTTGTAATCACTTTATTTATCCCTTTGGAATCTGGTTATTTCCAGCATTTCTGCAACATTTCCCAGCTCCTGTGTGGGCCTTGTGTGTCTTTATCCGTGCCTTTAAACCTCTGAATGAATTAGTCAGGTCTCTCTTCAGCTTCTCCTGAGCAGACCATAAGGCTGTGTGCCACCTGTTGTTAAATGACATCAGTTGCACTGGTGTGAAGCACAGTTTGGCTGGAGCTTTTGATGTTAGAACTCGGGCCTAAGTCATTAGAAAACAGGATATTCCCTGCTGTAGGTGATGTGGTGAGGTTGGGGTCTTGCCTGCCCCTTGGTTTTATGTAGCTGTTGAGCCCAGGCTGTCCAAAGTTACAGGGACTTTGGCTCAAAGTGCTCAAATATCTCCCCAAGCACCAGTGTAAAAACCTTCTTTAGTCTGGGAAAGATGGGCTTGGCAAAAGGAAATAACTCGAGTTCAAAGCTGAGCAAACTCCAGTGAGAGGCAAGACATGCATTTTCCAAGTGAGAACTGGTGAATAATCACTGGAACAAAGCGCTTGGAGGATGGGTGGATGTTCAGCTCCTGTCTCTGACTCAGGACTGGATACCCTCCTGCAGGGGATCAGTGTGGGAATATCTGCACAATGTACTGCACAGCTCACAGAGGAGAGAATGGCACAGAAGTCCCTGGTTGAGACACACTTTGCATAAATTGAATAGGAAAATAATGCTTGAGCTGGAGAGAAAGTGAAGTTCAGCAGTTTCGTTTGAAAAGGGAATGCAGCATCAAGCCCTGGGAAGTGTCATTTCCTGACTCTTGTGGAGTAACAGTGAGCTATAAAATTAGAGTTGCATGGATGGCTGTGGAATGATACTCATGAAAAATTAATGACAATAGCAGAAGACAGGAAAAATCCAGAAAACATTTCCACGACTGTTAAGTTTTATAAAAGCTTGTTTTCATTAAAATCTAAACTGTGTACTTTACCAGAGCTGCCAAAATCCCTGTAGCTTTTTTTAAACAGCAAGCAGTTATGGCAAATGGCTTCTCTGTGAAATGGAGACTTGCAGAGAATGTAATTATGAGAGATTGATGGATTTCCCTCCCCCCCCCGTTGTTTGCACTGAACAGGTCCCTTCCCAGTCTGGAGCTGGAAGCTGTGTTCAAACGCTGCTCAGCTAATGGGACTTTCTTCCTCTGCACTGAACCCCGAGGATCCGAGGAGGGCTGGGGTAAGAATGTCATTGTTTGCTCTTTCTTGTGGACTGCAAACCCTGTGAAAGGCCCCTTAGGAAAGGATTCCTGAGCTGCATTTCCTCAGTTCGTGTTGGGATTCACACTTCAGGCAGTCCCAGGTCTCTCAGTGGTACCTTTTGCACACCAACATATCCCTCATGGGAACTCTGGAAATTTTGTTTAAGTCATTGGAGCAGCCCTCAGTCAGCTTGTCCTTAGAGTGTGAATCATATTTGGGTCTCATTCATGGGTGTCCAGAGGAGATCCTTGTGTTTTGAAATACTGAAGACTGAGTAAAACATTCCAAAAGAAGCAGAAGGAATGGACATGGATTAAAGAAAAAAAAACAAACCACAAACCAACCCAACACTACCAACAAACATTAAAACACCCCTGGCTTTAACTTCAGTGTGGTTTCTGTTTGAATTTCATGTGTTCCAGCACTTTGAAACAGAAATTTGCCGTGTGGCTGCAGCTGCATCACTGCAAGCTACAGGATCATGGTGATCTTGCACAAGTTTGTAGCTAAAGGCACGTGCCCCGAGATCAGGATTGCTGTGCTTCAGATGGGCTTAAACCCTGAAGTGACCCTTCCTGGGACAGGGGTGGGAGCTGGGAACACATCCCAGCAGGTGTTCTCTCTCCCCAGCCTCGCACTGCAGGTACTCCCAGCACCATGAGGTGGGATGAGACACTCCTCTGTCTGAGTGATATTAGCAGTGACACAGATAGTGCTGCGGCAGGGGAACATACTTGTCCAGTCACAGCTTTTTCTGCCTGGAGAGCTCTGAAAGCCAGCTGACTGCTTTCTTCTGTGATTCCATCAGCTGTGTTGAAGGATTCAGACAGGTAGCAGCTGTGCAGCCTCTCAACCCCAGATAGAATATAATATTCCTAAATATGGTGTAATTACCTTCCTCAGTATCCTGAATACCAGCAGTTGAGGAGTCTGACTCCTTTACACTGGAGAGCTGCACGCTGCTGTCTGGAGCAGCTCTGCTGTCAGCTCTGATCATTCTCCTCATCTTCCTACTGGGCAGACTGGAACTGGGGCCTCCCTGAGAGCTGCTGCATTTGGGAATCTGATGGCATCATTAGCATCCCTCCAAACCAGTCCCCAAATTGGATTCCCCTTATTTTCTATTTGTAGGGCATCTGGAGAGGCGAAGGTGTTAGTTTATGAATACCATTTGCAGGTGGAATTGGCAAAGAAAATAATATTCATCCTTGTTTCTTCTCTTGGCTCTGGACTTTCAGTGGGATACAGGTACATTATTTGAGTCTGTGCTTGAAGCACAACAGCAGAACTGCTCCTGCTTGACACCCCCAAAACCGGGCTGGAAATCCATCCAGTGGACCCTTTCCAGGCAACTGCCTGTTTTCCCTTGTTGCTTTTCTTTGGTGTCCTTTTAGGCTTATTTCTTTCTTGGGCTTCTCTCTTTCTTTGGTTGGGTCTTATGAGTTAATTTACACCTGAACACTGACAAACTGAAAATCCTGTCACCTCCCTGCAAGGAAGGGGGTCTAAATTTATCCTCCCTTTTCCTGCCTTTCCTCATCCGTGCCTGCTACAGCACCGAACTGATAACCTACATGTTAGCTTTGCAGTACACAAGCTGCTCAGGTATTTCCAAATTGATACCAGAAGATTTAATTAAAAAAAAAAAACAGAATTATTAGGCATGAAGCTGCCTGAGCAGTCTCAGGTTTGTGCTCCTGCAGCAGACAGGCTTTTGCTATCATCTAGTGGCTGTGTGTGAGACTTCCCATCCATTTCCTGGGCTGTTATTCCTCTCCTCAGAGACTTTTCACTCACAGAATTAATTTTGGCTAAACAGGCACCAGGTAGAAGGTGCAAGGGGTTGAAACTAGGTGGTCTTTAAGGTCCCTCCCAGCCCGAACCATTCTATGGTGCTATGATGAAATAAATGCAGTGTTTGTCAGTGCATAGAGTTGTGTTAGAACTGGGCTGCTTTCTGAGAGTTTTAATTTCATTGTCACCTTCTGTTTCATTCAAGTCCAGGGACTTCCCAGACATGGACGAGCTGGGAAAGTGCAGTTGTGAGTCTCTCTTTGATGTGGGGGTGACTCAAAGCATATTTATTTTCACTGGTAAAGGAAACACCTCCGTTGGTTTTTTTTTACCCCCATGAATTTGCAGAGGCTCCTAAATGCTCTAAAACATTGTCATAAAGGGATAATTTGTCTGTGTTGGCAGCAGAGCTTCTGCTCTGCTGAGCTGATCTGGTCCTGGGCCAGATAACTCTGTGATGATGAAGCACAAGACACCCTAATGGGGAAGCTGGAACTGGTTCAGCAAGGGGGAATAAATAAGAGCCATAGATCTTTAAAAAGCTTGAGAATTCGCCCTGAAAACTCAGACTATTGAGTGCAATTAATTCTTTTCCCACTTTTTATAAAGGAAGTGGCTGTTTTAACCAAACTTGAGAAATCTCTGGATCCAGAGGGTTGTGGGGAAACGCTGCTGTGAGACATTCAGGGAGGAACTCTCCCAGAAATGGTGAATGGACTCTGTGCTGGAGGGAGCCAGTGGATGGAGCTGCTCAGCACTAATGGCAAACAGGCCACAGCTCAATCAGTCTTCCCTGGTTTCATACCTTGGCTGGCTGAAAATGGAATGATGGAGAGGGGAAGCAAGAGGGGAAAGGCAGCACCCACCCCTTTCAGGTAGAGAAATTATAATTTTGCTTTCCTTACACACCAGCTGGCATGGAGGAGATGCCTCTTCTAAAAGTGGGACCTCCAGATGTGCTACAATATCTGTAGTAATAATTACAGTCACTCGTGTTTTGTTTGTCCTCCAAGATGAAAAAAAAAAAAAAGAAAATCCCAAATATTTGAATATCTGTTAATTGTATTTTTTTACATATTTCTCTAGAAGGATAGGTTGGAACACAGAGGCCTTTACTTCCCTGATAGGGAGTTTTATGATGACACATTTAGTCTTTTAGATTATGATTATACTTCAAATGCTTCGAGTTTATGCTTTTCTTTAGGAGTTAAAGCTCGGCTAAAAATAAAGAAATAGAGTAGGACAGAAATCCCTTCAGCAGCAGATGGCAGGCAAACCCCATCCCAGAACCTGTCCCTGAGCTGCAGAAGGCTGGGAGAGAGGGAAGCAGCACAGCCGTGCTGACACCTGGAGGGCTCCACGCAGTAATGTCGTGTAGGAGGAGAACCTGGAGCCCATTTTCAGTTCAGCTTCTCAGCATGGAGGGAGCTGAGGCCCCCGAAAGCCCAGCCCCCAGCTCCCTCCCCAAAAAAAGACCTCCATAAACTGCAAAGGCATCCTAGTAAAAGTCACTGGCAAATGAGTGGAAAGGCAGTGACACTGCAGGAGCTCTCCACCTGCTTGGCTTTCTCCTCATTTCCCAGGCAATCTCAGATCCTAAAATGGACAAGGTGACACTTGGTTATAAATGTGTATTAATAAAAAGCAGTTGTTTGCAAACCTGCAGTTCTGCACTGGTTACAGTGCAGAGAGAGGAGCTGCCTGAGGTGGATCAGGAGCTCTGCCAGGTGTAAGGCCTTGCCATCGCCTTCCCCGTGGGTTCTGGGTGTCTCAGAGCAAATCAGAGCTTCATTAGAAGCACTCTGGTTCGTTCCTCCGCTCCCCATACGATGCAGTGGAGGTGGTGTGTGGTGATCTGGGTTCCTCCAAACTCACTGTGAGGGAGGGAAGGGGCAGATTGGGTGGAAATGGCCCCACCCCGTGCAGATGAGTCTTCCTGCGGTCCCTGCCACGGGGATGGGGAGATCTGGCTGGTGGCAAGAGAGTCTGTGGTCACAGAACCTAAAAACTGAGGCAGGAGCCTCACAGGAGCTTTAGCCAGAGGAGCCCCTGCTGCCACTGCAGCGAGAGTGTGGATGGTGTAAGGGATGCACCAGGCAGAACAGTGTGTTAAGAGGCAACGGGGCTTCTTGAGACAGGGTGTCCAAAGGCTGTTCCCAGTGGCCCAAGGGCTGGGACTGAGCCAGGCAGCTCAGTTTGGAAGACCACAGAGTTCTCTCAGGTATTTATTAGTGCCTGTGTGAGACAGGCTGCTCTGAATTCCCATTCCCTGGCTTGAGCTGTGGCACAGCCTTTAGGCTTCGACCCAGAGGGGGCCGGTGACGTGCAGCATCCTCGGGATGTGGACAGGGGGTCTCCTGTCACCAAGGCCAAAGGCACCTGCCCCCAGCACACCTGTGGGGGCACAGCCACAGCTGAAGGGCCACAAATCACTTCTTCAGAGAGGTGTCCCCGTCCCTGCCAGGGGGAGGTTTGGAATTGCTGGCTCTTTGATCCGGGTTGGGATGGTTTGGCAAGAGTTACGGCATCACAAGCTAAGGGTATGTGAGAGGGTTCATCTGTCAGTCTGTGAGATAAAGAGATACGAGTGCCTGAATGTTCCCTCAGCCCAACCTTTCCCTTCCCATCTGCATGCCTTGGACATGTTTAGACACATGTGACATGGAGAGCTTTGCTGCGCCTCCTGTCAAACGCTGACAGGGAGAGGAATGTGGATTAGCACCAAGGATACAGACCAGGGGAGTGTGAGGAGTAACATCCCTCATCTGAACCAGCTACATCACTGGGAAAGGCAGCAGAGGAAGGTAGGCCCTGGTGCTCTCCAAAAAAACCTGAGGGTGCTGCTGCACATCCTCAAATCGCTGCCTGGTGTTCCAAGGCCGGGATTAACAGCCCGTGGCCTCGGATTATGGCCCAGAAAGGACCAGATCAAGTGTCAGAGAAAAGATGTTCCAGCTGTTAAATGGCTATTTGAGGATTTGGGAAACCTGAGCTCGTTTTCTTGATCTGCTTCCTCAGGTTCAAGCCGGGGGGGTTCTACGCCACTTAGCCCTGCTGGCTTCTGATTTCCCGATGGGAAACTGGGGAAGTCACAAACGGTGTAACCTCACATCGCTTCCAGGCCCTCCTGGCGCAGGGAGGGGTGTCGTGGGGGTGCTGAGCTGTCAGGGACGGGGAGCTGCTCCCTCCTCCAGAGCACCCACTGCACAGGGTGACGGGACTCAGCACAGGAGTCACAGCAGAGAGCGGGACCCCGGCCGGGGAAGAGAGGTGCACAAACACCTATTGCTCCCCTCCTTTCTCCTCGTCAGCAGTTAGCAGCTGCTGCAGAGCTGAAGAGGCTCCGTAAATGATGCCTCCTCTCCTTCCCAAGTGCCCTGGTGTGCTTCAGCAGCAAAGGCAAATGTCAGCGTGGGGAGGGCTCTGCGTCCTCCCAGCTCTCCCAGCACAGCCAGGGCACTGGGGCAGTGAGGGGCTGCTCCGGGCTCTGTCCTACAGCTGGGCAGGTCAGCTGCAAACATCGGGGCCACACGGTAAATACTCACACACAAACCACCACGTTGTGCTGACTTGTTAAATATAAACGAAAACGTAATTAGATTTATAATGTGTCCCTCCCCCTCCTCGTGCCCAATCACATAATTTACCAAAGCAGGTGGGGGGAGAAGAACAAGCCCTCACAACCTGCTGAAATATCATTATTAACATGCACATGAAAAGTCAATTATGCCAGAGGGAGGTATTTAAGTGAAGTGAGTTTCCATACTCTGGGATTACACCTTGGGGATTATATATTTCTTATTTATTTATTTATTTTCCCCGAGATCTCCACTGCTGCTCAGCAGTGAGGAACAAAACATGGCACTAAGAGATATTTTTAATTCCCCTAAAGAACTAGCCAAATATGCAGATAAATAGTTGTTCCTATCCCCATCAATATTCTCCCTCATCACCATACCATAAAGACTCTGATCTACCCAGTCACACAGGTATGTTTTCTGGTGTTTAGTTTTAAATGACACCAGGGACTGGTCTTCCAGCACTTCCCTGGGGAGGACATTTTATTGTGCTGTTATTATTAGTTGCAGTATTTATTATTTGTATTATAGCAGTGCCTGGAGGCTTCTACTGGGACCGGGATCCCATTAGGTGGATGTGCTGTGTATGTGCAAGGGGGAAGGCAGTTTGTGCCTCAAAGAGCTCTCAGTGCCAATGGAAAGAGCAGACGAAGGTGGGAAGGCACAGGCTCAAAACATACTTGGTTCAGGTCTTGCAGATATTGCTGATGTCCTGGGCCACTGTCATGCAAGATCCCTCCCATCACACACTCACACAGCGTGTGCTGAGCCTTGTACGTTCCCTCCTTTCCCTTTTTGTTCCCCCCACTGACAACAAGCAGATCTTTATACCCAGGAGAAGAACTTAATTAGTGTCACTAAAAAAAAGAAAAAGTCATCACAAACAGATACAAAAATCCTTCAGACCTATAAAACTCCTCCAGAAGTGAATCCATAAAGGCCTTTAGGATTCCTCAAGCACTGCTGAGCCCCTGCATCAATACACTTGCTTTACTAGTCATGGCTTTTCCACACATTCTTGCCTAAGGCGTGACAAATTTAATGGTGTATGTTTTGCTGAATTGTTGACTCTTGTTTTTCATTCCTGCTAAGTTTCTAGTGAGGCATAAAAGAGTGTCTGTGAGCAGGGCTCTGTGTGTGCACAGCTCTGCCATGGCTCCTGCCCCTTGGCCCTGCTGTGGAGTCACTCCAGCCCAGCAATGGATTGGTAGATACTGAATTAGATTAGAAAGGAAACCAGGTTAAACAACCAGGTTTGAGCTCCCTGTTGATTGCAACTTATCTAGTGCTTGGATAATTGCTCATAAATACCTGCTGAGTTGCCAAGCCTACGTTAAGGCTTGTCAGTCCTTAATAAATCTTAAAGATTTAGGATCCTGCTCTTTGATGCTGCCCATCAGTTCCCAGTGCTAAGGTGGGGCAGAGCAAGGCAGCAGAGCTGAGCACTCCAGCTCAGCTCATCTGGCAGAATGCATCAGTCTGTCTGGATGTGGGAGAAGGGCTGTGCAAGAGCTCCTGGAAAGGTCACTGGTATTTTTGGAGCAATAAATCATGGAGGGAAAGATTTGCATTTTGGCTGTATAAAATCCAGGGCTGGATTAGAGAGAGCATACTTTGCAGTAATATTTCTCTCCTGACTTGTTTTATTAGCTTCCTTTAAACATGTTACATTATTGCTTATAGAATTTCATTTACTTGGATTGGCAGCTTGATAAATATGTCTATTGGCGATGATTTGGATTGCTCTGGGCATTAATATTATTAAAACCTGTCACAAGGAAATGTCTGAAAGATGACTTACTGTAAAGATTACAGCATGAAATAAATCATACAATGGTATTTGTTACCGTTTATGGCCTCTTGGAGCCGAGTCAATCCCTTTTTATGTTGCATTATTTTTCAAGTTTTTATAGCCTTACATTATATATCGCTGTCAGAAATGAACAGATGGGGTGTCAAACACGAGCCTTCTGAATAATTCCCACCCTCGGGTTATTTGTATGAAGGACAAGTGTAAAACTGTGTTCTCGAGAAAAAGGAGATGGATAGAGGTGCAGAAAGTGTTGTTACAGCGGGCGAGCTCCCTTTTGTCAGCAGCACATTGTGCTTTTGCTCAGTACCTGTGGGCTGGGGAGCAGGGAGCAGGGAGCAGTGTGCTGGCACAGCAGAACCCTCACGAGTCAGGCAAGCTCCACGTGCCCCCAGCCCTGCCCCTGCTGCGGGACAGGGGCGAGTGGGGACGGGCTGCTCGGTGACAGCCACACCTCGGAGGGTGTGCAGAAACACGGGCAAGTGTGGGTGCCTGCAGGTACCTCAGACACTTCAGGGGTGGAGTTCCAAAAAAAAAGTCCCTCCTGAACCACACAGACAGCATTTCTGGAGCTTGGGAAGCGTGAGGAGGCAGAGGAACAGTTATTTTGGACGCCGGAGGTTTGTGAACCGACGTTAGTCAGGAAGCTCCTCTGGGAAGTGGAGATAATACATCGCATTCTGACGGCTTGAGAAGTCCCATTGTTCTTGCTGTGTATTTTTGAGGCCTTCTCCTCAGAGCCAGGGTGCCAGGTTGGATGCAGGGATGGTTCAGCTGGTAATGAAGAGGCAGTTAATTAGGCCTAGCTGAGTGAAAAGCATTCAGCGGGAGATGTGGTCTGTACAAACCTTCCCCCAAGCTTTCCCTCTTCAGTTCTCCAGCCCCCAGAATCTTGCACAGGTACAGAATATAGATCAGCCTTATTTTTGGAACATGCACAGCTGATGAGCCTGAGGAGTCCTTGGGCTGGAGCAGATATTTTAGTGGATTCCTGACATGCAAAACCAGCTCCCATGGGGTGCAAAACCTGCCCAGGCTTGTTTTGTACAGGCTGCATTGCTGCTTTGCATGGCACTGAGAGAGGGAGTTCCCTGTCCTTTCTTTGAAGGCCCACAGTAAGCAGAAGCACAGTCCATGCTGGCTCTAAGGGAGATATTACTCACACATCCAACGAGACTCTTCTTCCATCAGGGATTTACTTCTTGATTCAGTTTTGGCTGGATTTTGTATATGGGCCTCCTGTTACTCATTTTTTTCTTTCTTTCACTTCTGAAGATCGAAAACTTAAAATGCTAGAAAGAAAAAGTCTCAGCCTTTGCCCACCCTTGCATATAGAGCTTTTTTCTGCCCCAGTTTGTATCACACTCACTGCCTTTGGCACCCAAACTCCCCGAGCTCCCTGTGACTTCAGCCAGCGCCATTCCTGACAGATTCAGTCAGCTAATGCAGAGTTTGTTCCAGCTGCTTTCTGAAGCTCCTTCCCTTGTGTTCACATGCCTCTCCTGTTTCTCTGAGACTGCCCACTGTAGATCAGAGAGCCTCTCCTTGTACTCCTCAGCCTCTTTTATCTGCTTGATGTGAAAATGCACCCCCTCCCTCTCCTCCAGGCCCTTGTCCCATATCTATCATCAGGAGTTTTAGGGACTCACATTCATCATGCAAAGAACAGTTGTACTGCACATTGTACCTGGAGTTGCACCCACCTGTACCTGCTAATCCGATTCCACGTTATACAATAGTATAATCACTTAAAGAATTTGCATGACTGATGGTGTGAGTTCTGAGTGCATAAGGATAAGTTTCATAATTAGCTTTCCCTGTGAACTTGTGCAAACCAGTCTATTTATAATTTGGTCAGCTCCTGATTTTTAATGAGGGTGCTGAGAGGGACCGAAGCCTCTGGCATCAGGGGTTTCAAAATTTAATTACCTACAGTAATTCTGACAATTACACCAATGCCATAAATCACATCATAATGACCCATTAAAAAAATACCCATACTTAATGATTGGATGGAGATTTAAATTAAACAGACATGCCATGGCTTAACAAGAAGCCAAAAGCTCCGTGGAGTTTTAAAGTCTTCCAAATCTTTTCATTGTGAGCCATGGCTCCAGGAGGTGAAAAAACTTGGTGCAAAGTTTCTTTCACAGGCCAAGTCCTGATTTCCTTTTCGTGGGCTGAAATCCAGGCCCGCATCCCAAGCTGGAACTGGACTTCTACGTGATGGGCAGCATCATTTTTTCCTCTGGTTATTTCGTGGGTCACCCTGTGGCACCTCTTAGAAACAACGGGGCTGTGCCTGTGCATATCTGGGTCCTGCCCCCCTGGCTCTGGCCCTCAGAGAAAATCACTTCTGTTATCTGAGGTCTCGAGGAAGCCAAGTCCTGCTCTTTAGATTATTTTGCTATTAATAACGTCACAATAAGTGGGTGGAAGTAGCTAATGGCTCTAAGCCACAAATGATCCCAAATGTTCCCAGTCTCTGCTCTCCTGTAAACCTTGACAGATTGGGAGTGCTTAGTAAAATATTGTAACACTCAACACGCATTTACAAGACAGGGACCCGTCCCATGACGGCTTCCAGATGTGCGAGTGTGTGCAATTCCATCATTCAGGAACAGATTCTATTGCCCTCTGCAGATCCCCCATCAGGCTGCTCATAAATGCTGCTCATAATTAAATTAACCCACTAACTAGCCATGCAAATTTTGATAAGCGGTGACCAAAAAAATAAAAGCAGGGAACTGCTGAGATGCTCTCAAAAAATGACAAGGTTGTCTTCAGGGACTTTTTATCATTATGGGAAGACTTGTTTTTTTTCTCCCTTCCTGTTTGCCAAATTCTGCTTTGTCCCTTCATACATGACAACTCCTTCAAGGTTTTAATCTAATAATTAGGAGCTGAATTTTGCCACCCTTCCTCAAGCTGTCTGCTGTCTGACTCTCGGAACAGCCTTCCTGGAATCAAAGCAGCCTCTGTTCCGTGCGTGGGCTGCAGGATCAGGCTTTGGTTCTTGAAATGCAACCTGTGCCCAGCCAGAGGAACAGTGGAGGAGCAGGAGGAAAGAAATGCAGCCCACGGAGCAGTGGAGGAGCAGGAGGAGAGAAATGCAGCCCAAGGAGCAGGGGAGGAGCAGGAGGAGAGAAATGCAGCCCAAGGAGCAGGGGAGGAGCAGGAGGGTGCACCTGCACCTGGACATGGCAGGGAGGAGAAGCTGCACTTCATCCCACCCCTGAGCTCGGAAGGGAAGGAAGGATTTCACGAGGGATGTTACGAACAACTGTTGTCTTCTGTCAGAAAGAAGGGCTCGTGGCTCTGGCACGGGAGATCTGCCTGCAGGAGGAGGATCCCACTTCCCCTGGTTTGTCAACGTGTCCTTGCACAGGAGAGTGTGGGCTGAGGGAGGGGGCCTGCGGGGAGGCTGGATGCAGAGATGGAGAGCAGACAACAACAGCAGAAGGTGTCTTCTCTCACGTGAGGTTTCTGATGGGAAATAGGCCCTGATGCACTGAGATCCCTGTTCAGGCAGTTCAGCCCAGTCATCCATCTGCACTTGGAATTTCCACAGTGCTCCCCACTCTTCAGGCTTTGCCATGCAGGTATCTGGAATTCTTCTTAAGGCATCATCACCTGCAGTCCTGCTACTGGAGAATCTTGGCTCCCCTTTAAAATGTGGTATCAAACAACAACACCAATTACATGAACATTCAGCCCTTGTATTTCTAAGTCCCAGTGCCACACAGCTCCTTCCATGCTCTTTCCTCAGTTCAACTTTGTTTACCTTTATTGTTCGTGTTTACAACTCTAAATAAAGCTGGAGATCCCTGAACTTAGTGGGGAACTGCAAGTATTGCTGCAATAGAGATGATAAGTATGGACTATTTTAATTTTAGTGTTTTCTGTACAACCGCACTGCCTTCAGTGGGATTACATGTGCATTGCTCAGGGGCAGATTCGGTTCAGTGGATGTAATTAAGGAAAATTTAACTACCCACTTTTAAGATTGGTTTCGCTCGTTGCCTGGTGTATCTGTTAATTATTGGATGGAATACTCCGAGTTATGGTGTTCTGCAGCAACACGTGACACCGCTGGGTCGAGCAATTAGGGCTCACAGCTCCTGGAGGGGCAGGGAGAGCACTTGGGTGTGAGGGGAGTGGTACAGTCAGGGTGATGAGCAAACCGAGTGCAGGCATGCACCATCCCCTCACAGCACAGGCCTGGGGGGAGGAAAGGGGGCTTTGTGTTCACCGTGTGTGTGAGACTCCACTCCCTCCAAGAGGGAAAGCTCCACGTGCCTGCGGCTCTGGGAGCGACTCAGAGGGTTCCCAAACGGGATGTGACGGAGCAGCCCCCATGGCAAGTGTTAAACCACCCCAGGGCAGGGGAAGGAGTCAGGGTTTGGTCTCTCCAGGTCTCCTCGGGTGTTGGATTCCTCACCGGGGTGGGTTTCTGGTGCAGCTCCCCCAGGCCAGGCTCGCTCTGCGGGGCTCTGTGAGTCGGCTTCTCTCTCTCTCTGGGCAGAATTCCGGGCCCAGCAACGAGCTTTGGTTCCCGGGGATCTGCTGCTGTTCCATAGCCAGAGCACGGAAGGAAACCGAGTGCCACGGACCTCGATGTGTGCCCGTGACACCAAGGCTCGCTGGGGCCACGTTTTCCCACGGCAGGAGTGGAAGAGCTGCGGGCGAGGGATCCAGCAGAGCATTATGAAGAGGCATTATGAAGAGTTTAAAGATAGCTTGTCAGCGGGAACTTGTTGGCAGCTAACGATTTGATAAAAGGACTTCCACTCCCTGCCTCCTAATGCTATAGACAACTGTTAATCACTTATGTTAGTCCTCAAATGAAGTTTGAAACATCTTGGATGTGTCTGACCATCTTTTAGTGTAGCTGAGAGCTACATTATCTCCTTTGATTCATGGAAACATGAGTGACTGGTGGATATTAGGTCATGGCTGTGGAAACAGGCAAAAAAGAAATGTGATTTGCAGAGTCTATGGCAGAAGGAACCCTTAACTAAAGAGTGGCTGTTAAATCAGAGCCTGCTTGGCTTTGGCAGGGTGATGCCGTTCATGAAGTGAGTTTCCCGCTGTCTTTTCCCTCCATCTCCCACTTTAGGGATCCAACAGGTGTTTCCTCCAAGGCGTATATATTTCCCATAATATTAGAACGAGGAGCTGTCATTTCTGACAGGTTGTGTGTAGAGATGATGGCTTTATTGTGATAGAGATCCATCCACTGATTGATTGGTAAATCTGAGTCAAGGATGGGAGCTCGAGAGAAGACAGTCTCTTAACTTGCCAAAATGCCACTGAATCCGTGGCCTGAGAATTCTCTGTCTGAGGAGGGGACGTGTGGCTGATGGAGGTGGTTGCAGAGATTTAATGGGGTCTGTGGTCCCCTCACCCTCCAGTGTTGCCCAAGCTTGCTAAACTCAGGAATCCCCTCGAGGCCCCTCCCTCCTCATCATCAGTGGTGCGAAATTACCTTTCCTTGTGCCGAAGGGTGGGTGATTCAAAGCCTTTCCAAAAAAAATAAACTGCTTCACGAATCTGAAATTTGACTCTAAGAATATCCAGCAACATGGTTGCAATTTAAAGTCCCCGAAGACAAGGGGGAAAATTCCCGCTGACTTCTCTTTGCTCTTAATCAAGCCCATGTTTATATAAATACTCCTTCAATGGAAGTCCCCACTGAAGAGCTCATTATTTAGAATAATCCTCGGGCCCGTGTCCAGACAGCAACAAACATCACAACTAATACAATAACTCTGGGAAACACTTTGCAGGATATGTCCCCTCGTGTTCGTCTCAGCTGACACTGACAAAGGAATCCCTGCACCACTCAACCCTTTCCCCCGTCCTGGCGTGGTTGGTGTGTGCCTCGTGCATCCTCCTTTCCCCCTGCTGCTGTGAGGCACGAAAGCTGTGGTGCAGATAAGGAGGGCACCTCAGCAGCAGCTTGAGGTGTGATCTGAGCTTGGGTGAACTGCAGCTGCCGCTGCTCAGAGGTTGCTGCTCCAAGCTCAGCAGCTTCTCTGTTTCAGGGGTTTGATGGCCAAGGGGGGAACAGCAGAGTCCTCCTGGATCCAGAGGGAATGTTCCACTGGGGTGACGCTGCTCCGCTGCAGGAGGCTCTCCTGGTAGCTGGGGGTGTTTGCTTTTGGGGTCCTCCCTGTTCTCCTCGGAGGGAGCTGGAGCTTGGGTGCCTTGCCTGGGTGGAGGGCAGAGCACTCCCTCGCCCACTGCAGTTTGTTTGGCAGAGCTCCCTCAGCCAGCTCCTGGCCTGGGGTTCGTGCTCAGAGGTGAGAGACGGCGCTGCCCTGCAGGAGGGACAGAGGGTTTGCCACTGCCCCCGTCTGCAGGAGCGAGCTGCAGGTCAAGTGTCTCGACCAGGGTCACACAGAGACTCCTCTGCAGTGGTGGAAGCTGAAGGCTCATTCCATGGCCATATTTGCTCGTAATTTAGGTGGTAACCTGGGAACAGAAAGATCTCCAAGGTAACGAGGGATCAGTAATGCCTTCCATGTCCAGCCGAAGCAGGGCAGGCCCCCTCCCTCGGGAGAGGGTCTCGGCAGGTGGACAAAGGGAGGTCTGACTGACATTTGTTTCACTTGGCAATATTGTGTGTTCTGTTCCCAGACCCCTGTGCCTGCGACATTATTGATCAGGATATCTCCGAGACAGTTCGGTTTATTTATTTAATGCGTCTAATCCGCAAAAGAACAAACCCCATCTACAAATGGCAGGTTGTGCTCAGAGCTGCCAGGGAGCTGAGAGTAGGCAACCAGATCTTGCAATGAGGTGATCAAAGATTTCATCAAAAATACAGAATGTTCAAGCTGTTCTGCCAGCTGGGAGACTTGTAGCAGGCTGGAATTCATGCTGCTTGAAATGCTGCAGCTTCCTCCCAAGCAAATAAAAGGGGCCCTATTGCCCAGCAACCTCCAAAATAGGATTAGTCATTACAAATGGGCAAATATCCCAACAGGACTGGAAGCTCAGCTCTGGGAATTCAGGGGTGATGTTTGGAAAAGATCTTTACAGGCGGGTTTGTGTGAGGGGAGAAGCTTCCAACTGCTGGTGTGTCCCAACTCCCCGTGTGCCACTTCTGTTCTGTGCTGAGTGTTTTTGTGTGGCTGAGTCAGAACTGTGCAGGGAGCTCTGTGTGGGGATTAGGCATGTCCACAGAGGAAATCAGTGCACGGGGGCTGCTGCACTTCGAGGTCCTGCAGTCTAAGATGCAGTTTTTGGAGCAAGCTGGGTGCTTGACAAGGTCCCAGACTGTGCTTTTGGGTGTTTGAAAGCTACATTTTTAAAGTTGTTTGGGTTCTCAGAGGTGCAAAGATACTCCCATGGGATTTGTCACAACGCTTCTTCAGCATTTCATCCTGCTGGGAAACCAAGGATGGGTGGATGAACCTGCTGGAAGCTCCTCCTTGGTGTCCTTGGGAAGCACAGGGCATGAAAACACAACACACTCCTCTGACTTTCACATGAGGCATGTGAAATGTGAAATGTTTGTAGATATATTTCACCCACTCATCTAATACAACCAAGGTGTTTGAGAGTTCAGGCATTTATTTCCCCCCCCTTGACCTCAGTAACACAGTAATAAACTCCAGATCTGGCCAGCTCCTTGTTCCCTGCTTGGAAGGGAGGCCCAAGAGCCTCGAGGATGGCTCACCTGCCCCTGCTGCACATTCAGTGCACTGGCTGCTCCTGTTGGGCTCATAACTGTGCATTTCCTCCGCAGATTTCAGCAGTAATAGTTTTTCCAATTGTTCCTATAAAATAAGCTATAAAATAGATTGTGTTTTTAATTGTTTAGCTTCATTCAGCAGACTAATCGTTGGACTTCAGGCATGTTACATTAAATACAGCTAAAGGTTTCATTATTCAATTTAAACTAATCTAATTAGTTAGAGACAATCATTTAATTTGGTTATGATTCTAATCTCTCATCAGGAAACTTCTCCCTGACAAAGTCCCTGCTTTCTCTTTGGGAAATAAAACTGCCAAGGAGTGAACGTTGCAGGGAATTAGCCAGGAAAAAAACCAGCAGGCCAAAGTCGTTATTAAGCTCCTGGCATTAAACTGGTATTGTTGCCTTATTCCACATTTCTGATGTTTTAAGCCAGCATAGATGAATTTTCACTGCTGTAGGACACAGCTGGAACCCAAATGCTTGAAGGGAAGATGCTTCTTTTTATATACAGCCTCACCCAACCCAACCTGTAGATGTTACACAGATAAAGAACAGTTTAGGTCTTTCTAACTGAAGAGAAAAATCTAAAATATACCTCGTGGCTGGTTTAGCAGAACTGTGTCTTAAATTTAGGGCTGCAAGGACCAGGCAGCACTGGACTGCAGGAAGGAGGGATAAGCCAGCCTTGCTCCCAGAAATGTGCCAGTTCCTCCTGCAAATCCTGAGTGAAGCTTCGAGGTCTCCAGTGAGACCCGGGCTGGGGGGAATGGGATCCAGGGTCAGAAGTGTTGGGTTATTTGCCAAGGCACAAGTGAGTGGAGGCCCTTCCCTCCCTCAAAAGGACAAGGACAATCCCTTTCCCTGGGGGATGGTGGGGAGGGTGCTCAGCCCCCAGACAAACAGAGCCCGAGCTCAGAACTGCAGCGGAAGCAAAAACGACTCCAGCCCAGCAGAATATTTATTGCATCTCTTCCTTCCTTAATTTGGCAAAGGAGCTGAGATTTGTCCTCCTCTGGAGAACGTGGAGTATTAATTAACTGAGGACGGGCTGAGAAATGGATGGCTCTCCTAAGTGTTTTCCCCACACTTTATTATCATTCTAGGCTTTTAAAACAATGGCTGTGCCAAGGAAAAGATTAGAGTGAGGCAGAGACAGGTTTTTTTAAAATAATAACCAGACAAAATAATATCAATATACAGCATAAACAATCAGAAGAGAAGACAAATTCGTTACAAGGCGTGTTTGAGTAAGAGGTAATTGTGACTTGAATAGATTACTTTTATCTAATGTATTTATTGCTACATAAATATAAAGATGTATGGAACTCTCCTGATGGTATCTGGAGAGGAAGTAAATAGTATGTATTTTTATACATATAATTGATGTATCTCTGTCTCTAGTGACAGATATAGATACTGCACCTTTATACCTGTGTGTGGAAAAGAGACTCGGAGCAGGAAGGATGTTTCACCTGATCCATCACTGTCCCACTCCCCTCCAGTGGGTTTTGTTTTATCACTCAGAGCTGCAGTACCTGGAGTGCAGAGCTCTGAACTATGGTGTGTGTGCAAAACAGAGCAGAAACCCACAAATGCAAATTATTCCTGTTATTACCCATTACTGTGATCAGTTATTTTTGAAAGATTGATTCAAAGGAGGGAGATTCTCTCCCCATCTACTCACAGCATTGTCTTACTCTAGTTGACAAAATACTGTGTTTCTAAACCGACCCTGGTTTATCCATTTTAGGTATTTCACTTTGCATATTTATAAGGCACCACTTGCTCAGATGATAGGGAATTGTCAGCTCCATAAGCTGACTACAGTTCCAGTCTAATAAATCTTTGGCTACTCAGATAAAGCTATTCCACAGATTTACAGTGTTTTCTGCAGGCAGAAAACCAGTGTTCAGTTATAGGGTATCACCATCAGTGAATAAAGAGAGATTTGCAGAATAAGGCTGAGACACAAGTTGCACTTCCTCGAGTCAGCCACTAAACCTGCCTGTGTAAAGCTGACCTCTCTCTCTAGTTTAGCAGTTGCCACTGCTGATGGGACAGCAGGTGACTTGGCTGGTTGTGCAGCCACCAAATCCTGCCCATCCAAATCCTCATCCCCAGCTCGGATGCTGCCGACAAAACCAGAGCCTTCTGCACCCTGGAAAGTGGTGCTGGGGTGGAAGGCCCCGAGTTTCTGGATCAGTCTGGATGCTCTGGGGATGCTGCAGCAGCACAGGCTGCCTGGGGGCTGTGGCAGAGCCCAGATCCATCACGATTCCGGCGGCTTTGGATTGGGCTGTGGGCGTTTCACACCCCACAAAGCCGGGCCTGTTCTGCACATCTCCCTCCTCCCGGGGCAGGCAACGAGACAGGCCCTGGAGAAGCAGAGCCACACGGAGGTAAACGTGACTTACACTTGCAGGAATGAGCATTTACTGGGGTCAGTGCTGATGCCAAGGACTTCTAATCTTTCCCGTGGAAAAATTTCGGTTTTCCAGTAATGCTGTAATTATCACCCTGTCATGTCACAAAGCAAACAGGTTGGCAAACCCAGGTACAGAGCTAAATAATCTGTGGCATAATCTAAACATATAATGGTAATTAAAGCTGACAGCTTAATAAGATACTGAAATTCAAATGTACAGTAGTAATCTGCAATTAAGTAATCTTTTGTAATAGTACCCTGCCAGTTTGTAAAATTTCAGGTAGAAGGCTGTGTACTGTTTCACAGGAAAAATATTGACACAAGGAGAAGGTATCCAGGCAATGATCAGACACTCAAATCTTCTGGTACAGTCCATGGAAGGTACAATAACACAGTGATTCATCTCAGGCATTCAGCTGCTGCCACCAGCACACAGCCAGAGAAGCCTTGCTCGGCTTGGGAAGGACATTTTCCTGCTGGTCTGAGGGACTGTGATGCCTGGCCTTGCTAACCAGCTTTTTGGCAGCCCATTGCCAAACCTCAGAGATGGATGGATGGAGCAACAGTCCAGCCAGGACCCCCTTAGGACCTCTGATCTGCACCACCCACGTGCCTCTCAGAGCAGAGAGGATCCAGCACACAGTGTCTGGGCTGGAAGAAATCCCTTTGCCAGCCAAATCCCTAGTGGAGCTCAGATTCCATCTTTTTGACTTTAATACTATCCTGTGCGATATTAGTGGTATCAGCACTCAGGCCCCTGGATGCTGTGACGGGCAGCAAAGGCAAAATTCAGACCTAACGGCAAGAGAGAGAGGATTGGATGTGATCAAACCACAAAAAACAGACTTCAGTTGGGACTGAGGCAGCTCCTGGTGAGAACTGGGAGGAAATAGGACACATGCTCCCAGAACTTATGGATTTCTCTTTTAAGTCTTTCTGGCTGCCAAGTTTTAAAGAAATTATGCTGTGTGGTTTTGTCTTAATTCCTACAGCACGTGTGCCACCTATTCCTGCAGGGGAAGGAGGAACAGTCCCCCTCCCTCAAAAGCCCTGAGTGCAAATTGGCTCTGGGGGGCTTTGTGCCAACCACCACTGCATCCAGCTCTGCTGCTCCACCGAGGGGAATTGCATTTTAGTCTGGATGTCAATAAGCAGCTCCCAGGAGAGCTTTTCTTTTTTAATCCTTTGAAGCTCCGAGTGCACAAAGCAAACCAAGGCAAGAAACTTTCTAAATATAGGAAGGGCTTTGGGATTTTTGCATGACAATGACACCTTTTAGGCATAGGTAAGAGATTTCCTGCATTTGTCAGGCTGAACCATTGTGCCTTGGGTTGTGTCTTCCCTTTTTTTCCTTTCTGCTTCTGCTAACTTCTCTCTCCCCTCATGTTGTTATTGACTGTGTCTACAGATGCTGTTTTCGGAGTGAGAGCACTGGGGAATCAATCACAGCCATGTTATAAAAGGATCCTCATCACTACAGAGCTGAGTAAGTTATTCTTTGGGAGCAAATTTCACAGCAGCAATATGCATGCTGCATTATTTATTTAGCCCAGGCCCTTTTAGAATTCACAGGCAGAGAGCGACAAGCACTACATGTCCAAGGAACATTAAAAGGTTTGACTCAGATGTTAATTCACTGCCTCTGAAGGAGTCAGGGTGGTTTATCAGGAGAATAAATATAACAAAGTGTTACAGAGGTCTCAGTGTGTAGCAAAACTCCCAAGCAAGCCTTTAGGAGAAACATGATGTCCTTGGGTTTTTTTTTTGCTGCTGGACTGGGTCCCAGGAGACCTGAGCTCCAGTCACAGGGCTGCACTCATCCCTCCTGTCCCACACACCTCCCTGAGGGAGGGAAGTCAGAAGGTGTTTGCCTGCTTTACCCTTATTTTCAGTGGAGAAAGGGGCACCACCAAAGGCAGTTCTGCCCAGATAAAACCCCACCTGCCTGTTGGCTGTGCTTCCCTCTCTCTGATGATTTTTCAAAGCAGAGAGGGAGGCTTCATGCCCAGTTTTCATCCCACCCCAAACAGAGTTCTCAGCTCCTCTGAGCAGACACTGTGAGTTCCCTCGGGAGGTGGGGTGTCAGCAGAGGGAAAACATCTGCAGTCTGTTGACATGGCTTGGATTTCAGTCGTGTCAGATCTTTGACAAAACAACAAATCGAGCCCAGTCCTCAGCACATGGATGCCTGCCCTGCCGTAGCCCTGAACAGCAGAGAAACACGCTCAGATTTACAGGGACGGGCTGGGAAGCAGTGGAACGCCAGGAATCCACAACCTGGAAGCAGCAAACAGCTAAACAAAAACAGCTGGAGCTTCCCCCTGGTTGAGTAAGCTTTCTGTGAGCCCCTGTGGTAGGCCCTGATGCAGACAAATGCTCGCTGCTGTGCCCATCTCGGGGACGAGCCGAGAGGGGCAGAGCCCACGTGCCTGGAGCAGGGCTTGTCTGCGTGACCTGGCGTGTCTGACACCCCCCAGCAGGACACACACTCTGCTGGCACTGCTGCTGCCCTGAGCTGGCCAGAGGAGAAGCTCAGAGCCTCCCTACCTTCACTGGAATCCCATCATCAGCGGGGTCAGTCGGGGATTCACAGTCAGGCTCGTGCAGGACCGTGAATCGCCAAGCTCAGCGTGGGATCCAAGCCGAGCACGGTTCAAGCACCTTCGGGATTTGTGAGGTGATCAGCGGGCTCAGAGGCATGTCATAAATGGTTATTTCTCAGAAACAGTGGATTACAATCCGAGAAACCCTTGCCATAAGGAGTCAGGGATCCGGGAGAGGAACAGCGAAGTGATGTGTAAAGAAGGAGGAATCCTGCAGACATGCAAAGAGAAAGGGAACTGTGTGCAGAAGCAAAGTGGACCCCTTGTTGTGGCTGCAGCCCCTGCTTTTCACAGCCAGGCTGCACGGGGTAGGCAGTGGAGTCCCAGTGATTAATGCCAGAGGCAGGGCCAGCTCTCGGATCCGGGGTGGGTGAAATATCTGTGTTGGGAATACTTGGCTGAAGGATGGCACCAACACTGCAAGACAACAGCAGACATTAATAGTATTGTGATTCTGGCTACTTTTAGTCATCTTTAAAAATGATGCACTCAAATGCTTCCTGACCCAGGGGGACACAGCAGAAATCAGTCATTACTCAGGGAGTTAGTTGTGCTCGCTCTCTATTTTTTAATGTGAAGATATGGGTTCCTGATCTCAATCCCTCTCAGTCTCCTGCTGGGCTGCTGTCATTCATCAGCAGCAGTAGTGGCAGTGCTGGAGTGCCAGGACTTACCCAGCATGTTCAGGAGCACAGCAGGGGCTTTCTGCCTGGGGGTACTGAGGTAGTTCCCTGAAAATAGGAAAGTCAAGGAGGAATCACTTTCAGAGTAGGGGGAATTGTGCAAGGCCATCTCAGCCAGTGGGAATAAGGTGAGAAAGTAGCTGGCACTCCAGCACTGCCTCCTCTTCAGTCTGAAAGGCCCTTTCTTCCCTCCCCTGCTTCCCCTGCAGGCGAGTCCCCAGCCCTCGCTCCCAGCTCGTGTCCAAGGGGATGGTGCTTGGGTGGCAGTTTTACAGCCCTTGGACAAACACAAAACAGGGGATAAGCAGTCCAAAAAAAAAGTGTGTCAAGTCCAGTTACGCTTTTCTGAGAAGGCTTCAGTGTTAAAGGAAAGTATTAAATTGCTGCTGCTCCCTGATATGTCAGTCAGCCAGATGGTAATTAATGACTGCTGGTGTCAGTGTAACAGTAACTCAAGACGTAGCTTGACCTGTCTTAAAGGATAAAGTTTCACTCAGGCGTGAGATGCCGAGTCTGTCCAGGAAGGATCAGCACTCAGCTGTGCTGCAGAGGAGAGGGGCACCTTGGGCTGGGCTCAGCCATTCCTCAAATGCAGCGGGGATGGAGGGAAAGACAATATTGCTTCCAACTGCAGGAGCAGGGAAGAGGTGTGTGACCTGCAGGGGAAGGCAGGAAGGGAACCTTCAGCATTCCAGTGTCACCTGCTGTTGCTGTCACTGGGAATGTCTGGGGAAATTTCTCAAGACCCCGAGAGCGGGGGAGCTGGTTTAGCTTGAAAGGAGGCCAGCAGGAGAACCTGGATGGGCAGAACATGGTCTGCAGGTGAAATGTTACCCCTTGCAACGCGAAGCAGAACTGCCATTTGCTTCAGTGTGACTCCTGGGGTCTCAACGGGCAGAAAGCAGTTCAATAAGCACGATCATCATGGCTCAGGTACCCTGATGCAGCTGTGGGTTCCTGAGCTCTGCAGGACCGGTTTTAAAAGCTTGGTACGGAGTCATCAGGACCGGGCGAGGGGAGACAGTTCCTGGTCTTGCCTTCGTGTGCTGAGGTGTTCCCAGGCAATCTGCTCTCTGCAGCCGCCACCAAACATCAGCTGGCCGAGAAGGAGGCATCTTGGCACCTTGGAGAAACGCTGCTCCTTCAAAGTCAGCTCCAAGCCCCTCCTGGAGCCGTGTGTTGTTTGCTGAGGACGCACACATGCACACCTCCAGAGCTTCCCCGCCTCTCCAATCCCTGCAGTGTAACTCAGCAAAGAAAGTACAGAATGAGGGTGACATGCAAATCCTATTAATTCATCCAAGTATGGAAATGCAATCCTTTTGATGTCAAAAAGTACAGCAACGATATGTTAAAGAGCTCAGCACGCTCCTGTTAAATATGTAAAGTGCAGATTCCCCTGGAGCTGCATCACTCCTGGATCACCCTGGACTATAGCTCCTGACTTTAAAAGGCTGGGAATTACTCTAACAGCATTATCCCCTGTGCCCGACAATGTGGGCAGATGTTGGTAAGCGGATTTGTGGGTTTAGTAACACCATTCTTCCCCGAGCTTGTTTGGTTCCTTTACTCAGGCAAACGCAGGTGACAGATTCCACACAGTGGCTCCATGTGGGAAATGAGCTTTTGAGAAGGGGTGGCAAAGAAGTTGTTTGATGCACTCACTGCAGGCAGAGGAAACAATTTTAGATTAAAACAAAAAAAACCCAAAAAACTAAAGCAAAAACACAGAGGAGAGAGAGAGAGTGTGGCACTCTAGGCCTTTGTTTGCCTTAGATCTGAATTTGAGCCACAGTAGTTTTTTCCCCCCAGAAATACTGACTGAGCTAAGGGCACAGGGAGAGGTTTTCTAAACAATACGGCAACTACCAGGACAGGTGGAAGAGTCCTGGTGGACTCCAGTGCCTGATGGAAGAATCCAATCCCTCCAGGAACAGGCAAATGTTCTTTGTCTCAAAATGTACCTATCAGGAGATGGTGGTTGTGGCTTCTGCACATCCAGTCAGTCACTGCAAAAGAAAAAAATTAATCTCAGGTACTGCTGCTTTTTCAGGTCTGTGGTTGCCCAGCCTGGCAGTGGTTTGGAGATGCTGCCCTTGGATCTGCTGTTCTGGAATGTTCCAGTTGGCACTGCAACAGCTGAAGTCCTGTGGGGTGGGATGGCAGCCAGTTCCCAAGGTGGAGAACAGGTAGGGCACACACCTTCGTGCCAGTGACGGGAGACTGTGAAGTACAGGTGAAAAACTGAACAAGTCGTCAAGGCGCCCCCAGTAAATCGTGTTATTATTTCATAGGGGTGACAGTTTGCACTTGGCTAAATATTAACACGAGCTGTTACTGAAAACAGTATTGTTGAGCTTTAACAACAAACATTTTGAAGAGTAAAACACTCTCTCTGCAAGCAAAAGTCGAGCTTTTGCTGAGCACTGCACAGGACAGACCCAACCACCCCCGGGCAGGGTGACCCCACTGAATCCAGAGATGCACTGAAATTCAGTTTTCTTGCAGCTCGAGCTGATTGATAAGCTTGAAAACAAACAAAAAACCGAACAAAAAATCCCATGAACATGTACCATGAATCAGGTCCTGCCTCAGTGTTACCGAATCAGCTGAGGGAAGAGAGTGATGGGGTTTGGTGTTTTCTCTCTCTCTCTCTTTCCCCTAACACTAATTAGGTTTGAAAGACTGCAGCTTGAGTCCAGATACCACATGCCGAGAAGAAAGGAACCCAAACAGCTGATGCAGAGTTCAGACTAAACTAACTGCAAGCTCCCCAGGGACATCACAAGGTAAACCTGATAGTCCCTGTCATTTACAATCATTATCAGGCAGCCGAGTCGCTGTAATTTTGCTGGGGAGCCAATTAACAGATTCCCGAAGCTCAGGCATAAGGTCTGGGTCCTTTTTTCTGCTTTAGACAGGCAAAGGGGGAAAGAAAGGCTTTGCTTCAGGTGGCTACTCCAGAGGCTTTCGTGCCCAGGGGAGCGGTCAGGTCTGGGCTTGCTCTTTTCCTCTTGAGGAACAGGGCAGAGCACTGAGCATAAGGGCCGAGCTGCTGGGTTTGTACCAGCCCTGCAACCAGCTGGGTGAGCTGTTCTGCTCTGTCCTGACACTGCTGGCTGCACACAGGGAGTGCAACAGCATACCTGTCAACTTAGAGAATGAGAATTGGTGCAGGATGGGACATTTAGGAACTGCACTCAGACAACTTGAGTGAGAAGCAAGAGAAAACCTTGGACCAAAACCCCAGATGGAAACATATCTGTGCTCGGGAGGTTTGAGTTTGGATTCAGGTCTGAGCCTTAATGTGTTGGACTCAGCTTTCCTGGAACACACTAATCATACATTTGCAGTTCAGGACAGATTGCAAGTGGGACTCAGTGAACCATGCCTGGAGCAAACAGAACACATAGGAAGTGAGCTTTCCCCTTGCCAGCCCTTTGCAGACCTGAACCTGAGCCAAGGAAGTCAGCTGATCTCCTGGTAGGAGTTTTTTGGCCTAAAATCCCCCCCCACTGTATATACAAACTCAGATAAGAATTTGTGCACGGGATTGTGTTTACCCTCTGGCCAACCGAGCTCCAGTAATTGTCTTGGGCCACTCCTTGGAATGTGTTATTTTAAACACACAAGAGAGTTCAAAGTTGGAAGGAAGAGCCTGGGCAGGCTCTGCAGCCCTTTGGCTACAAAGGATACTCATACCAAGGTTTCTTTATTGTCACCCTCTGAAAATCCCTTTATCTGCAGGTGCAACTCAGTCTGAGCAGGGCACAGAAGGGGGGACACCACCTTTTCCCACCTTATTGTTCTATTGCTTTTGGATAACTACACGTGCCTGGACCTCTGTGTTCTGATGTTAAGCAGGTCTTGTGCATGGTTCAGGCACTCTTTATTAAGAAAGCTGCAAGAAGCACCAAAATCAGTTTACTGGTAACTTCTTGAGTGGGTGAGGAGCTCCCTTCCACCCTTTGTTCAGCTGCTCTGTCTGAGCAAGCACTTCTGCTGCTCGGGAAGGAGGGAAGAGGGGGAGAAATCCTAAGAAAGGTAAAAGCATTAATGGGTCAAGGCCTCCTTTGCATAATTCTATTATCACCAGGAAGATGCTGCCATAATCATGTTAGGCATGTGCTCTGGAGCATCAAAGTGACTTGTCTTACCTTACTTTTTGATGTTAGACAGGTTTAAATGCTTTGTACAGCTGAGGCACCTCAGACAGCTGATCAAGAGAGCCTGTGCTGTTCAAGCAAAGCAAAGGCCTGTTTTGCTTTTTTTTTTAATGTCAACAATGCCACATTCTTCCAGCAAGGAATAATCTCTGTTGTCACAAGCTGTGAAAAGCAAAGGTGTAGGAGAGAGTCTGTGTGTGGGTGTGTGCAAACACGCTCTCTGAAGCTGCCACCTTTGCATCTTCAGCAGCAGCATCTCATGCATTGTTTGGGTCAGAAATCCAGCTCCTGCAGCGGAAACCACAGGACCTCTGTGCTGTAGTTTGTGATCTGCACCCGTTCTAGGCTGCAGAGGTCACCTCGGTGCGTGGGTGGTGATTTAATACCAGCAGGTTTTGCTTTTTAGCAGCGTCACTGTCTGGGTGAGCTCTAAAACTTGTTGTGTCGGGTAAAGCAGAAGGAGTCCCTGACCCTCCTGAGCTTAGGTGGTGTATGCAAAAGGAGCTGTGAGGGGAGCAGAGGGGTTGTAGTTTGCTGAAAAGCATAGATCAGATTGGGGGAAAAGATAAAACCAGAGCCCAGCTCTCCTGAAAGTGCAGCCAGGGCCCACTGGGCTTGCTCCAACAGTTTTCCTCTATCCCATCATGGGTGGGAGTTTCATGGGGTTAAGATCAGAGCTGGCTGATGCTTCTAACTTCTGCTAAAGCTTTAATGGAGAACTTGGGGCTTGGCTTTTTTCATTGTGGTGACATAAGAGGATTTTTGCTTTCAGCCAGGAGGAGGAGCCAGATCAGCCCCTGTGGCTTGGAATTTGGTTCTCTGTAAGGTTTTCTGCTAAAACAAAACAAAAAAAACCCCACTGAGATTCATTCTTTGCCCTTTGGGGCCAGGGGAGAGGAGTATTAACTTTTTTTTGTAAGAGAGAAATGCATATTTTTAAGTCCTTGGGTTCTTTTTCCAGGGTTGAGGTTAAAGCTTCAGTCCCGTTTTCCTCTCATTTTCAGTCTTGACTAAGCCCATACCTTACAGAAAGCTTTAAAGAAAAGGAGTACTGCTACAACTTGATATTGCAGCTCTGTAGAGTATAATTTGAGTAGGAGGTGTTTGTTTCTCCCTTTGTCTCATCCTAATCCTGTCGAGTACTCTGTCAGCAGTGGGGAAGCAAATGCACCCAGCTCCTTCTCTCCTCTGTGGGAGCACGGACTGGCCTTGCCAGCAACGGGCCTTTTGTTCCCACCACTGTGGCTGCTCCTGTGTTCTGGCTCATCCAGGCAGCTCCCAAAGAGAAGCAGAAGTCCTAAATGCCAGACTAACGCATCAATCATAATTCCTGAGCTGCCAGCAGTCATGTAACTGCTTAAAGACCTCAGCAGCCCTCTGGCACTTAAAGAAAAAAAATCATCTAATTAATCACAGGTGAAACAGCTTGGACCTGCTCCAAAAGCCCCTGAATTTACTGCCAAGCTTTGATGCTAATTTTCCTTCTAAGTAACCCCCTGAAGAAATTTACGATTAGGTAATTAAAGTGATGAATAAAGAGATACTTAGAAGAAAGAGGGGGGAAAAAAACCTTGAGTCAAAAGCCTTAAATCTCCTCCCCTACTCAAAGAGAAATGTTAGTCATTCCTGCACGTGCTTTGTCTCTGAAAATTGGGTTGGATTCCCACAGGAGGCTTGAGAAATATTCCTTAAATTAATGTTTGCACAACCAAATAAAACAGGAGAGAAGGAACTTCTAAACAGGTTGTAGTGTCGAGGTGGTTGAGGGTAAAAAGGACTTGTGGCTTCTCTCTGAGAATCACACTCCGAACAACTTCTGTCAGAAGCTGCCTCGTGCCTTTCCCCCCAGGTACCTGAGGCCCCTTGTTTTAAAGGCAGTTAGACACCTAGAAACGCTGTCTAATTAAAAAAATTAAGAACTTTGGAGCATTTGAACAACTTTTAAAAGTCTGGCCACGAAGTTCTTGACAGGTGGCAGGTGCTGTGGAACGCTCTGCAATGCCCTCTCACGTTCCTCCTCTCAGCCTGTCCACAGGAGAAGGATCTAAGCAGCCTTTGACTGGTGTGTTTTCTTCAGGCAGACACAGGGATACAGGCTGCAGTTTTGGTGGTGCCTAAATTGTTTCCACGGGAAATGCAGATGTGGAGCCAAAGTAAAGGAAAAAAAATAGGATCTAATGTCGGTTGCAGGCTGCTTTTAAAAATTATTTTTAATTAAAAAACAAAAATTAAACAAGAAAGAAACAATCCCCTGAACAAGCATATTCACTCACTATCCGGGGAGATGTTATTGGTATTTTGGCACAGTCTTGGCTAATTCTTTCCTCGTGGCTAAAAGTGAGTCTTGGAATCCAGGAAACTTCCTCACCGGCCCCATGAGATGTAAAGTGATGGTGTTTGGGGTTGGGAGGGTGCAGATTGGGTTTGTGGCAGTGGGAATGTCTTCCCCCCCAGGGCACATCTCACTTTGATTCTCCACTTTGATCCCTGGCCGTGAAGCAGCAGAAGCTGCCAGGCCTGAGCTCTGCTGTGCTCTGAGTGTGCCCAGGGCTCTGCCTCACACAACTGCCCCTTCCCTGTCCATAAATACCTGCTGACCCCACCCCATGGCCCCTCTGCACCTCCTGGCACTGAGGGAAGAGCAGCTGAATGATTTTTGAGGGGGCCGGAGAGGATAAAAAATGAGAAAATGGCAGATTAGATCTGAGGTGACAGAGATGAGGAATAAAAGCCATTAGAGCCCATTTGCAATGTGCCCTCATTGAGTCAAGTTTCAAGGTGTTTTTTTCCAGATTATTAATAGCCTGACAGCAGTTTTTGTACAGGAATCTGATAGGGGAAATAACACTCGTGTATACACACTGCAGCGAGGAGGGAAAGTAGAGTCCCCTCATTTATTTACTTGAAGAGATGTGAAATACAGCAAAGCAGCCACTGGGTTACAGACAGAATAAACACCCTCTGTTATCACCGTGGCATCTCCAGGCTCACATCTCTATAGCCCTGCAGTGAGAGGAGCTCTCAGAACCTCTGCACCCAGAGCCTGGGCTCTGCTGGTGCCAGTTCTGCAGCGTGGAGGGCATTGCTCCCCATCACTCCAGTCCTTGGTGAGCCCAGCTCGGGTCCTGTGGGCCATTCTGGACACTTGAAATCCCCCAGGGATCTCATTTATTCAGTGTGGCTCCTATTAAACTCGGTCAAGCACCAGTCCTGAACAGACATTTTCTGCCTCATGCCCCCCCTTATCTGAATTATCTCTGTCTGCTCAGTGTGTGCCATGAAATGAAAGCTGGAAGGAGAGGGAGGGAAGAACAAGAACACTTGGGCGTGTGGGAAAGAAAGGTTAAAGCATTCCCAAAGTTATACTTTGTAGTTGTGTGCTTGTAAAAGAGAAATACCAGGTGGGGAGTGCTTTGAACTTCACAGGCTTTGTGGGACTGAGTTGTCAAATATGAGTAATTGCAGCTTTCTGCATGAACAGGGGGTGGCACAGGGAATGTGACTGATAGAGTTCATAATGCCTACGGGCCAAACAGACACTCAGCTGAGCAGGAGAAGCTCTTCAAGCATCATTAGATGGGGATCTCTGCTTGTCTGTGTCTGCTGCTTTCTATTAAACTTCACTTTTTAGTTCCTCATCTCGTGTTGCAACCTCACCCTTCTTGCGAGCATTAGAAACGATCAGGTCTTGCATTTTTATTACACATTGTAGAGGCAGCCAAGCTAATTACCAGTGAAACTGGGCAACAAACAGTAGGGACTAATTTTACCCCATTTTTTCCTGCTCCCTCCTTCACATGGCACTGTCAGGGAGGATGTGCTGCCTTGCAGACAAGCAGCAGTCCCTACAGAGAAAGAATTCTCCAGTGGTGGTTGCACAGCCTCAACCAAACCCAAAGCACCAGCCCTTTCCCTCATTTTCTTTGACACTATTCTCCAAACTGTGATTTTTTAATCAGCTTAAGACTGAAATGGCAAATGATATCTCAGCCCTGCAAGACCAAACACAGCCCCAGCCCCGGTGCTGAGCTCCCCAGCTTGCAAACTGCCGTCCCTCAGGATGAAAGGTGCCCGTAGAACAGTAAGGCATTATTACACTTCCTTTATTACTTTGTACAAGCGTAATTTACTGACTCCTAAAAGCCCTCCTGGAATGCCTGTTTGATGTCAGCTGTCTTGCCCAAGCCCTGGTTGCTGCTTGCTCCTTCCCTCCCCAGCTAGTTGCCACGCTGCCCGTGGCAATTCCAGTGGCTGAATTCCTTCCCTCCAGTAAAACCTTAACTAGTTGAACTGAATCTTCAAACAAATCCACGTCTCCCTCAATAAATATCAAAAGGGAAATCCAGCTTAATATAAACAGAGAGTAGCAAGATGGTGCTATTTATATGGTTCAATTTCCCCTCAGTTAAACCACTAATGGCACATAGAACTCCCCTAATTAAAAGGCACATCTGATAGAACAAAGCCATCCGTGGAAGCGAAGCAAAGGGAGGATGAAAGCGCCCCCAACACAACACCTCAGCCCAGCTCTGGGTCTGTATGTGTCTCTCCCCTGTTCTGAGAACCAACCAGAGCCCAAACCCTCCTTTGAGGAGCAGCTCCTGTGCCCCCAGAGGCTCCTGCAGCCCCCAGGGCTGCCTTGTCCTGGCACCAGAGTCACTGCCAAGGGAAAGGAGAAGGAGGCCCAGAGCTGAGCAGGAGATACATCAGTGCTGTGTGGATGGTTCTGTGAGGGCATCAGTGCTGGAGAAACCCCCAGAGGAGAGAGAGAGCGAGCGTGTATCTCCGTGTATCCCTGTGTCCCAAACAGTGCCCACGTTCCTGGTCGCTCCCATCAGACCCTTGCCCTGCTCCATTGGATGTTCCACAAAGGAGCTGAGATTATTGTGATGTCTCTTCAGCTGACAGAGCTGCCTCCTGCTCCTTAATCAGCAGCGAGCAGATGCGACGAATGCCTGGCCTTTCCACCCAGGCTGTCCTGTCGACCTCAGAACATCCACTGGGGCTGGTTTGGTACAGCACTGCTTGGCTCTTGTGCTTGACTCAAACCTTTGCTCAGAAAAATTTAAATAAGCAGGCAATTTGTGTCTCTTCCTCTCCCTGGCTTTCCTAAGCAACCTAAGTTCCCCCTGCCTGGCAGCAGCTGGGCACAAACCCCTCGAACTCGGTGCTGCTGTAGATTCAAGCTCTGCCTGCACTTTGCTTTTCCCCCAGCACCAGAAGTGCTCAGAGTGCAGGAGTGCAGAGCAGACAGGAGACCCAGAAAAGGAGCGAGTGATTAACACCAGGCATGCAGGCTGGAGCTGCACTTGCACCTGATTTTTATTTTGTTTTGTTTTTTTCAGTACATCTCGGCACTTTTTCCCAGCCCTCCCCTCTCCCTCTCCCCCAGCACAGCCAGAAGCAGCGCATTAGTGTGAAGGATGCGTGTCACTGCCTGCTGATCTAGGACAGGGCTCAGGCTGCCTCTCAGAGCAAGTGCCCAGAAGCACCATTATACACCAGCCAAGACTCTCAGCGGTGATTTGAAATGGATTTTGATTGTTAAGGTACCTCTTAAAAGCACCTGCTTTGGTAAAGATGCGAAAGCTGCTCAGGTCTCACTATCTGCAAATCAGCAGCTCTCAAGCTAGGTACATAAAAACAGCAGCATCCCAGAGTGTGAGTCTCATCTGGAATTACTGTCAGTGCTGTTGGATCCCTGAGCTGGTTCTTCTCTGAGCCTCGTGCCCACCCCTTTGATCATGGAGTTTCTTTGCAGAACAGCTGTTATCTCTTCCACTGGTCCGTACTCAAGAAATATTAAGTGTATCTTTGGCCTGGGAATTCAGTCATTTAAAGTCATCTCTCTAAGGCTTGCAATGGCTACTGGTTGTTATGGGGAAAACTTACTTATCTGGGATAAAACCGGAGCAAAGTCGCAGCTGCTCAAAATCTTTCAGCATTTGGCCCTTCACCTTTTTTTATTTTTTTTTAATGCAATTCAACAAGTTAAGCCTGAGCAACTGTGTCTGACCCCATGGCTAGAGTAACATCTGTGACTGTACTCTGTCATTTGCAAACTGGAACGGCTCTAATCTCTTGAGCACACTGCTCTGCAGTGACATTTCCAGGACATCCGCACTCCAAAAGGCACGCAGTAGCCTTGGATTAGAGTCTAAAATAGCAGCGTGTTTGCCTTTGTGTGCAGCACGGGATTGCCGAGCAGGAGCAGCCCCGGGAGCAGCGGGATTGCGAGAGCTGCGGTGGCTGTGCCGCTCAGGGGCTCCCAGGTGGGGCCGAGCAATCTCCTCAGCTTGGGCAGGGAAAGCTGCTCCCTGCTCCCCCAGGAAACCCTTCCCCTCAGCAGAGACAGAGCTAATTAACACCCGTCTAAGCTAGAGCAGAACCGAGGCTGGTGCTGTGCAGGGCTGGGTGAACTGAAGCGCGTCCAGGGGAAGGCGGAATGGGGAGATGCAGTTCCCAGCGAGCGGCCTGGCTGTCCCAGGAGCTGTCCCAGGAGCTGTCCCAGGAGCGTGCTCCCGTTTCCCTGGGCAGCCCTGACCTGCCCAAGGGGTGTGTGCCGACCCGGGGGAGCCCAGGGAGGCTGGGCTGGTTTGGGAGCAGCTTGGGGTGCCTTCCCTGGGAGCTGATGTGACAATACACCTCCTGGTAGTTCTGCAGGCTCAGCTGGTGGCAGCTCTGCTCTTTCCACCCTCCTCTGCAATGCAAAGTAAAAATCATTTCACTTGTGTTGCTAAAGGTGCTTTTCATAACTGTGAGCCTGTTAACGCTGGTTTCCTAACAAATACCAGCTGAAATCCTTTTGTTTGTTTGTTTTAGGTGTGTTGTTTTCAAACGCTCACAGCAAGCTGTTGTTCAGCCTTGTGTTGGTAAAGAGTTGCTGCCGGCTTTCACCTGGGGAGAGGCAGAATCAGAGCAAAGCCTGAGCTGCCTGGGCAGAGCTGGCCCCAGAGCTCAGGGTGCAGCAGGGTCGGTGTGGGGCAGCTGTCCCAAAGGGCAGCCCGCTGCCTGGGGCTGGTTTTCCCCCTGAGCTGGGTGTGTACCAATCCGTCCCAGCCTCTGGAAACCTGCTTTGGGGCTGCAAGCCTGACTTCAAGGCCAGGTTGGACGGGGCTTGGAGTAAGTTGGTCTAGTGGAATTGTCCCTGCCCATGGCAGGGGGGTGGAATGGGGTGAGATTTAAGGTTCTTTCCAACCCAAACCATTCTAGGATTTGGGGTCCCTGTCTGGCACAGAGAAGTGGGATCTGTGGGAGATGGCGCACAGCAAGCTTCCACCTCCTCCTCCTCCCTTCTCCCTCTCCCTCCTGCAGCAGCCCAGTGCAGCTCACTGGAGCTGACTGGTGCCCAGCCTTGTGTGCTGCCATTCTGCTCTGCCGTGGCAGCTTTTCTGCGGGGTTTGCAGGCAGAGCACCCGGCTGATTTATGGCTCCCAGCGTCTCTCAGTTTGTAATAAAGTTTTCAGCAGCTCCGTCGCTCCCCGCCCCCGCGCACGCACACAGCCCGCGCTCGCTTTGTTCTTCTCGCACATAATGTCAACTCATAAACCTTTCATCAAGTCAACCAGGTGGAAAAAACCCATTACTGAAAGAAGTGTTCATTCAGGTTTGGGGAGGGGCGGTTTGGGGGGGGAGGGTGGGTGGGATGGAGGGGAAAGCGGAGAGGAAAGTTCCCCGATGGAAAAAAATAAAAAGGGGAATGGGGGGGGTAAGAGAGAAATGTCTGTGTGCTGTTCCTCCGAGCGCCCCAGGTGCCAGGGCCTGGAGAGCCTGGCAGAGCTGCCAGCCCTGACAGGAGGTGGAACGAGCCGGGTACAGGCTCAGGGAGGCAGGATTTGGGCCTAATACCCGCCGATGAAAGGGAGCGTCAACGCCGCCGGCCGTGCCAGCTGAACAAACCCACTTGTGCTTTTGTACGGCGGGGGGGGGCCCCCTTCCCCACACACACACACACGGGTGGGGGGGTTCCCCCGCCCCATCCATGTGTTTCAGGCGTGTTGGCTGAGCCTCATGTGCTGAAAGACGCTGCTGGCCGCACAGTGGAGGGGCTGACAGGGGTGTGTCGGCAGCAGAGGAGGCGCTGAAACACGGGAGTGGGGAGAGGCGTGTGTGGAGGGCAGGGAGCAGGAGCAGGGAGCAGGGATCTCCTCATGGCACCCACGGCCTGCCTGGGGATGGTGCTCTCGGAGCCTGGGTGGCCAAGAGCTGCTCCTGCTGCCGGGGAGCACCTTGCTGGACGGGGGCCCGTGCGGGTGCATCCCTAAAACGGGAGCAGGGAATGTCTGACGGGCAGGAGCCTGCAGGGTAACCCTGGGCAACAGCACCTTCACTCGCTGTGCAGGTGGTGACATTCCTGCCTCTCCACCTGCTCGGGATGCAAACCCTGTGGAAGGCACTGCTGCCTGCACAGTCCATCGATCCCCGTGGCCAGTGGCGTGGTATTGATTCGGGATGGAATTTCAGAAAGGGCTGTAGGTGGAGTTCGCTGAAAAATGTAATCTGCTTTAACCCCAACATCTTTGTGTTTCAGGCACACACTTTGATGGATTTTTCTTTACACACTGTGTGTAAAGTTCTGCACAAAATTGTATTTAAAGAAGTTTTTAGGCAGTGCAGCGCGGAGGTAAAGCTGTGGAGAAGGGCAGAAGGGCACTAGGGAATGGAGAAGGGATGGGAAACAAAGGAGAACAGGCAGTGACATCTGTCACTAGTGTTTCATAAGTTAAAAATTCAGCATAATCTCCTGCCACCCTGTCCGCTATACTGAGTTCCAACAGCAACAGAATTGTCATGATTTCTACATGAATTAATTCAAATCTCTCTTTGCATGATATGGCGTAAGAAAGGGGCCATCTGGTTTATGTTCAGGGTGTCAGAACCACTCATACCAGCACACTTGCAGAGTGCAAGATGCAAGTTGACTGCACATATTAATGTCTCCTTACCCTCTGCCTCCCCGGGCCCCGGTGCTGCTGTCCCATTATGGTGCTGCCATTTACACTGTCAATAGCAATAATGACACTAATGCCGTGCCTGGCGTGCACACAGGACCTCCAGTTCCAACTGTGCCCGAGTGCTGCTCACCAGCACCGACCCCGCACTGGGCCCTTCGCGCGTGGGAGGCTCAGGGACGTGCTGTGACCACGTTAGGAGTGGCCAAGTGGGAGACTGTCCAGCTTCCACAAGATTAGTGCCTGAACTAGTGACCTGCTCCACATACACGGAGTGTTGGCTTCCCCCAGGACACAGAAATAATCACCCACTGGGATGCTGGGAAGAAGCATCATGTGTGTGGAACCCTGCCCATCCCACTGGGAATAGGCCCTGGCAGTCAGGAGTCTTCTCACTACAGGGGATATTTAAGATGTGGCTCTCAGGAGCCCGTGAGAGTGACTTGGATACCAGTGAAGTGTAATTGGGACGCCTGTAGGTGATGACATCATACAGAGTTACACTGCACCCTTTTCCAGGATGCATTAAATTTTACCTGAATGTATTAATCCTCCTAACACCCTAAACCAGTGCTTGCAGTTCCCAGGTCATTGCAGGGGAAAAACAAAAAGTCTTCTCAGGCTGACACAAGCACAGCAGATTTTGATTAATTATTGTAGCAATTTTTCTTTTGCTTGTGTTACATCTTGGTGACAAACTGGTTCGCTGTGGTTTTCCAGTGGTTGGTTGGATATCCAAAATCCAAGTAGAACTTGGTGGGTTTGCTGAGAGAAGTCACCACACTCCCAAATTCTGTTCCCTTTGCTGGATGGTAGAGGCGCAGGAGAGTGGGAAAAAAAGTCCCAAAGCAGAAAAGCCTCATCTAGAACAGATTAACTCTGTTTATATTGCAAAGACTCTGGCTCAAGTGAGGGTTTTTTTTGCTTAGAAATATTGTTTCAGCATGAATTTATCTTCAAATGAACTTTGTGGTAAATAGAATTCAAACACGAGCTTAAATTTAAGGTCTTATTTAAGTGCTTTTCGACTTCACTTGCCAGCTGATGATCTGGCCTGGGCTCTGAACATCTTTAGGGAGAAGAAACAGATTAATGAGATTAGAACATTTTAAATCACTTTTGTACTTCCCTGGGCCAATGATCTTTCTAATACCTCGTCTCCATAGACCCTCTGAAGTGTGTTGGCTGGGTGCTGATAGACAGGGATGATGAAAACAGGGTTTGCTTGAGCATCCTTTCAGGTTTGGGAGGAACACGTTCCATGGCCCGTGGGTATGTTCAGTCTCGTACGTCAGCGTGTGTTTAATCTCTCTGCTGTATGAAATCCAGTGTCTGAGGGCTTCACTCTCCACCTCATGGGCCTCATTTCCTTCCTGAGCTTTGCACCAGATATTTTACAGCCAGGCCAGGCTTCTCAAAGGGGAACTGAGCCATTGCCACAGACTGGAGTTTCCCAGAGCTGAACTTCTCCACTAACACATTTAATCTGTTCCTCAAAGGCTTTATTTGGAGGAAAGCAGCAAGAAGCCCAAAGCCCCCCAAATATCAAAATTCCAAGGATTTTTTTTTTTTTTTTTTTTTTTGTCCCAGAGACCTTCCTCAAGGCAGGTTTCCCTGGGAGTTTAATTACACGTTCATCTCTCGCACCCCTGGCAGTTCAGGCTCTGAAAAACCCCATGTGAGGAAGTAGGAGAAAAGTTTGGAGTGTTATAGATTGTGCTGCTGGTTCCTCCTGGTCGGTGCCAGAGGGTCCCCACGGGGTTTTCCCTCAGCCAGGAGCACAGAGGCAGCACAGGGAGAGCTGAGAGGACAGGTGTGTCCATGGGGAGTAAAGAGGGGAGGGTAGAGCAGCAAAACAAACCAACCATCTTGTTTATCCCTGTCGTGCACAAAGTGGAGCGTATTCAGTGCAGGGTTGCCCTGAAATGCAGCCAGAGCCAGTGGCTTTTGTTCTTTTTTGTTCCTTTTGAATGTGTCGGGGCTCGGCTGCTCTCCAGAGTTATTAGAAGTTCAGAACTACAACTCCCTTGGTTTCTAAAAGCAGCTTCTGAAGTTGCATCCTGCACTGAGGGGAAATGAGAGCTTGAAGCCGTGAATTCTGAAAGCCTGGGGTTTATGGTGCTGCAGAAGGACTGGTGAGCACAGGGCCTGTTCTGGAAATGCATTTAAGACATGCACGACTTTGAGCACATAAATAGTTGCACAGAAGTCAATGGGACCCAAATTTATGAATCTGCCTAAGTGCTTTGCTGGATCTCTGCCGAAGGAACCACTTACCACGAGTTTCAATAACAGAATCAGAGCCCTGTTAATGAGCAAACCTCTGGAGCAGAGATGTGAAATCCAGCTCCATCCACGCCTTATCTGTGCTGCTCAGCTTGATTTCATCTCTACGGAAACTCGCCCTGCTGGGTGACATTTCTGGCCCTTGCCTTTTCCAAGAAGTGATTTACAAGTTCCATCTTGCACCTGTGAGTGCAGCAGGGCAGTGTAGGATGGAAAGGAGCACCCAGAGCTCAGTTCCAGAGGGCAGGCACTGGAGCAGCCTCTTTTTCTAGAAAAAGGCAGTTCCAGATCTCCATCAGTGAACTGTGGCTTTTGCCTTCCACTTCTAAAGTTTTGGCAGCAGAGGAGGCTGACCAGGAAAGAGGAACACGAATGATCAAGATCAGTCAGTCTTGTCAGGTCTCTACACACTCCATTAGTGCTGGCAGGCACCAGAAATGCACATTTCACTGGGCAAAAGATCATAAATCACTGGGAGGCAGCAGCTGGGGTGGGGGTGCTGGGAAAGGAGGAGATGGGGGGCTCATCCACCCAGTGCCAGGTCAGAGCCCTGGAGATGGACTGGCAGGGACCAGGTCAGGACTCACAGCACGAAACTGGAACTGGGTATATTTAATAAATCCGTGTCGGAATTCTCTCACCTAAAAAAAGAGGAAAGTGTCGTTACAAATAATTTTATTTTATTTCGCCCTCCATTTGTTTTCTCTCATCCCACGAGGTGCTGTCTGGAAACAAAGCCCCCAGAGGGAAGGAGAGCTGCCCCGGTGCTGGGAGCATGGCAGCCCCTCGGTTCCCAGAGCCCCTGGGCAGGGGGGCCCAGGCAGCTGCTCCGAGGGGTCCCCAGCTGAAGCAGCAGCAGGAACGCTGGGCAGAGACGTGGGATCTACTGAGTCACTGTTAGCTGAGGAATGCCAAGAAAGAAAGTGCTTGGAGGGTTTAATTTATGGAGATTAGCATGTCAGATATTCTCGTGGTGGGCTTGGCAGTGCCGGGGTAACGGTTGGACTCGATGGTTTAGAGGGTTTTTTCCCCAACCTGAAAGATTCCTTGGTTCTGTGTATTGTGAGGGAACTCTGGGATTGTTTTCTGGAAGTAAATCCCAAAACTTTTGCAGAATTCCCAGAGAGTTTGTAGGTTAAAGGACCTTCAGTCCTTCCCATTCTCACAGCATCCTCCGCTGCGGTTCACACAGAGCTGTGTTAACATGAGTCTGGAATATCTCAGCACATAATTATTTATCCTTCAATAAAACAAAGAAAACCATGTCTGAATCTGACTAATATCCCCTCCTCAGCCTGCCAAGTGGGGCCTGGTGTTTTCAGCACTGAAAAGCAAGCCTGACTCGCTGCATATTTTGTGTTACCATGGTTTATGTCCAACTGCAAGGATTTAATTTTGTCCGTCATCAAGCCGTGGTTTCCATATGACACCAGTACATTCCTTCCCTCCGCCTGCTGTTCTGACAGACGACAGAACCGAATTAAACATTCCAAGCACCGCGCTGAAAACGCAGGAGCTTATGTTCCCCTGGCTTTGGAGACCAGGGGGCAGATCTTTAACAGGTATAAATTGCCCCCAGCCCGGCTCTGAAGATTCACAGCGTTTACCCCAGCTGAGGTGCAGTCTGGGACGTCTTCGTTTCCCAGTACAATCAGATAGATAAAGCAGGACTGGCAAATAAGGCAGAGTCTCCCTTTTGAGTGTGCCTGGCTATTCTGAGGGATGATTATTGTGTTTCCTCCTGGGCTGACCAGCCCGGTTTATGCCTCTGTGAGCCCGTGAAGAGAAAGCCCTCCACATATTTCTCCATAACTGCAGCCTGCCCTGCCTCCCAGCCAATTTCAATTTCATGGCATCAACATTTTAAAAAAGCCAATCCCCAGGCTCTGCCGAGACTGGGAGTAGATAAATGACCAGTTCCTTCTCAAAACACCGGCTGGGGTTTCAAAGGGGCCTGAGGGGATTACACACACATCTCACTTTGAAATTTAAGCTCTGGATCTTGAAAGAATAAGGTTTATTCCACAACTTCACACCCTGAAGGGACAGCTCATTGCCTGGGATTGCTGTGATGTCATCCTATCAGGGAACTTTTCCAGATGAAGTCAGTGCACAGTCCTGGGCCACCTCCTGACCCCCATCTCCACCAGGACAGCAGTGCTGTGACCCAGGCTGGGGGCTTTTCGAGTGCTCTGAGTAACAGCAGCTCCCTGCTCAGCCCAGACCTTGGGAATACAGTCACTTTGAAGTGCTGAAAAATCCCAGCGGGTAGGAAGAGATGCACTACCCTCAGGAAGGAAAAGAGAGCCCAAGAGGATGACAATAACGATCCAGCAGGGCCTGCAAGTCAACACCATTCCTGGATTTAGCCAGGAACTCTGGCAGGTTTGGGAGTGCTGGGATTTTGCCCCGGATTTAGTCTCCAGAGCGGCTGCTGTCAGGATTTGGTAAGTGTGGTGGGGTGATGCTGCTGGTGCCAATAGCCCAGGAGAGGGGAAGTGAAAACTGCTGAGACTGGGGAAGGAAACAGATTTGTATTAATTAGAAGCAAATGCTGTTTGTTGGGCAATGGGCTCCAAAGCAGATGTTTGTCCAAATAGCCAAGAGCTGGGTCATCTCCAAGCAAAAGTGATAAATAATAGGAACGATGTTTCTCTTTGTTTCACGTTTGCTCAGGTCAAAACCATGTGTTGCTCAGTGCTGGAAACAGCAGGGAGTGACACACCTTGTGTCCTGTGTGACACCCCTGCTGTGTCCCTGCCCCACAGACCCAGGGCAGGCAGAGCCCCGAGCAGCACGAGCTGCTGGACAGGCATTCACAGCCTTGCTCCACCTGTGACCAAATCCCTTCAATTTTATCCCCAGGAACAGCACCAGCACCTCTGTGAATCCCCATCCTGCATCAGAGCCAGCACAGCAGGGGACAGGCACTTCCTCCAGGGAACATCCAAAGGGGATGAGGAAAGAGCTCTGCATCCTTCCGTGGCCCAAACCTTCTGAACAAATTCAGTTTTTCCAGGTAAGGTTCGTGGGTTTAATTAGTGTTGACACCTGAATTTGGGATGCCTGATTTGTGTAACGCCCTTTAAAAAATCAGCCACGGTCTTCAGATCAGGTAAGTCTTCACTGTTCACTCTGGACATGGAACACAAATACATGGAATCAGCAATTTTCAGAGAGATGTACCTGTTTGTTCCTGAAGTGAAGGTGACCTGTTGATTTCCTCTCACGCCTCTGTGTATAAAATCTGCCCCCAGACATCCTCTGACCGCGGTCTGGTGTTTGCTCGTGATGTGGCACAGGTGCAGAAACACCTGGGGGTTCCGTTGCCAGCGCATAAATCAGCACAGCTGAACAAAGATAGGGATTTACAGTCCTTGTGATTCCGAGTTTACAAATGGGCCAGGATGAGACAGCTCCCCCAGAATATTGTCCTTGGTTTGCGCTCAAATTGACTGATAAATAGTTTAAGTAAACATTTTTTTAAGAAGTGGGTGTATTGTTCACCTTGGGATGTGTCCACGTGTCTGTTCTCCTGTGTGTGTGTATACTTAGGGAAGTGTTTTGTATCTTGAAGATGTGTGTGCTGGGACAGAAAGCCTATATTTGAAATTAATTTGTGTAAATACACATGTGCATGGAAAGCCACCCTGTTACAGACACACATGGAGTCACATACATATGTGCATATATAATCACGTTTGTGTACACAAACAAATTATGTACAGAAAATTAAGCATATGCCCGTCTCACCCCCCAGTGATGCATCCCCCTCCAAGGAACATCAAACCTGTTTGTGTCAACACACAGACCCCTCAGCCCAGGAGATATTGATGTAGGCACACCAGGAAAAATAGAGGTCTCAGTACCTGGGAGGGCCATTCCTTATTTACACATCATCCCCACACCTCTGTGATGATCCCTCTTGCTGTAATCTCCGTCCCTCCCAGGCAGAGCTCCCCAGCCAGAATCCTCTGATCTTTGCCCTCTTTTCCTTCAAATTAAATTTCAACTTTTTTTAAAATCTCTGGTGAGTGACAAGCCAGTGCCAGAACTGTCTTTTAATACACAAAAGCATAAATAATGCCATCCATCAGAGCTGTCACTCAGCAAGATGGATTGCTACTTGTCCAGACACTGGAAAGACACAGAAGTGAAAGTTAGAAACTGTCTCTTTTCTTTGCTTGCTTTCTTTTTCTTCTTCTCTCTCCCCACTTTTTTTTTTTTTATTTGCTGGACTGCTTGATTCTGATTAATGGTGCTGTCAGGGAGGGATTCCGCTTGCCCGGATAATGAGTCAGGAATGTATTCCCTGTCACAAACACAGCAGATGTCAGGGGCAGAAGGGCCCGGGAATGCCAGAAACAATATACAGTTTCTTCCTAGTCCCCTGACAGGCCAATATGCTGCACAAGGTCTAATTTATGTAGACAAAATGCAGGCAAGGGGCTGTAGCAGCAGAGAAGCTTTGGGAAGTGTGGAGTACAATGCAGGGAGAGAGCGGAGGGAGGTAATGAAGGCGAGCAGTGGGACTCAATAGCACTGCATCAAACGGCCTTAACAAGAATGGCCCAGGACCACTTTGACTCCATTAAAGTGCACTTTACATCATTATAGAGAGAAATCAAACAGGGCAGAGGGCTTCTGTTTCTTTTAATGGCTCGATTAGGTTATTCACTCATCGGCGTTCGCAGCTGTCATACAGAGCAGGGGCTGCCAGGGGAGCTGCGATGGCCCCGGGGACAGCAGGGCTGTGTCCCCTCCCAGGGCAGGGTTGGCACTGCTCCTGCACGTCCCCCCCCGTGTGCACACGTTTACAGGGGGTTTGCCAGGCCTGCTGAAGGAATTTCGGAGCGATCAGTCTCGAGATGCCGTCGCTTTTCGGGGTTGGGAGCGCTGGAAAGGGGCCAGGTCCTGCTGAAAGCCCTTGGCTACCTGGGGGCCTGGCTTGGCACCCACACTGGCTCCAGGGGGTGCTGACCTTCCCCAGGCTGGGGAGGAACTCACAGCTTCAAACTGCTGATGTCACAGGACGAACTCAGGTACTGAGGAAGCAAATCAGCATTTTGAGGCGCGTGCGACTGCGCTGCTCCGCCGCACTGGCTGCTCAGCACTGCGGGGCGGTGTGGATGCCGGTGCTGCTTCAGCACTTGGAGTAATGACGCCCTGGCCCAGCAGGACTCACACTCGGGGCCATGTGAAGGTGTGTTTCAGGCCCTGAACGTGCTGCCAGGCAGTCTGTATGTATCACAGGATAGTGAAAATGTTAAATCGCAACAGAGACGTGACTTAGGGAAAGAAAAGGAAAGGGTTTCAGTAAAGTCCTCTGATGTCTATCAGAGTTTCTGTGGTGACATCCGAGTCACGCAGCAAACTCAGGAGCACTTCAGGGAAACACCCCTTTTGTGAAGCTGTCACATTATCTGTCCAGTATCTGCTTAATGAAATCGTGTCACACTGCACAATTCCGAGAGAGGAAAAAGGCTTTGAAACTGGTTGAGTCACAGGCAGCTTTTTAAGGCCGTGGCTACAGAACTTTTTGCTGTGATCAGTGTTTTCAGCCTTAAAAAGCCTTAAGGTAGATATAAAGTTTCACCATGGAGCATTAAGTCTTCGTCCTAATACAGCCATTTCACTCTGTCTTTAACCAGGGTAGAAATAATGGATAAAAATACCCCCCCACAAGGCATTGTGGTGCATTCACACCAGTTTCTGCTGGTTTCAGCACACTTTAAGTCAGGCCACGTGTTCTGTGGTACTGCAGTCATCCATGAACTCTTCTACACGAGCCTGCTCCAGCTTTTATCTCCTTGTCTCTTTAACTTAAACTGATCCCTGACCCATGAATGGTCCCAGTAACTCCTTCCTGAGGAGCAGGAGCTCAGCTCTGACATGATGTTGGCACTGGAAGGTGAAGGACCCTGAGGTCACGGGATGTGAGAGGGTAGAGGGAGAGAGCACGTATCCACAGAGGAAAAAATCGAGAATGACAGAGAGATGGAAACAAAGATAAGGTTCTGCTACCCAGAGTCACCAGAGCAGGCAGGAGCTGCTCTGAAGGGGAAAGCACGGGCAGGATGCTGGGGCTGACAGATCTCGTGCCCAAACTGAACAGGATTAAGTGGCTGGTCCCGAGTTTTCCCCCACCCTGCTGTAAAATCCTGTGCAGTGTCACAGAGCCACGTGCACGCAGCAGGAATCTCCTGTCTCTGACATCTGGGCAGCTTGTTTAAGAGTGACACTGTCTAGTGAAGTGTATTTTCACTGGTCAGGGGGCTGTCCTGGCAGGATCAGCTTTACCAGACCCTTCTAAACTGATAAGGCTGTGCTATTTTTACCCTCCCCCAAAGCTCAACAAAGCTGTTTTTTATTTAAAATAACTGCTGCTCAGAATGCCCCTAATCAGAACCAGCACCTAACAGCCTGAAAATAAAGGAAATAAAATTAAAGGCTGCAATTGCTTTGGTTTTACAAGCCCGAGGCCTGGTGAGCTTTGCTCCAGGAGAGGGGGGTAAGGGGCTCGGGTTTGTTGGGTTTGCTGGCATTACCCTGATCAAAGCAGCTTATTGTTAAGTGAGCACAAAAGTGGATTTAGAAAGTTAGCACATTAAAATAGGTGTGATTGACATCAGAGGCAGTGCTGGAAGGGAGTGCAGGGAACAGGGGCGAGACGAGGCAGGTCTGGGGGGCTGCCAGGTGTGTCATCAGCTGAGGTGTCCCAGCCCCCAGAGTCAGCTGCCCCACGCCAAGGTACCCGCTGTACCTGGACAGGGAGCTGGAGCAGCTGCTGGGAATGCTGATGGAAGCAGGGAAGGTGGACTTTCCAGGGCCACCCTCCAGCCTGCCGTGCCCCATCTGCCTGTCAGCTTTCGTGGGCAGCAGCTGAGCATCGAGCTATTGGAGCTGTCACCAGCTGGACTTTGCAAAAGTTGCAGCCCAGAGGATTTATGCCTGTGGGAGCCAGGGCAGCATTCTGTGTAACCTGAGTCCTTGTAGGACCAGGGCAAAGCCTGGTCAGTGCTCAGGCTTCTCCCTGCCTTCCCGTCCCTGCAGCCCCACGAGAGGCGATTGGATTTCAAAGGTGCTCTGTGTGTCGTCCTTGGAAGACAAAATACAAATAAGGGACACCCCAGGCCCAGGCGTCTGCACCAGGGCACGGGGGAGGCAGAAAGCTCGTGTGATCAAAGGTGCCCCCTTGGCTGAGGCACAGCCCTGGGGGGGCAGGCTGGGAAGACCAATTTTCACAGATCTCAGCACCAGGAAATAGGCATTTCATCATGAGTTGAGTCATGGAGAGGAGGACTCGGCCAGGCTGTTGCCGCAAAGGCAGAGACAAATGTAATTTATTACCCCGAGGCCTGGGGAGCTTTGGGGAACTCAGGAGGAACATGAAGCATTAAGGAGGCCTGCCCCCCGAGGAGGCTTTTTGCAGAGTGACTAATTGAGATGGGATATTCTCCTCTGAGCACATTCAGTCCTTTCACACGTCCCTGTTGTAAAATAAACACTGTGTAGGTGCGGGGAGAAGGGGCGCCCTCGCTGCTGAAGTGCTGACCCAAAATTCAGGACACCTGGGCTCTCTCACAGCTGGTGTAGGTGGCTTACACAATTCAGCAAGTCAGTTAATCTTTCCCTCCTCTATCAGTTCCCCATCTGCAAGAGCTGATGAGACCAGCACGGTGCTCCCAGGTGCTGGGAAATACAGGTGTCCCTGAACACACTGTCCCAGGGAGCAGCCTTGAGGTGAGGATGTGACCCCCAGCCTTCCCCTGGAGAGGTGGTTTCAGTCCTGGTGACTGATGAGCAGTCGGGGCTGGAGCAGGGAGCTGGATGGGGGTCATGTCCTGCACCTCAGCTCCTGCCTGCGGGCATTTTCCTGGGAGCTCTGCAGGTTCTTACCTGTCACTGTCCAGCCTGGCGTGTATTTTGGGTGAGCAGGGCAGGGAGGCTGTGCTGAGGGGAGGCTGTGACCTTGCAGGAGTGATTTCACATGGATGCACCACAGTGAAGCCAGCACTAAGAGCTGACTCCTGTGCCTGCGCTGCAGGGGAGGAGGGCTGGGGACTCATTAATATTTCTGAGATGTGCGAAGAGTTTTCAGGTGAATTGGGGCCCTTTACAGCCGTGCAAGGTATTGGGTGTTTTTCATGCATGTGGTGATTAACTGTTGGTATTAAATGCTGAAGCCCACCCCTTCCCATATGTGCGAGTGTGTGTGTGTGTGTAGCAAGGCCAGGCAAATGACTAATGCAAACCTGAGGAGAGACAGCAGAGCATATTGTAAAGATCAACCCTATTTCAGCTTCTGTTCGAATAGGAAATGCCAGAGATTGTTTCATAGTCTTCTGCAATGTTCATTATAAAAGTCCCCAGATGGCAGATGGCTATTAGCTCACTGTGACCTATATAAATGTCAAACGTAAAGCTATTGCCCCAGTGAAAATCTCAAAATAAATAACAACAGGAGGGATGCTGTTCCGCTGCCACCAGGATTTATGGATTATGAATTCATGCTAATTCATCCCGAAGCCAGCAGAAGAATGGATCTTGTCGTTTTGGAGGAATTCACCTACCACCTGCTTGCAGGCGAATTCGAGTCCCCCATGCCTGATCCTCCCCTGATCCCCGCTCAGCTGCATCCCCCTGGAGTCACAGCTGGTTCCTGGGAAGAGCTGCATCGATCACCCCGCTGACAATGCCCGTGTCACTCACTGCTGACAGGGGAGCCTTGCCTTTGTTTGCCAGAACTGTGTAACAGCAACTTAAACCGCGATTTCAGGTTGTTTTCTTTGCCCTTATTGATCTCCGTGGCACCTGTCAGTCGGGAAGAGCGCGTGAATCCTCCCCAGGATTTTAGGGGTGTGTTTGCAGAAGCAGATTGGTGTCCCCGAGCCCGGTCCCCAGGCCTGCAGCGGCTGGTTTGGAGGAGAAGGAGCAGGGGAAGGGGGGCTTCGTTTGCTCGGCTGTTTTGTTGTTGTGTTCTCCTGGATAATCAAAGGGTGAACAACACACCACGAGTAATTGCAGTTTCTGTAGCAGCACCTCCCCTGTCCCACTCACAGCGCTCAGAGAGGGCGGGATGGGGCTGGGGCTCTCTGCAGGCAGCCCGGGCAGACTCGCTGTTACACCCTGAGCAGCTCCATCCCGCTGTGGCTCTGGGGCTGCTCCGGGCCAGCCCCAGCTCCTGCAGCAGGATGAGATCCCTGGGATCCCCCGTGCCTGCCCTGGCGTGGCTCTGCTTTGGAATAACGTGTCTGGAGTTCACTGAGCTCCACCGAGCCACAGAACCTTGGCACGTCCACTTAACTTCATACCCGGCCTGCATTTATCTCAACCTTCCTCCGTGCGCCCCCTAGACAAGACCTTTGCCAGGAAAAGAATGGCATTCCCGAGTTTCAAGGAATTTGTCCTAAATGGCCATTTCAGGACGATGGGATGCACAGCCTGGCAATCACCATTTAGTGTGTTCATTTATGTTGATGGTAGTGCTGTGCTCAGATGCCTCAGGTGGCACCAAGGACACACAGTGCTCAGTGAAGAGCAAACACAGAAGCAGGTTGTTTTTAAAAATATATAATATTTAATGGTAGGGTTTGAAAGAATTGCTTTTTTTCCCCCTCAAAAGCAATTTTCACAAAACAAGTTGTTGCTGCTGTCAAAATTATTTAAGTTTCACCAACACAAAATGTGTTTTGTTTTTTTAATATATTGCTTGGTGGAAAACATAAATGAGCAGATTTTAGAAATATTTCATCTTCATAAAAGGTATTTTTGGTAAACAAATACAAGTGAATATTTTATTAATGTTTTTGATAAAGGTATGAACATGTAGTGATGTCATGTGGGGAATGAATCAGCTTATTAAAAAATTAAGAGAGGAGCAGAAATGTGGGTCATTTCTATCCATGCAGGAGCAACTTCAACCATATTTTTCTCTCAAATACGAGATTTCATTTTCGAACTGTTGCAATAATAAACATTCCCAAGAAGCATAAACTTGCTTTCCTTTCTCATCACACCAATTTATATTGGCTGGAAGCTCACAGGCCTCTGAACCTGGGAATCTCTCTGTAAAAATAAACCATATGTCACACCTGGGGGTGCAGAGCTGTTCCCTGGGACCCCAAAGCTGAGAAGTGGGGTGGATGTCACATAGGCAGAGTTATATGTGTTTGTGAGCAACAACTGACAGAGTGCTGCAACACCCCCCCAAGGCCCACTGGGGTCTGGGAGCACCAAATAGTAAATCCAGGGCTCAAATCTATCGTGTAGTTAATGACCAGAGCTCTAAAAATGTGTGTTAAGCCTGACATTACAGTGGCAGTGCTAAGTGCTTCCTGCTAAGTGCAGCTCTGCCTGATATAAATTGGGAGTAATTAAATCCATCAAAAAGTAGAGCTGCACAGTAGCTGTGACCAAAGTGTGCTGGAGCTACCACACGTGTGGCCAGCAGGGACAGTGGGATCTGTGGTGTGGGTTGGGCAGGAGTCATGAAATTCTATTTACATGGACTGCCAGTCCAGCCTAGCATTGGAAACAGTTCCTAAAAAGGTAAAAATTCAGCTCCCTTAAGCTGAATGTGGGTAGATTTAGACTAGATATTTGAATTAAATTCTTTACTATAAGGGTGGGGAGTCCCTGGCACAGGTTGCCCAGAGAAGTTGTGGACTCTCCGTCCCTGGAAGTGTCCAAGGCCAGGTTGGACGGGGTTTGGAGCAATCTGGGATAGTGGAAGGTGTCCCTGCCCATGGCAGGGAGGTGGAACAAGATGATCTTTAAGATCCCTTGCAACCCAAACCATTCCAGGATTCACGATTCTCTGATTCTACGCCGAAAGGACGGACGAGGAGATTCTCTTCAGCCCTCTCCTTATGTCACACTGAACCTTTCTCCCAGATTTTTTTCCCCCCTGCATAAAGGAGGGCAAAACTGAGGAGCAGACTCCTTATCTTGTGCCTGTGCAGCTTCACCTGCAGTGGCTCTTTTGCTGCCCTGGGGGTCTGTGCTGGCACTGCTGGGGCGACTCCCCGAGGGATGCAGAGCTGGTAGGAGCGATGGCAGAGCGAGGCTCGCTGTTCTGCCAGGCCTGCAGAGAGAGAAAGACAGCTTGGCTGCAGGCAGATCTTTTCCTCAAGAGGCCCAGTTCCAGCTGCCCATGGAAGCCAAGTAAATGCGCGTGAGATGGTGGCGTTTGAGGAACTGCCACAGGGGAAGGGCGAGGCGTGTGGCTGGAACACCGGCACCCCTCGTGTGGCAGCACGGCAGGGGTAGAGTTAACGTGGCCCTAAGAAGCAGGAACAGAGAAGGCTTTCCTTTCCCGTTCTTTGGCATGCCTGCTCCTTGCCTCTCAGAGTGTTTGCGTGGCCGTAAATCCCGAGCTCTGGAGGATATTTCCAGCCAAAGCCTACATGTGCAGGATACTGTAATGTAAACTGCATATGTTGTGAGAAGTTGTTAAATGGGACCAGCAGATGATAATGTGCCCAGCGTTGCTGCTAACATCCCTCCACTTCCTCCCCCCACAGGGAAAACAAGACCTCTGCCCCATCAATTCTACCTTTCTGACAGGCCTATAAATTCAAATAAAGGAGAGTTTTGGGCACCAGAGCCCCAGGAGCTGCCCCGTGGCAGAGCAGCCCTGGTTCCGAGGGAGCTTCGGCACGTCCAGGCACATCCAGGGTTCACTTGCTGTTTCCCATCTCCAGGCTCTGCCTTGCAGACAGTGAGACTTGTTGAAAAAGTCTGGCACAACCCACTACATCTGCCACCTTCCCCAGTCTCTTTCCCACCGCTCTTCCATCGCAAAATAGCTGTTCCCCTTTTCTGTGTGAGCTCCAGGATAACGGGAGCTGCGGTGTCTCCTCATTGCTTGAGGAGGTGCAGCTGTTAAGGCCACCTGGTGAGCACAAATGGGGGACTCTCCTAATTGGCTTCAACAAGAACTGGGGCTGAGGTGGGCAGAAAACTAGCACCTCTCCCCGTCAAAATATTTGGAGGTGGTTTCGTATCAGGAAAATGATCTGGATGCTTCTCTTGGAGTAGAATCCCGGTGGAGACCGTTACGCACTCTCAGGTAAGAGCTGAAGCTGAAGGAAAACACTTCCCAGCCCACACGTTTGGCACACAGGGGTGCAGTGTGGAACTTTAGGGGACAGTTATCCTAATGAGGAGAGGGTTAATTAAGAGGCTTCTTCTGTTGTGTCCTGAAGATTTTCCCTGAAAGGAGGTGTCAAACAGCCTGAGGGGTTGCGAGTGTGCTCTGGAACCAAATTCTTACCTGGTGAAAACTGGAAGGGAAAACCCTTGGAAATACAGGGCAATTTAGATCCTGTCCTTTCCCTGGGAAACTTGGGTGCCCATTTCTGAGACAGCAATCACCAAGGCTCCCATGGGGCAAGAAATCCTCCCACTTCTTCACTCTAGCTGGAGTGGCCCCTTTTCATTCCACACTGCCAGTTCCCTGTGATTGAAATTTGAAAGCATGTAGCTGTTAATCTGGGAGTGATTAAAGAGCCTCATTTCTTGGAAGAGTCAGTACTCATCATCTGCCGTGCTGAATGAGCCTCTAACATCCCCTGATCCCATTATATTGTGATTAATTGTGCCAGTTTAAGTCAATAATTCATTTGTTAAAAATAGGCCTGCAAAGTATCATTTGTCTCAGGGGAGATATCAGAATAAAAAAAAAAAATTCATTTGATACTTCTCATTAAATTAGTGTTGGGAGTTCTATTGAAGGGTTCTGTTCATGAAACATTTATTGCAGGCTTATTTGATAAGAAGTTGTATTTGTCTAAAATTATGCCTGCTAACAGATGTAAGGGCCTGCATTTTTCCATTGCTAATGAAAGGGTAAGAGTCTAAATAAGTACGTGACTGGGGAGAGGAGTCTGTGGTGACAATAGCAGAGGTTTTGGAACATGTGTTTTACAAAACAGGCGGAGATAATGTCCTCATCTTTCACTGCAAAGTGGGGTCCCCTTCTCCCCACTCCCTGTTCGGCGTGACGGTGGTAATGGGAGGTTATGTGCCTGCAATGGGAGATGGATGTGCCTCAAAGACTCATATGTGTAAATGGTTATGAATGTTGCATTCATATTCATCGAGCCATTAAAAATGTTTCGGCTGTAAACGGCCCTAAAAGGAATATATAGGGAATAGTAGCTAGTCTGCTAATGATAATGGCCATAACTGACAGAGACACATGCTTAATATCTTCATCTCTCCACTCAGTCAGACTTTGTGCCAGGGTAATATTCCTGGAGGTGTGTGGAACGATGTATGGGTCATGGGAGCTCACCAAGGCTGCACAAACCACCCCTCCAGGAGCAGGCTGGGTGGCTAATGGGGTGTGCAGCCCTGATGGATGGTGGGTCACGGGCTTCAACCCCGGCCAGGTCACCAGGGGCCAGACCCCTCCCTGGCTGATGGATGTGCAGAGCCCACATGGCCGGAGCCAAGGGGGTTCAGTGGCTCTGACCTGTCCCTGCTGTCTTCACTGGGACACAAACTGAGCAGGGCCAGGCTCTCCCTGGTGCCAGAGGGCAGGGATGGGTCCTTGTGCCTCGTCCTTTCTGGGTGTGCAGCAAACCCCAGCCCGGCGTGGCTGCCGGGACCCAGCGCCGTGTGTTCCCTGCACTTCCGTGCCCTCATTCAAGATCCAGCCCTCACAAACAGTAGGATAAGTTTTGAACCGCCTTGGCATCCCTATAGGAATTTCTTGCAGTGCCCTGAAAGCTGCTGCTCACACACCCACCACAGCTGCAGGAGCCACTGTGCTCTTCAGAGGAGATAAAACCCTCTGGGGACACTTACCTGGCTGGTTGCTGGATGGAGGTGGGGCTCCAGTCACATGCATAGTTTTCTCTCTCCTCCCCTCCTTTCTCCCTTATGCCATTTCTTGATCTTTGCTAGATTACCAATGATTTATGTAAAAGACTTGTCTCAATTACTGAGCTCCAACCCCGTGTCCTCATTAACCACCTGGAGCACCGGAGCTGCCGCTGGGAAAGGTCCCTGGGGCAGGTCCCCACGCAGGGCTGGCTCAGGTGTGTGCCCTGTGCTCCCCCTGCCTCTGTGGCAAAGGGCTCCTTCTCACAGAGTCCCCTCCAGGTTCCCTCTGCAGCTGAGTTGTGTCAGGCAAAGCAGAGCCTGGTGTGTCTCCGGGTGACAAGTGCCGGTGCCGCTGTCCCTGCACGGGTGACAGTGCAGAGGGTGCGTTTAGATCCTTGCTCTGACGCCACGAGGCTCGGCTGGACTGGGCCCATCGCTTGTTTCGAGTCGTGAAATGAAGGATGGGGAGAATGTGGCGGGGAAGGAGGTGCTGGAGAAGTCAAGGAAACGCTGCACCGCTCAAGGAAACGTGCACGTCAGACGAGGCTGGGTTTGGAAACCCCATCAGGTCCGATGCCAGGGCCTGTTCCAAAATTTATACCCAGAAAAAAAAATCTCCGCAAACCGCAAACGCCTCTTCAAAACCAGGCTGTGTGGGGTTGGGTTCTTTTTTGGTTTTTTGAGTTTTTTTTTTTTGCCTGTGTCTTTGAGCTATTTTATAGCTCTTGCATCACATTACCTGGGGATCTGCCCATCGGCCGCGCCGCGCACAATCCCTGCATTGTCTGGGAGCGCCCGTGTTTGACAGCAGGTTCTATTAGTGGGACGTGCTCGGCCAAAAATGTGTCACCGCCGCGAGAGGGTGAGCGAAAAGCGCCTCTGATGGCCGAGTGACGGGTTCCGTGTGTCTGCGTGGGGTGCAGAGGACGTGAGCTGGAGCAGCAGCCGGCGGGCAGGGGGAGGAGGGACACCCAGGGTCCGACAGCAGCTCCCCGTCCCTGGGCACGATTGTGGGTTTGCAACCTCGGCCTTTTAATGCACTGCTGCTACTTCTGGCGGTGTCCGTGGAGAAACAGGATGGATCTTGTTTATGCTGAGCAGAGCTCAGCTCAATTAAGTCGATGAAGCCAAATCAAGGACAATTTCTGTTCGATGGAGCCGCGAGTAAGTCTCTCTGTAAAACCAGTGCAGGTTGTGTCTCTCTCTGACAGATGGCTCGAGGAAGGTAGGGGTGCCTTGTCATTTTCTCACACTTTGGCAACACTTTGTGTAGCTTCTCCTGTCAATAAAATCTCGTTTGAATTGACCTGAATTGACAGATAACTATTGACTCAAACAAGAGATGGATCCAGTCAATAAGCTCTCACGCCTCAGGGCATAAGCCAGTCACTAACTCAGGGAAGGTTAGAAGGAAATATCCCTGATGTGTTGATTATTCCATAAAATTGTCCACTAGGAGGATTTATGGACATTTGGTTGCTCACAAATACAACATACAGGGCTGTAGGGACCATTAACCTGTTCTAGTCCAGCAGCTCTGAGGTTCTGCAGCTCTGAGTCTCTTTTCCTGGATTGTAGAAGAAAAATTGGGTATTGGTGGTGTTTAAAGGCTTGGAAAGAAGCGGAATTTTGTTGCTAAATCTTAATCTGGATACTGGAAGCTGGGATGTGCTTTCCCTATTTCTCTCACAGTCGTCCCGTTCAGAGCCTTTGGCGCCTGAATTAAAAATAAGAGCTGAGTTTTGTGCCTCCTCCTTGTGTTTCACACCCCGGAGTACCTGAGTTTGGGAGGAGCAAACTCCTTGGTTTCAACAGGTGGTGTTGCTGCCAAGTGTGCTGGAGCTGTGGTCCCCCCTTTGAGCTGTGTTTGTTCTCCAGAGGGGTTTCGGTGCTGTCTGAGTCCTGCCCTGGCCGCTCAGGCTTTGAGAACCCCAGTGCAGGGGAAGGAAAGGTTCAGCAGGAGGAACAGGTGTCAGCTGGGAGGTTGTCACCAAACTGACTCCCACAGCATCCCTGGGGTCTGAACTTCAGAGGCTGAACCCCTGGGAGGAGGGCTCTGGGCGTGCAGCTGGAGCAGCCGGGGCTCCCAAAGGCCCCGCAGAGCTCTGGGAAGCCCTTGGGTGGGAAGTGACATCCAGCAGCACCTTCTGTGGGAGCTCAGGAAAGGCTGGTTTGGGTGACATTTTGTGTGTGGATGTTCCCCACAGCCCTCCCCGAGGAACAGCTCGTGCTGGCAGGGCAGGGTGGGGCTGAGCTGGGGGTGCTGGAGGTCGGGAGCTGTCCCTGCTGTCCCTTTAAGCCACGTGCTGTCCCCCCGTTCCCAGTGCAAGGCTGCCTGTCAGCAGGGAGCAGAAAACAGATTGTGACACAGGGCAGTGATTTTTTTTAACAATCCTATTATGAAAGACAGAGTGCTCCCATTTCCTTTGCAGCTTTTATCAAGACTTAAATTGCTGCCAAGGGAGAAGGAGGGGAGGGGTGGGGGGGAACTTCACTGCTTTTATTTTATTTTTAATTTTTTAAGAAAGGATTTTGCTTAGTTACTAAATTCCTCCCTAAGTCTCCTCCAAGCAGAGATCCAACAGTATCCCTATTAAATTATATAGAGCGAGTCCAGTCCTTGGCTGTCAGCGGGACCCATCAGTCCTAATTTATCGCCCCAGGAAACACAGTACAATTATGGTAATAAATAATAATAGGATTCAGTACATGACAACATGAATGATGGAGCCTCTCAGAACTCATTTACATTGCTTTGTGTTGCAATCACCCTGCTTCTAATGTAATGCCAAGCAAATGAGCCTTTTTGAATATTGTGCAATCTATTGCAAGTCAACTCAAACTGGCACAAAACTCACTCAATAAATCATGTTCAAACACATGCCTCTAATGACAGGTAAATCAACAATGAAGTAATTGCATTTAATGTATTGAAATACTGGACAAAAACAGTGACCTCAAAGTGACTTTTGGGAGAAGGTTTGATATAGTTGCAATGGCAAACGGGTCTGGTTGGTTTTTTTTTATCAGGCACTGATGCACATGTGAGAGTTGATGACACTGTTTCCTTGGCTCGCCTCGGTGTCCTGGTGCTCCTGTCCCAGCCCAGAGCCTGACGTGGCAGCGCTGGGGCCGAGCCTGGGCTCGGGATCAATCCTCTGGATAATCCGGGACACGGGGGGAGTGTCTGCGGCTGCAGAGCTCCGTGACAGCGCGGTGGCACCTCGGCTGCAGAGCCTGGGGGTTCTGGCCTGTTGCTTCCAATTGATTGGTTCAGTTTGCCCAATTTCCACGTTCCATTTATTTCAATAGGAAAGGGAAGAGACGTGCAGGGCTGCAAAGCAGAGGCTGCTGCGGCCCCTCCTGTGGTTGCACGTGTGGTGGGGTGGTTTGGGGCTGCGTTTTGGGGTGGTTTCTTCCCTGGGGGACTGAAGGCTGGAGGAAGGCGTGTGTTCAGCTGGGAGTGCTCTGATGAGGTGGTGTTGTCTCGGGGGACGTGGCTCCAGAGAACCATCCGTGCTCCAGCAGGGGTGTTGCTGGTTTTGCTGCCCTTCCCACGCCACGTTCCCTGCTCACATCCCAGCGCTGACCTGGCAGGTTAACACAGATCCTGAAGGTCCACACGCTTGGCTCTTCACCGGCCACCCGTGAGGAGGCAGAGGGGCCAGATGGCCAGGCAGACTAGGGGTGAGGAGTGGGCAAGACACAGAGCCAAGAGGATGGGAAGAAGTGGCCCTGGCAAAACTTCCCTCAGTTGTTGCTGCCCCATAAAAACGTGATATCTGTAGGGGAAACTCCCTAAGATTCTGTTTGAAAGCAAATGAAGAAACGACATTGCAGATTTTGGCTCTGACTTTACTCCCTTACCCTTCCCTTGCAAGGGAATTTTGCAAGTGTCAAAGGTCTCCTTGGATTCTTCAGGCAGTGGAAAGGTTTTACATATCCCCAGGCTTGACTGTCTCTGCTGATAGCTCCCATATGATATAAACTGATTAGCAAAATGTCTAGAGTCAGGACAAAAGAACTATTAACCAAGGAAAAAAAAGAAAACAACGAGAAATTTCTGCAATTTTAGAAAATTGCTACCAGTTGTACTTGCCATCCCGCTTGTTCCTTGGCAGTAGGAATGTCAGGACGCAATCACCCGGTTTTCCTAGACACCAGGACTCCGGGATCTCAGCTATAAATACTTCCAGTGTTGATCATGTGGTGGTTGTGTGGGGCTTTGTTTTGTTTCCTCCTAGCTGTTAGGATGGATTCCTGTCATCCCTGGAAGCATGGCAGGTATTTGGCAACACGGCTTCCTGCTGCCCCAGTTCACTGCCCAGAGGTAAAACCCTTCACACCCTGCAGTCTAAACTCCAAATGGGGCGTGGGGTGCTGGTTGTTTAGTTTGGGGGTTTCTGGGAATCTGAGACAAGGGTTGTGCTCTAAACTTTTGTCAGCTTTTCTTGCTGGTTTTAGGGGCTACCACTGAAAAAAACCCTGAGCTTTTCAGGTGCAGTGATGTGAGTCCGGATAACGCCCGTGGCTGCAGCCAGGCCTTCCCCTCCGAAATAACGGCGGCTCGAGGGCTGGGTCCCGCTTTTAGCCCAAGATTTTGCCTGGTGTTTGCTGAACCATGATTTTCCCCGGGCTGCTGCCCCTCTGCCCCCCGGGCCAGCCACGCGTGGGCAGGGCTGTGCGGTGACACGTGTGCTCGCACGCGCGCGCGGGTCCCGCCGCGTCCCCTCGCACCGGCGGGTCCCGTTTCCAGGCTCTCCCCCTCCGGCTGCAGCCCCCCCTCCCCGGTGTGAATTAGTGTCAGCAGTTTGGCGGCAGGAAATGGACTCACTGCCCGCCCGTTTCGCTGCGCAGCTCCCCAGGGCCAATAATCAGGCTCTGGCTGTGAACCGGGCGGCGCAGGCAGCGTGATTAATGACTGGGGGGTCACCGCGCCCCACCTTTCCCACTGCAGCGTTGGGGCGCACACACACGGCCCAGCTGGAAGGCGGCGAGGCGCTGAAAGTGAGGAATAAAGGCTCGGAAGGAGCGGGAGCTGCAGAGGGCCCCAGCCAGGACAAAAGGAAGGGAAAGCTGCTCTCGCGGCCGCGGTTGGGTTGGGGTTCCCAATCGTTGCTCCCCCTCTCCCTGCAGGGAGTTCGGGGGAGCTGCTGCATTTACTGCTCTGGAGACTGGGAAAGGTGCAACCCGTAAGGATTTGGGGAGTCTGGGATTTTGGCAGGGGATTTGGGAACGTGAACGCTCCTTTTCCTTTGCTGTCCCTCTGCCATCCACCGCTCCGTGCCTGCGCCAAGGACATCGTGCTGCTGAGGGTCGTGGAACACTGGGGAACTGGGAGTCCGAACTGGGAGTCCAAAATGGGAAATGAAACCTGGACAGGAGTGAGTGCTGTGAGCAGTTATCTCCTCTGCATCTCCAGACTCGGAGGGTCTGCCTTCCCTGGCTCCTGGGAAAGGATGGCACAGGGGGAAAGGGATCCTCCTTCACTTTCCAGGAGGAAATTCCTCCAGAGGGGCATTCCTTCTGCACTACCTTTCCTTCCTAGGTCCCACTGTTGCCTTTGGGAAAAGCCTTCCCCCTGCTCTGAGACTTATTAACCCCCAAGCTTTTCACTTCACTCGGTCGAGGGTTGCTCTCTGCCCTGTGGAGTGTGGAAGTGGGGAACAGGGATTTGCAAAATCCACAGGAGACCCCCAAAGTGTAAAATACTGTTTTCATCCTCTTGGGTACAGACTTGGAGCAGTTGCACAGAGATGTCCTTGGGGTCCCTGGAGTGCACCAGGGTACCTGCAGGGAACAGCTTGGACTCACAGGGCCTTTCTCTCACAGTGTGCACATGCTTTGCTTCACCTCCAGGGCCCAGGAGTTTTGTCTTTTTAAGAAGAGTCTTGAAAATCTCTCTCAGTGCAGTAAAACCACTGTGAGAACACAAGGTTCAGTTTCAGGCTGGTTTAAGGTGAATTAAGAGATTAAGAGCAGCGCCACAGCCTTTGTGCTGGCTTACTAAGTCAGTTAAAGATTATCTATTGGCATGTCAGATGCATCATCACCTCACTGTGATTCAGCAGTTGCTCTCCATGTGCACAAATGCAAGTTAACATGCTGGAACTAGAACATTTTTCATTGAGATTTAACTTAATACAACTTCACCTTTGTTTGCTCTAACAACGTTCAGTGGCTCTAATGACTCACGGAGCGGGTGTCGCTCTGAAATTTGAGTCTTTGCAAGAGATGTGAAATGTTGTTGTTGCCCTACTTTGCAGAAAGAGGAGATACAGTGAAAATGGGAGAAATCGGTCCAATAGCACTCAAGAAACTGGCAATAAAGAAGACATGTCAGTCACTTGTAAGAACAGAGGGAGATTTTGGATTTAATTCACCTCAAATTTCAGTTGATTCTGCACAAGTGAGTAGTGATTTTTGATTCACTGCAGACAAGAAAAAATGCTGATTTTGCTGGCTGAGTCAGCTCTGAGAATCTGATTTGGGTATGGCAAGGTTTATTCTTTTGCTATTATAACAAAATAAATAACAAAAAGATGTTCATCAGAGGAAAAGGTGAGATCTTGCCCTCGACTGAACTGATCTTTCTCTTTTGTGGGTATGTAATTTCCCACTGTGTGTGAAACAGGCTGGGTTTGAGGTGGCACAGGAGAGGAGAGGAGAATGAACTGATGCAGCTGAAGTTTCCAGGACCTTATGGACCAGTAATAGAAAACCTGCTCCTGTGAATCCCCTGGTTCCCACTAACCAGGGTCCCCCAGCTCTGCACTGCAGAGCCAGCCAGTTCTCAGTGACTCCAGCAGCGAGCTTTGCTCTGCTTCCCTCGAGACAGAGCACTTTGCAGCCCAGCAGAGCTCACCAGAGGGGAGATTTCCTGGTGATCAGTCTAACTTTCCCTTTGCTCGCTTTCATCGCGTTGCTAGTGAGCTCCAACCCACTGGCCCGTCTCTGCTGGGCGAAGTGCCCTTGGAGAGCCACTTCCAGCATCTCACAGGTTCCCATTTCCTCCCCAGTCCCCCGTCCCTGTCTGCCCCTCACTCCCCACTGCTCAGGACAGGCTGTGCCCGCGCGTTCCCGGCGTTTTCCAGCCCTGCTTTCCAAAGCGCCCTCGGAGCAGGGAGGTCACTCAAAGAATTTGCTGGAGCTTCAAAGAACTCGGGTCAAGATCCAGCCAACTGAATACCCGAGGAAATTGGGTTGCTAGGATCCCAGGATTGTTTATTATGCTCTCAACTTTAATTAGCTGTAAGTAACATCATGTCAGTGTTCTGCCACAAATGCTAAAGCTGTCAAGGCAATTTTACCGAGTCTGGCAGCTTAAATCAGAAACAAGAAAGTCAACATGTCAATAATGGATCTAGACATGATGGATATATTAAAGGGGAAACCTAAAAGTTCTGGACTTCATTATGCTGCCTTCAGCTCTGACAATGTGTGCCAGAGAAATCTGCACCTCGTTGGAAAAGCCCCTTGGAGATGCTGTTCCCAATTATGGGGCACTTCTCCTCACCTCGGAGCAGTTGGTTTCAGCTGCACATACCTCACAGAATGAATTAGGAAAAGGGCAGGGGTGGAAATAACCTGTTCAGGTTCAATTTCTACAGATCTGCGGACGTAGGGAGGGTATGGTGAGGCTGATTTTTCACGTGGATGTTGTGCTTTTTTTAAAGCTTCCTGGGAAAGGGACGGACACTTTGGCCATTGGAAGCAGCTGTTATTTTCCTGTAGAAGTTTTTTGGGCGTGAGGCTGAGCAGGGAGTCACGAGGAGATGATGGACCTGTGGCTGCAGAGGATATGAGTGGGAGAGAGAAAGTGCAGGAACCAACTTCCTTTATATTTCATTACTTAATAGTTGTTTATTTTCTGACATGTCCCATTTTAAGTGTATTTTGGCTTGCGTATCATACATATGTCTATGAAAATTAAGCAGATTTGCCACGGCCTGACAATGTTAATACTGCCCTGAAAACACAAACAGATGTTTTAGGAGCTCTCAGGTTGTGGGCTGACCACAGCTGTGCGTGCGTGTCAGCAGCCTGGACTCTCCATACCTGGTGGGAAAGTGTCCAGGTGTCCTGAGGTGGGGCTGGCAGTGGAGGACGTCTCACTTTGCATTAGGTAATGGGTGACTCAGTGTTTGGTTTGAAATCTGGATGTCACAGAGCAGCAGGACTGAAGAAACCCAGAGCTCTCAGGGAAACCACACTGGCCTCTCCGTTCAGCAGAGCCCACGTGCACCTGCCAGCCCCGGGGCTGCTGGAGACCCCGCTTGCTCCAAGGCTGACTGCAGCTCCTTCACCCCCACAGGGCTCCCAGGGCAGGCAGTGCAGGCTGGGAGCTGCCACCTCGGGCAGGGTGGCCCGTGAAGGACCCACGCTGGTTGTGGAAGCAGGAGGGACGCCTCTGATGCTGCCCCTGTGCTGCCACAGGGACCCACTCGTGCTTTAAACGCTCTGCTCACCCTCAGAGCTGGATGGGGAGGCTGCTCAGGCCCTCAGCAGGTCACAGCAGCACCTTTGAGGCTCATCCCTGTGCTCAGACGAGCCCAGTGCCTCTAGTTCCAGGGCTGTCCCTTACTCCTCGCTGTGGGGCAGGAGTGGTGCTCGTTGTGTGACCCCCTCCTTGCTCCTGCCTCCCACAGCCCCCCCAGGCTGCCTTTCCAGCTGCTTCTCCTGAAGTTCAGCAGCACCCTGAGCCCATCACGGAACCGAAAACTTGGCCTCTTTGCTCAGGCTTTCTTTCTCTCCCACATTTGGCTCTCCCAGATGTCCTTGGTCATTTCCAGGTTGCAATTAATAATAATAAATCAGTGGAGTCCATCAGCATTTCCTGCCACCACTTGGATTAGAGGGCTCTGTGTTTTTCCAGATTTTCCAACTGTTGGTCAAGGGAAGCTGTCATGTGGGGACTGTTGGTTAATAATAAACCCCACCACATTCCTCCCTGGGAAAGTAACATCTTCACATCTGCTTTTGGGTGGAAACATCTGTCCTATCCAAGCCTTGTCTGTCTTGAGAAGAGACAGGCACTCAGGGAGAGTGTTCCAGCTGGGAGGGTGTTTTCTTCTCTCTCTCTCTCCTTCCGAAATCTTTCTGACATTGATATGCACCAAGCAGCCAGCAGCATCCCAACATTTGCCAGGCATTTGTCTCTTACACAAAACTGTATGAGCAACCCAGGGAAAAGCACGAAAAATGTAATTTAAAAAAGAAATTTTAAAAGGCTGCTGCTTCTTAAGGATGCAAATATTTAAGAAAGGTGCTATCAACAGTGTGAATGTGCAGGAGTGAAGCCATCAGGGCTGGTGCTCCCACTTCTTTTCTCCCTTCACGAGGACTGCTACTTCAGGCTCCACTTTGACAGCCCAGGTTCCAAGTACCACCTGCACGAGCTCCTGTCCCCTTTGAGAGGCTCTCAGGTCACGACCGGAGTGAGAGGACTGTGCAGAGCTCCCTCCTCCCCTCTGCCAGCTGCTCTGCGAACCCTTCCCTGCTCAAGGCTCTCCTGGTGCAGGCAGAGGGGTCCTGCTGGCCCAGCCTGGCTGGGTGGTGCAGGGCAGGAGCACTGTCCCAGCTCAGCGCTGCCTCTGACAGGGCTGCAAACCCTGGGAGCCCGAGGGAGGTTTCTCCGGCTGGGTAGGGGTCTGTGGTTGCAGCAGCCTTTCCCTCCTGCACTCCTCAGGCAGAATTAGTCCACGTGCACCCACTGCCAGGCCCTGCACGGGTGGATTCCCACAGCAGAGGAGGATTTGTCTCCCTGTTCCCGGTTCGGAGCGGAGCATCCCGTGCTCCTGCTCTGCCCAGCCGTGTGCCCGACCCAGGAGCTGCCTCGTGGCGTTTATCACAGGAGCAGAAAGTGCTTCCTCATCACCGAGAGCAGCTGGAGGCAGAGAGGTTCTCAAAGGCGTGTGACTGACCTCTGCCTCGGCTGCGGGGCCGGGTATTGCCGACTCAGTGGAATTTTTTTCTTCTTCTCCCCGTCTCTCTCTGCCTCTCTCGTTCCTTTCCGCAGTGTCCTGACCTTGTGAGGCCTTGGTCTCCCCCCTATCCATCTCCCAGCGCTCAGTCTCTCCTGTGAACTCATGCTGGGAGATTAATTGCCACTATCGCCCCTAATCCATCACACTTCCCAAAGATTGTTTTGACATCTAGTTAATTTTTGGCTGATGATTTATCAAATTCTTATTACCGTGCTCTGAAGGGGCTCATTTATTGTGTTGATTCATGGTAATGATAAAGGGGAACCTTTTTGAATTTTAACTACATTCCCTCATGTTCTTCCCAGCACAGCTAAAGAGGAAAAAGGGAAAAATATAGCCAGGGACTCTTAATTCAGAGAGTAAAAGGGGAGGGGGGAAAAAACCCCCTCTATCCTCCATTATTTGTTTGAGAGCCAAAAGTCCTAAAAGAGGTTAATATATATTAAGACATATTTTTAGAGTTCTGGTCTGGACTGTGTTTCAAGAGCATCCCCCCAAGGCTCTTTAAAACATTTATTGCCCTGTAATATTACCTAAATGTCTACTACCATTTTATTCAAATAGAACTTAATGCTAAATGATGTCAGTCATGTACCAGTGGAAATGTAAAACATGTCTCTTTGCCAGTCCATATGGCAATTCCAGCTTTTAAAAGTACACAGAGAATTTTCTGCAACCCTTTATGTCATTCCCCCATCTTTGTTCCCACCTATTTTTAATTTGCTGCGCAGTTTTTAATAAGCCCAGATGGTAAAAGAAACACAGTAAATGGCCATTCTTCTCTCTTTCTTCCCAGGCAGTTTGGGGAGCTGGAGCCCTTACATGCAGGGGAAGGAACGTAGCAAGGGGGGAGGTGGGGATTTGTCCGTGCTCTGGGGGAAGGAGCAGGGGGTGTGTGGATTTGTACACAGGTTTGGAGGAAGGAGGAGGGGATATGCTGGATTCATAGGTGGTTTAGGAGAAGGGAGATGCCCAGCTGCCATAGTGAGTGGTGAGACAGCTTTCCAGGAGCTGCAGAAGCCCTGGGAGGACCCGGTGTGCTGGTAGGGGGTTCATGGCTCTTAGGGCTGAGGGCAGGCACAGGCAGAGTCACTTGAGATACTCTCCAAGGCCCCAGAATCATCTGTTCCCCCGTGCCACGCCGTGCCCTCCTGCCCAGCCGTGCCAGTGCTGCCTGCTGAGGAGGGCAAGGACATCCCTGTGCTTAAAGCCCCGAGAGCTCGAGGCTCAGCTCCTGCTGCTGCCCTGGCCTCTCCCTCTCCAAATGTTCCCACGGGCTTCAGCTTCCTACTTGTGCACAGCAATAATCATCTTCCCTTTGATCCATCTGTCTTCAGCACTGAGCCTGGAAGTTCTTTGGGGCGGGGGCTGTCTCTGTGCAGACACACGGGCTGACAGCAGTGCCGGGCACCGGTCCAGGACCGAAACAATGAGCGAGGGGTGAGGAATGTGGGATCCAAACAGGAGGGAGAAAGCAAACAGGTCTTTCTTTCCATCAGTTCAGCTTTCAACTTCAGCAGATCCTTTTATTCAGCCTTTGGGGACCCTGAAGGGTTCATTACCCCAAGGCACCAGGGGAGAAGCCATGAGCATCCAGCAAGGGCTGGAGGAGGGAGCAGCTGATCCATTCTCTGCAGGTCAGCGTGGGCTGTGGGGCTTGGGCTCCTGCCTGGGCTCCATCCTGGGCTTGCCCTCCATCTCCTCAGACAAAGCAGTCCAGAGCTCTTGGGTGTGTTGCTTTATCAGTCTTGGTATCTTTCTTATCAACAGTATAGTGGTTTTCAGCAGAAAGTGGTGTTGTCAGGTGTGAAAGTACAACAAAATGCCATAAAATACCTATATTTCTGTTTTTCTTAAAGAAATCCCTGGAAGTAAAAAAAAAAACAAAAACCAAACCAAAACCAACAAAAAAACCAAACCCCACATTCTCCTGATGATCCATACAGGGTTCTTCTGGAAGCAGGTGCCAGCAGTCAGTGTGGAGCACCAGAACAGCTGGGTCATGTCGCTGCTGGTCACCTCCCATGCCAATAGTACTGGAGTCTGGAGTCAAATTCCTCCAGGCTCAGCACACTGACATGGCTACAAGAACATTTCTGAACAGACAGGGCCTCAGCCTGGTGCTGTAACAGTCTTGAGGGAAAGCAAAATGTTGTTCCAGCTCTGCCTGGAGTCACATTTTCCTTCCCCTCTCCTCCTCCATCCCGGCGTGCCCTGAGCATCCCCAGCCCTTTCCATGCAGGTGGTCTGGCTTCCATCAGCCCTGCAGAGCGGTGCCAGGTGTGTGCCATGTCTGTGCCATGTCTGTGCCATGTCTGTGCCGTGTCTGACAGCACTGCGGGCTCTGCTCTGCAGCCACGTTTGAATTCTGCACTTAAAACCAAACCTGTTTTAATTTGTTTCAGTCTTTTAGGGCTACTATTTATTAATTTGGATCCCACTGGAGTGTTTCGGGGGTTTTGTGCATTTGGGGGTTGTTCAGTTGTTTGGGAGGAGGAGGAGGAGGAGGCTGGATGATGAGGTCAGATGGAGGGAGGGCTGCTGAAGAGAGGCTGGGAATTCCAGTGATGAGGTGGGGGCTTTAATGAGGGGAGGAGACACCCACTCTGGATCTGTTTGTCCTCTGTTACCATGTGACAAGGAATCAGGCCTGCCACAAGGTGGGATATGGTGCTAGTTTGGGGCCAGTCCCGTGAGCTCTGGCATTCCAAGCAAGGCTGAGAGTTGCACCACAAGAGCCCTCCTGTGCTCTCAGTAGCACTTGTGCAAACCAGGAGTAACTCTCCAGCTAGGAGCAGACTCAGCCCCACGACAACTGTGCCGGAGTGAGGCTGAGGCAGGGCAGGAGCTCACGGGAGATTGTTCATTTGCATCACGCCCTCTCCTTATATTTTATTTTTCTTATTCCCTCTTCTTCCCCTCCCCTCCTTCCCTCTCCTCCCTCCCTCCCTCCCGGCACTCTGCGCCTCTCATTTTCCATCCCTTTAAATGAGGTCACCCTGAGTGGATGAAGGACGCGGGGAGCGGGAGAGGTCACGCATTAGCACAGCCATAACCGCGCTGCTGCTGGAACCCTGCGAGTCATCCATCACGGCCTCCACCACTCCATTAGGCCCCGCATGAAATATGCCCCGCTCCGGATCGCGGGGCCATACATCTCCCTGTCTAGACACCTTCCTGTTGTGTGAAGATCAATGCCGCGCGGTCATGCATCATGTGTCATCCAGTAGCCCTCACTCTAATAATCGTGTCTATTCTCTAGTCTGCAGTATAAATTATGGGCACTGGGAAAGTACTATATTATTCAGCAACCTTGGTCACTAATGGATTATTGGTTTAATGGCTGATAATGTGAGCTCCTTTTTTTCTTTTGGCTGGATCCTACCTTTATTTATTTATCTTTTTTTTTTTTGTGATTATCATTCTGAGTGATGACTGATTTGGATTCCCATCCAGAGGCTTTCACCCTTGCAGAGCTATTATAATAATAAAGCCCTTTGACCGTGGGCCTGCTGTCCTGGCTCTCTCTTAATAGAGAGGCTTCTGCTAAAACAAAAGTCAAATATCTATCTCTCTCTCTCCCAGCTCGCTTCCCCTTCCGTCTTGTTTTAGCTACTGAGAGCCCTTTCCCTGGGATGGGGCCTCAGGCAAGAGACTAGGAGTAAAGATCCAGGGATCTGAGGCCATACTGGGCGCCCTGGGGAAGGCAGAACCCACACTGGGCCCTCCCAGCTCACCAGCACAGCCACAAACCATCCTTGTCTTTCCCAGTTCTCCCAGTAGCGCCTTGAGCTGCACCTGACCTTCACCTCCACCACTTGGGTGGCAGAGGGGGAGCAAATCCCACGGGGAGAAGGCAGCTGGAGGGTGCTGGGCAAGCCCCGACACCACCTCAGCACAGGCAGCCCTTAATTGCCCGTAACGAGTGCCGCGTGTTGCTGCGCCGCGGCTCCCGCACGTGTCAGCTGCTAATTTGTTGCTGTTTGTTTGTACATGACAGTAATGTGTTTACCTCATTAGGGGATGTCAAAGTTCCCCAAATCCGTAGCTGGGAGATTACGGATTTCCTCCGCTGACAGGCGGGGGAAGCGGCAGGAGAGGGAGATGGGTTTTGGCAGCGGGACCAGCCGAAGGACGGGTTAACCCTTCCCGAGAACGCCCCGCCGCTGTTCGCTCCCCAATCCAGAGCCCATGTATCAAACCGTGGCACTTAAATACCCTTGGATGCCACAGCAAGGACCATGATGTAAAACCTGTAAAGCCTCTTAAAGCAAGGACATGAGGAAGAATGGGCATATAAAGAGAGGGGATTAGAAAGCAGCCGCGATACATCACAGTCGGCTGCTCGAGCCGCAGCCAGGCCCACATGCAGCTACTCATTGAGCAGTGTCTTCCCATTAATTATGATTAAACTACCCTACAGTTAGTTCTTCCTTCATTTGTAAAATGCTCCTATTTTCCAACCAGTTCTAATCTTGGCTGTAATTATCCTGACGGTGGAGGAGTCACTCCAAGAGCCTTTTCTTCTCTCCCTGACGTATGTGAGTCTAACCAGGATTTGTAGCTCTGTGGCTGCGTCCTGGAGCTCCTGCCCGGAAAGAAGGTGCTGGGGGGCTTGGCCACATCCAGCACCCCTTGCTTTAGGGGGCTCTGGTGTGGAGACCAGCTGAGGCCCTGGATCTTGGTGACCTCGGCCTTCCCCTGTTCCGTGCCATTCATACCTAGATAATTTATGGGATTGCTCCGAGAATTAATTAGTTAAATCTGTGCAGATTATTCTGAAAGTACTCGAGGCTGCTGCTGCCTATGTTTTCTGCCAACGCATCACATTTCCCACCTTCCATGTGAGTGAATTCCTAGGATGCTGTCCAAACTGACAAGAGGAGCAGGAAATGCCTCCTGCGAGGGCAGAAGGAAGGTGTTGGGAAATGAAAGGAGCAATTCGAGAGCAATCGCCGCGTCCCACTCCCACACCCTCTGCTCTCCACGATAAGCCAGGCCGTGTCTTCTTGGCCCCTGACGTGCTGGGAAAGCCCAGCGTGGATGTCAGTGCCAGGGAGGCTGTGCCCTTCCAGTGCCAGGGAGGCTGTGTGGCTGCAGCCCTGGGAGCAGGCTGCAGGCAGGGAGAGGAGCCTGAGGGATGGGGACAGGGGAAGGGGCTGCCGTCGCTCGGTCGGGGTCAGTGGCAGCACATGCTGGGAAGCCCTCAGCAGCTGGTATCTCTGACAGACAGAAGGAGTATCTCAGGGAAGATCTCGGCAATCAGCTTGATGGGGGCGGCTGGTTCCACTTCCTTTGAGACACAGCTCCGGCACCGTTTGACTCTGCTGATCAGATAGGAGCTGCATTACAAGGCAATATTGTGGCTTCCTTTAATGTCCTGCCACACTACATTTATCTCCTCGTTCCTTCCCCACCCTCCTCGAGAAACCCCACTCAGGTCACAGCCCGGAGAGAGAGCCTTGCTTGGGAGGAGGGGGATGGAGCCCTAATGCAGAATCTGGGTTGATAAGCATGTTTTATATTAGTCAGGAATGAGGCACAAGAACTTAATTAGACGTGCTCTCACTGCTTCAGTGTACAGAGGTCTTGACCTACAAGTAAGAACATTTAGAAGGCTGAAGCAGTGGTTGTAAAATCCTGGAAGGCTTGTGACTCCTATTTCCAAAACCATCAACACTGTGGCTAAGAAGAGGTAGTGTTTAGAGTATGTAAATCCATGGCAAGGAGCAGGACAGCGTGATGGAGCTGGCTGAGGGCTGTGTTTGAGGGCTGGAACAACAGTTGAATTCCAGCTCTGCTGGCAGAGGAGGATCCAGGAGCTTGTGAGTAGGAAGGTGGAGTAGCTGAGTGGCGTAAGATAGAGCAGAAAACTCTTGTGCTCAACCTGGCTGGTGGCAGGAGGGCTTCCATCAGCTTGTGGACTGGAGGAATGGTCGTGCTCCAGACTTGGGAAAGGCATTGCAAGGAACATCCCTGTGCAGGCACAGGACATGATGGGAAGAGCCTGTGTTTTTATCTCTTAAAGAATTGCAACAATTTGTTCATGAGCCTCAGCAGCGCTACAAAGGTCTGCTCCCAGTCATCCCGAATCACCTCAGTGGAGAGAAGAAGCGGAGCAAACAGCAACAGCCACATCAGAGCCTGAGCAGCACCAGCCAAAAACATTGCTGTGGCAGTTCCAAGTGCCATCAAGCATATGGCCAGCGAGGGCACTTTGTCATTTCTGCCTCGCAGGACTGAAGTGCTGAGCCGTCAGCTTCCATCTGCATCCCTGTCCTGGAGGGAGGATCCATCAGGCAACCCCTGTGGGCAGTGAGGGGAAAAGGGACCTGTTTTCTCTAAAAAGTGGTAGGAGGAGCTGGGCTGTGGTTTGGATCGAGGAATCGAGCTACAATTGGTTACAATTAGCAGGTTTGCAATGCACTGGCAGCCAGAACGTTGTGAGCGTGGAGAGGTGGGCTCAGCTCTGAGGGATTGCACACAGGCTGGTGCTGGTTTTAATTATACATAAAATCAGGTACAAACACACATCTGCAGAGGCAGAGGCACACACACAGAGTCATTACTGCCACCTTTATGTAGCTCCATACCTGCCCAATAACCTTTGCCAGGCATTTTGGGGGTACACAGTACAGGTGTGTGAGGGGAGAGGAGAGGGGAAAAAACCCTGAAAAAGGAAATTAATTGACACCTCCCAGCTCTCTTCTCTCTGCTGCTCCAGAGAGCTCTTGGAATTGCTTCTTACCATAGTGATGTAGGAGTTCCAAGGCTTGGTGGGACCCTCCCTCCTTCTTCAGAAGGCCACAGTCAGACAGAGTGAGAAAAGAAAGGGGGAACCCCAAAATTCCTGCGCGTTCTTGTCCGTTCCCATGATCCCTAGCTGAGGCCCTGCACCTGCAGAAATCCTCAACCATCACATTTCCACTGCTCCAGCCGATAACGAAGATAATTGTTTCATCCACTTTGTCAAGCTGAAATGAAAAGAGGGCAAAGCAAAATGATGCCATCATAAATCATCAGGCTGAGACAGCAAAAAAAGGACAAGATAGTGACTTCATTAAGGGTTATGTATTGTGTCATTAAGTTGGCAGGGGTCACCTTTCATGTCACGCAGCAGCCCCATGATGCATTGCTGGCTCCTCTTTCCAATAAAATTAAACGTAGATGTAAAACTGATTAGGCCGTGTTTGCCTGAGCCCAAGGCAGGGAACTGCGCCGGGAATAATTGATACAAGATCGCGGCTGATTTGTAATGGCAGCGATTTCTCTTCCTGGTCATTTCTCTGCTGACCTTGCCCATTAAAATAAGCCCAGCTGCCTTGAAAAGAGAGACGCTCATTCCACCCCTTCCCTCCCCCTGCCCGAGCCACTTGCCTGGAATTCATTTCCTCGCTCGCTTTCCTCGGGATTTCTCGTTCCCATCACTGCAGGCTGGTGACCACGGGCTGCTTCAGCTCGGGGTGAGAGCAGGGACAGCCCTTGGTGCGTTCTGGTGACACCATCCCTGTGTGCCAGTGACATCCCCTGCTGCTGGTCCGGCCCTCCTGACTGACAGCACACCTTTACCTGTCCCAGAGCCTCAGCTCCCTGCTGTGTGTCCTGCTGCAGGGCAGCTGATGCCCTCCTGGTCCGTCAGGGTTCGGGGGTGTTTTTTGGAAGGATAAATATGTCCCCCCCCCCGAAGCTGCAGCTCTCAGAGGCATCACCCCAGAGAGAGGCAGAGCACAGGGGTGGCTCCATCCTGCAGCTGTTTGGTCCATGGATGCCCTTTATTTCTCCTTCCCCTCTCCTGCAGCATCTCTCTAATAACTTGGGGCCCACACAGGGCTCTGATTTCAGAGGGGCCTCTCTGGTGCACCATATATTACAGTGCCCGAGGAGCCTCAGCAGATTTACACTCCTGCTGTTTACAGCACTTTCCCAGGTGAGGCTGGAGAATATGAGCTCAGGCCAGGGATGAAAGTGGAGGCGGTCACGGGGATTTTAACTTGTGCTTGCACTTTCCTTCGGGGAGCCAGAGAGAGGAAAATTACGATGCTCACCCAAAGCCCAGCGCCAGACCTTGAGAAGTGCTCGGTGTGGGTGGCTTTCAGAGGGATTATTTATCCACTTAGAGCTAAATACGTGTTTACATGGTCTGATGGAGTGGAACTCTTAGCCGTATCAACTGTGCCTCGTTCTTGATGCCTTTTGGCCAAGACCTTCTTAAGTGGCCGCTGGATTTGGGACACTCTGCTTAAGAGAGGCCCTGGAAGGGCACGAGTTTCTGAGCACAACCACTAAACTGCTGGAAAACTGAGTGGCTGCTAAGGTGCCTCGAGGTGGATGGTTGAGAGAGTGAATTCCTCTCTTCAGTCACTGGAAATCCCAGCCCTGGTCCAGGACAAACCCTCAGCTCTGGGATGCTGCGGCTGCTCTGGGCATCGCTCCGGGGAGGGGCACTGGGTGGTCCCAGGTGAGGACCTGACCCACAGCCTGTGAGCTTTCTCAGAGCTGAGCCTCTGCAAACATCCCTGAGCTGAGCCCAGGCAGGGTTTGAGCTCTCCCTGCTCGTTTCCTCCACTCTCAGATCGGTCAGGGAACCTCAGAGCTCGCAGGGAAGGGGATTGATTGAATCGAGCGCCAGCGATAATGGCACTGGAAGGGAGCAGAGTAAATAACCAACATTGGATCCCTTTGCAAGGAAAAACTATTAGAGAGACAGAACCAGTAAAACAAACACAATTTCACGTGTCAACCCAAGACATATGGACTAAAAATACATATAGGGAGAGAGCGAGCCTGCACAGGACGGGGAATGCAAAACCCTTATAAATGGGGAAGTGAAACCCGCTCATTTCCCACACGATAACCAACCTGGTGGGGAACAAAGGAGCTGAGACCTCGTGCCATAAACAACCAGGGAAACACAAACCTTTCTGGGGCGCAGATGGCTGGTGCTTGGATTTTATTTTTCTTTTCTATACATTTGACAGCTAAATTCAGTCATTTGTGAACAACGTGGCCATAAAAATGAGTAATAATGATTGGAGGTATCTTACTTTTGGTTTAATGGGCTCTGGAGTGATGCTGAGGAGCTGCTCCCACCCTTTGGGGGGAGAGGGGCTACGATGCTGTGGCCGGATCCTCGGGGGTGTTCACGGGGCTCACGCAGCAGAATCCCACCAGCTGTGGATGGGGCTGTGGTTTATGCAGCACTGGCTCCAAACTCCAAATTAATGCTGTCCTCAGCTGCACTGCTTCAAATTTGATTGCAAAACCCTGTTGCTGACACAGCTCTCAGCGTTCCGCTCCCCCAGCCAGGCGGAGGGGTGGGCTCGCACAGATTTTATCAGCTTTCCAACCTTTCCCTCATTAATTATTTCAGTTATGTCAGACTTCAGCAGAGGATTTTTTTTTTCAGCAACCAGAAAGAGTCAGGCCCTCCTTGCCAACCTCAATTGTTTGTGTAAAACCCTTACTGAGAGATTTTCAGAGGGGTAAAGATACATCTGACAGGAACTGGAAGGGGCTCCAGCCTTCTCTGCAAGAGTTTCAGTCTATTTTCATCTGCAGAATCACTATAAAACCCAGATGAATCCAACAAATCCCCTTTACTCCACTATACTTTCCTGTGGGAGACACTTTGCCTCCATGAGCTGCTTTGAGATCCTCAGATTAAGGAAACTCAAGGTGATATTGTTTATTTTCAGAACTTTCACACACTGAACAAAAATGTATGTGTGTACCTCATTATTGTCAAATGTTAATTCTGGATATAGAGGACCTGAGTGGCACCAGCAACATGGAATCTAAATATAGAGAACATCCAACAGAACTACAAACTCCATTCTCAGCACTGTAAGTTTAATGAGATTATGTATAATCCTTCTGTTGACACTTCTGCCATGGTTCCACAAAAGGACGAGGTTTGTCTGTACCCAGCTCCCACAGAGATGAGCATTTTGGCCTCACTTTTAGGAATCTCTCCAAAATTACCTGGCCAAAGATGGCTCTGGGTGGAGCAGAGTGAATCCAAGGGGTGATTTTGCCTGGTACTGAAGGTTTAGGTGGCTTGGAACTTGTTTAGGGACACATCCTAGAATACACAGGCCAGTGATGCACATCAGCTATTCACTGACATGATATTAGACAGTATTTAAAAGTAAAGCTGGCTCTGGCAGTGAGATTTGCGAGGCTGGAAGACTGAGAAAAGCATCACGAAGAGGAGTCTCAGCTGCTTTGCTGAGGATGGAATTAACTCTTTGTAAAAAGGCAGGGGGAAGGAACCAAACCATAATATCTAGAGGGCTTGAATTCTCAGAGCTCCTGCGCTGAGCCAAGCTCACCAGAGCACGGAATTATGTTCCATCCCCACCTCTGACCTCCCAGCATTTAGAAAAGACATCTTCAGAGATGAGTACAGGCCCGGAGGGAGGCCAGACACGGTGAGCAAGAGCGAGGAACAGCAGTGCCACACTCACACCCCACCGTGCCTCCGCTTTTACTGCCACTTGTAACAGAGCCAGCGGACAAGGAGGAGAAAAAATGGGGGGCTTATTAAGCAGATCAAATGTTAAGGTAACATTATGTGCCACGCTGCGTTCCACTGGCTGGTGAGGACCAGGTGTTATGCAGGTGGGAGCCAGAGATGGCTCTGATGAGTTCAGTTAGTGCTTTTCCTTCCACGGGGCTGTGAGAGCCAGGGAGCTGTGGTTCAGGAGAGGTTGTTGTTGTAACAAGGCTTTCCTTCCATCCTTCCCCTGAAAGAGAAGACACAGCTCTGCTTCAGAGTCCTCAGCTCACCAGGAATAGTGTTCTGCCAGCAGTCCTTAAAAATGTCCCGGTATTTCATTTGAGAGGTGCCAGGCAGCACTAGGCACCAGCTTATCAACAGCACGAGGGGCACTTCAACAGATCCCTGCTCCCCATGCCAGGAGGGAGATATCCCCACAGAGCTCCACTGCATGCCACAGCTCCTCTGTTTACTTCTCCCCAGTCGGTGCCACAGTCAGGATGGTGAGCTCTGATCCCAGAGTGATTTTTCTTAATGTCTTTATATAGATGAGTTAACTCAAAACCTTTCCAACATAAGCATGTTTTTCTGTTCCTTCATCCTGACCTTGGCATTTTCTTTCTCCACTCCAAGTTCTCTGCTGTCCTCTGGCCAGCTTTGCCTCTCATTTGTCAATGTTATTATTGAATTTTCAAATGCCAGTAGTGCACATAAATCAATGGCTGGCTTCTCCCCAGTGGCATATCCCTGCCACGTGTGGTCATTCATTTTTTTTAATAAGTCCTCCTCTCCTTTCACCCATTTATAAAAATGCATCTTGTTCGCCTGCTGCCGTCCATCATCCGGGGAGTCCAGCTATTTGTTGCCCCTGAGTGCTTATTCATCAACGTTTTCAAAAGCAAAATCACTCTTCGCCTCCTGCTCTTATTGTGCCATCAATCTCGGCCGGGGATCAATAAACCTCGCTTTGGCAATTTTTCCCCCACCGGCTCCGTGCTGCCTTTGCCCAAGCCTGGTCTTTGCATTTGCATTTCTAGGGGAGCAGCAGCGGAGGGGGGACGGCAGTGGGAGGAGCGGGATGGCCGGCCCAGCATCACCGGTCCCACCTGGGCACCCCAGGAATTCAACATCACCTCTTTCTCCTTCTGCTTCGGCCCCCGGGGTTGTAAATGGGTGCAGAGAACCCCCGGCCACACCATCAGCGCAGGTGTGAGCCCCTGGGGACTGGAACTGGGGGGGGACATTTTTCTTCCAAACACCATTTGAATTAGCTTTTCCCCGAGAACTGAAATTTCCACTGAAATGTCGTCGTTGTTTTTCAAGAACAACAAACAGAACCAAAAAAACACTTTTAAAAAAACTTTCCTCTTTCAAATACGCACTTAAAAGGCTGACATTTATTTTTGAAACTGTCTCCAAGAAAGCAGACTATTTTATTTTTTGACCAGAAATGTTTTCTGAAGCTGAATATTTTCACAACTTTTGAAAAAGCTAAATGTTGCAGTTATCAGTTTTATCTTTTTGTTGAAATTCTAAATTAAAAAACCCCACCTCTCTGGAGCTGAAAAGACTTTCAGCAAAATTGATCAGCTTCTAAAATTTTCCAAGCTAATCCGTGCAAATAACGGGGCTTTTCTGACTTGTGTGATTGTAACGACCCGGATGGAGCGTGGAAGGGCTCAGGCACCACAGGGTGGTTGAGGTTAATCATTTTAGGTCCTTCCTTGGGCTCTCCCCAGTCTGTCCATGACTCTCTTGTGAAGAGAGAACAGGGCACAGCACTGAGCAGAGGGGAAGGATCCCCCCGACCTGCTGGCCTGGCTTGGTGCCCACCAGGACCCCCCAGGCCCTTCTCTGCAAAGCTGCCCCCACAATATCCCAGTTCATGGGGTCATTCCTCCCTCAAGCAGGTCTTCACATTCCCAACCCCTTTCTTTCTGGGGCAGGGGAGCCTCGTTAACCCTTCCCTAGAGGGCTGGGGGGAAGCTCCTGCCCCAAACCTTTCCAGCCCGGAGCCCGCGCTGCAGGAGAGAGGCAGCAGACGGGAGCGCGTGCCAAGGCAGTAAATCCAGGCTGCAATCACTAACATTTTGTGGTTTGACACTTAATTGATTAACTAATTTGAGGCAGCAAGATTTAGTGTGGCTGTAGATTAGTGTGGAAGGGATAATTAGGGCTGAGCTCCCCCTTCCAAGAGGGGCGGCAGCTGCACTTCGGAGCCGGCAGGACCCGCGTTAAGGCTGAGGCTCCTGGGAGAGGCCCTGGCTCAGCACCCAGGGATTGCAGCAGAAAGGTCAGGCACTGACTTATCAACATAGACAAAATCCCTTCCCATAATGTATGTGTTTATTCTCAAATTAAATATATTAATGTATTATTTGTTCTTAAAATGTCATTCAATAGATAGTAGGCTTAGGTTTCCTGGCAGACCTTTGAAGCTTAAAGAGTAATGTAATAATAGTACATTAATCCATAAGCTACACGGCCTGCTCCCTGCAGACCCCAAACTCCAGAACTGGCTCTGAGGCTCTGAGGCTGCTGCATCTGTTTCTAGGAATTTCTGTCTAACAATAGTGGACTTGTTGGAGCCTGCCCTGCCAGCTCCAGCGTGAAATGCTGCTTTTCTCCCACCCACCTGCTCAGCATTCCCATTTGGGCACCTGTAAATGGCATTCCGGGGGCACAGGCAGGTGTGTCCTGGTGATGCCCATCCCTGTCCTGCTCACCCAGGGCCGGGCTGGAGGCACATCACCCCCTCTCCCTGTCCCTGCTGCGAGCGGGGCTGCGGAGCCAGAGTTTGGTTTGGGCCAAGCCCCGGTTTGAGCAAGAGGAAATGCTGCATTTGGACTTTTCCCCAGGCTGAATTCTTGGCACAAGCAAATCATCTCTTGGGAAAAAAAAAAAAAAAAAAAGGAAAAAACTTCTTGAAAGAATGTCTCCATCTCTTCTCCAAATCACCCATCCATCTCTCCGTTCGTGTGTCTAGAGATGATAACTTGAGAGCTATCGAAATGCCAAACCTGATGTTTTGGAGAGCTTGGAACCCATCTCTGAACTGCTCTGATTTTAATTCTGCAAGTCTTAATACTTGATTGACAAATACAGCTAAACAATCCATCATCCATCTTATCTGAAAAATGTAACCTTTTTCTGTTTATGGAACATGCACATGTGGAACATGTTTTTCTTTCACTGCCTGTTTATTCCAGTTTACTCAGAGCACTGTGAATTTTTTTTCTCTTTGCACGGGTTTGGCTGTCTCTTCCCACCTCCCCGTGACACACCTTTCACCTCTGATTCCTGGAAAACACAGGTGGTGTGTGAAAGCAGGTTTGAGAAGAGAGCTCTTGGAAGTGTCCCAGCCGAAGGGAAGGTTGTGCTTTGTGCCCACATCTCCTGGGACATCAGAGGCCGCACGTGGGGCTGGGCACGAACCAGGCTGATGTCTCTCCCTTCCAAGCCCTCATCCAGCTGTGGGAAGTGCCCTCAGGAGGGACTGTGACCTGTTGTATTTACACCGTGTGGACAGGCTGGCTCTGGGCTGTGCCTGGAGTTGTAGGCGCTGCCAAAGCGACAGGAACAGTTATTATGTTCATTTTCCCACCTCTTAAGATAAATGTGAGTCTTCTGTTGTTTCAGGCAGCCCTGGTGGGCTGCCAACACTGCAAGAATATCCAACAAAAATTGATGTTGAGAGCTGCTCACCACTGTGGATGTTATCACTGACAGTGCTGGCAATTATTAAATTATAGTTATTGCTATAATGATGGTAAAAGTAATGTTTGTTAATTGCTAAGGCAAATGAACATCTCTTGCAATTTCACATTTGGGGAGAAGCTGAACAGGCTGGTGGTGCTGAAAGAGCCAACAGGAGCCAGGCTGGGGGGGACCCATGCACTTCCCACCCCCTGCCGCCCCATTTCCATCCCAACCCCACCCAAAACAGCTCCTCTGCTCTCCAGAGACCCAGCTCTGCTCGCAGATGGCAAATACGAAAATAAATAACTGCTTAAATGAGTTTGGCAGGAGGGGAATTCCTCCCCGCTCAGCTTCCCAGAACTTCCTTCCCGTCCCATCCCGTCCCATCCCGTCCAGTCCCGTCCCGTCCCAGGGCCCTCCATGAGGCGCCTCCCAGGCCGTTTGCTCCCCACCAGGGGAGGAGGAAGGTGGCACCCTGTCCCCCTGGAGCAGGGGAGGGTTCCCTGGTGTGACCCCGGATCACAGAGCCAGAGAGGTCACTGGGGGAACATGCTGGGATCCTTCTCTTCAGCTCTTGTAATGGTATTAGCAACGACTGTTTCTTACTCAATCATACTCCCAAAGGATTTTCAATAAACTTTTTATGTGCCATAACTGTTACATTAAATAAAGCTGAAAGTATTGAGTAAACTGACTGTAAATCACTTTAGATGCCTTGGAATTACATTAAGTGTGAGAATTATGGATCTTTTGCTGCTTGCAGAAACAGAGAGACGACAGAGCCAGAAATTTTTATGCTCCCAACCTTTCTGAAGGTTTTTTTAATTATTTTTCTATGCCATAGAATGGGCTTCTCCTCCTGTAAATGGCCTGTTCAGGGACATGTTGGGACCAAGTACCATCCCTGTGCTGTAGGATCCTGTGGTGCTGGCGGATATTTTCCCTTCCGATCAGTCTGGCTGGTTTTCTCAGTCTGGAAATGGTAATTAAATGCTGGGCAAGGGTTGCTGTTAGCAGAGCTGAACAGGCTGTGGGCTTTATTGCATCAGGAGTGATTTTCTGTTGGGAGCCCGACAGCCAATGCTTCATCAGTACAAATGTGTATATTTTGATATCAATAAATGCTGAGGAAACATCTTCTGTCTCTCCCCTTTAGGCACCCCGGAGTTACTTAAACGTGTGTTACGTTTAATACCCCACAGAGAAACAGGATTTAATAACAGCAGCCACAAGTGGCTGAGAGTGGGGTTGGAACCTTCTGCTCTGCTGGTCTGGTGGATCAGACAGCCCCGAGACAACCCCCAGCTCGGGGGGCAGCAGGAGCACATTGCGACCCCGTGTGCTCCACCAGAGCCTGGCTGGAATCACCTGACATGTGGGGAAATGATCCAGGGCCGTGCAGAGATAAGGAGGAATTGCTGAAGCTGAGTTTTGGAGTTGGTTTTTTGTTTGTTGGGGTTTCGATTTGTTTTGGTTTGTTTGTTTGTTTGTTTGTTTTTCACCACTTTTCTTTATTTGTTTTTTAACCCCTGTGAAAGGCAAATGAGCAGACTCCCACTGCTCTGAACAGCACCAAGGTGACTGCTTGCCAGCCTGTAAAATCTGGTGCTGTCCCTCCCGGGGTCAGAGCTTGACCTTAAGGAAACTCCTGCCGGTTTCTCCGAGGCAACGCGTCCCTGGGCTGCTGCAGAAGCCTGTTTGCCACAGGTAATGTCACTTGGGATTATGGGTTGCTTATTTGCCACCAGGCATAAAAATTCACCACCTCTTCTGCTCTGCATGGGAGCAAAGTGATGTTGTTCCTTCTGCTGTGTCTGTCGGGGACGGCAAAACCACCAAGGCCAGAGCAGAAGGCAGGAAATAAAAGAGCACTGTATGACATTGCTGCGTGCGAGAAGGCCACCGCAATTTGGTGCGAATTGCAGGTGATCTGCCCCTCCGAGGAGCGTTTGTGCACGTGGCACTGGCAGCCCCGGGAGCCCTGAGTCAGCTCTCTGAAAGCCGCCTGTTTGACTTAAATAATGAGATGCCGCGGCAATAGTGATGCGGGGCCGTGTTTGCTCGAAGCCCTGGGGGATTTTTCAGGCTTTGTTGCGCCGGTTTCTTCGCTGTGACAGTTTTATTTGTGCCTGGGCGCAGCGGGGGCGCCCGGGGCCCACGCTGTGTGGCCACAGGCGAGGGGCTGCAGAGACCTCGGTGTGCCTCGGGCTCCCAGGTGGGGAGCGAGGGCTCTCCCCAGGCTGCTGGGGCTCCCTCACACCCTTCTCCAGCGGGAAAACCTCTCCCACGTGGGCAGCCTGAGCTGCAAAGTGCCATTTCTCGGTGGTGACTGTGTAGGCGTCAGCGCTGCTCCTCTCTTTTGGTGGTGCCTTTGAAGGCTGGAGCATCCAAACGCTGCTCCTCATGTGGTTCCTCGGGCGCTTGAGGTGAAGGAAGCGAAAGCCCACCCTGGCCTGTTCTTTCAGTCGCTCTCCACAGGAGCATTTTGTGCTTTCCACACTTTAAAAAGGGACAGCCAGCTTTGGCTTTGGTTTGTTTCTTTTGTTTCGTGGTGGCAGTGAGTCCCCAGCACGGTGAGCTCCTTGCTGGGGGTGCAGTTCATCCCCGCAGCAAAGGCCAAACACGAGGTTTGGGGATTCCTTCCCGGTCCTGGAGGGCTCAGGGTAGAGCTGTGTGCTGCCTGAGCCTGGGGTTGGCTTTACTCAGTGTGGGTTATTGAACTCCTGTGTCTGAGCACTTCACTTGGCTGGGGGCACTTGTGTTCTCCCTTTTTCGTTACCACTGGGTTTGGGGGAGCTCTGTGCAAGCCCTGGTCTCAAAGTACCCCCATGTGTGGGTCAGTGCGGAATGAGGGGGGTTCCTCTGAGATGGGAAGATGTCTGGGACCTGGTGGGCTTTCTCTGACACCAATTCAATGCCTCACTGAGCTCCAAAGCTTCAGGAACAATGGCCTAGAAACTAGCAGGGAAATCGCTTTCCCTGCTGGTTTGTATTTTTCTGCAGTAAAACATTGTGAGAAAGGCATTAAATTATGTAAACCACAACAGTGCCTGGTCCTTATGGCCCTCAGTGACTGGGAAGCACTAAAGACAATGTGATGCAGCAGGGCAGTAGTTTCCACACTCTGGAATTTTATTATTAAATACCAGGATAAATATTCATTTCAAAGCCACATCATTTGTCAGCTCTTGAGTTATGGCTGCTCTGGTAGCTCAGACACCCTCTCCTTCTGCCAAGTTCCCATGCACTTTGTTTGGAATATCTGTAATTTTGTGCATTTGGACTTAAATAACTTCTGCTGTCACTCCCAAGTTCCTCTTGTGCTAGAACCTGCCAGATCCCTCCTGGGGAGGAACAAGGGCAGAGGCACTTCCAAATGGGATGAAAGGGTAGGGTTGGTTGGTTTGGGGTTTGGTTTTTGTTTTTGTGTGGCTTGGGCTTTTTTTTGGTTTTGTTTTTTTGTTTGTTTGTTTGTTTTGTTTTGTTTTAGGAACTGTAGAATTGTGCAGAAAATGAATCAACTTTGTTGTCAGCTTTGGTTATGGATCCTGAAAATGCCTCTTTCCCATGAAATCCCAGTGACTTTCTGGAGTTTAGCACCCACAGACCATGTTTACAAATCGGTGTAAGCAGTGACTGGGTGCTAGAGGGCCGTGCAAAACCTCCAAAACATACTGTGATCTGATCTCCATTTATAAACCAGTTCATGCTGGGTCCCTCCATCACCTGGATGCTTTTTAAAATTCCCCTGCCACTCTCTAAGCCTGTTGACTGCCAGGGTCTATCCAGACCCGTTCTGCATTCCCGAGTTTGGCATCGTCACCGAAACAAGTTCCTTGTACAAGTGGGTGCAAAAAAGAGTCCTGAAGGCCTTTTGCACTCTGTCAGCGCTCAGGGCGGGTCTGCAGGAGCCTCTGCCAGGCACTGAGCTGCAGAAATCAGCCCAGCTCAGCGGTGCCCGGCTGGAGCTCTGCTGGTTTTCACCAGGGCTGTGTCTGTGTGTGGGGCAGGGGCTGGGAGGGCTCCGGGGAGTGCTGGCTGAGAGGGGATTTCCCCGACGCCCTTTGAGCCTGGTGTGGTTTGTCTCACAAGTGGAATGAGTTTGGCATGTCTTAACTCCCAGTCATCAGCTCCTAAACACACGACAGAAAGGTCATGGACATGAGGAGATAACAAGGGACCCTGCGAATTAGGAGCAAGAAATAACAGCGTTTAGGGCCGGCTGGAGACTTCGGTGTTCAGCATCAGACTTGGGGAAAAGTAGAAGTGATATTTCCTTTTGACCTTTTCAGAAACAGCCTGAAAGACTCCAGACTGCACAGAGGCTGGGGCTGAGGGCCTTGGGGGCTCCCTGTGCAGAAAAGGCTCCGCTCGAGGCTCCGTCCTCTTGCCGAGGGATCCTGGAGGGCTGGGGGGCACTGCTGCTCCCCGGCCGCTGCTGTGTCAGCACCTCCCCGGCCCAGGGAGCAGCAGAGTGCCAGCCTGGCAGTTCCCCACGGAGCAGCAGCGTTGCCTGGGAACATTCCGGGCTGTTTTTGCCGCGGAGCTGCCCGGCGAAGGCGGTGACGCAGGGGAGGGCAGAGCGGCAGGGCAGGGCTGGGATGCCGGGGCAAAACCCCGAGGGAACCGGGTCTGGAGGAATTTTTGTCTTGGGGAGAGCTGGAGAAATGCTCCTCTTGCCGAGAACCTGTCCGCAGAGTGCCCCGGGCAGTCTGAGCAGCTGCAGCCTTTAATCTGCCCCTCCGCTCCCCGAGGTTCCCAGCAGGAACTGGGGGGGCTGATGTAACGATGGGCCTGCCCCCCTGCAGGACCCAAGAGCAAGGCGAGGGGGTCGCAGGCGTGTCAGAAAGCATCTTGCTGCGAGCTGGGGGCCGTGTGAGCCGGCTGGCAGCTGCCGTGCTCTGCAGCAGAGGTCACTGTGCGGCCGGGAGAGCGCCGGCAGGATCCCCGCGCAGCGTTCCGGGGGCGAGGGACCGGCTCCGTCCCGCTCCCCTCCATCCCCGGCATCGCCCACCCCGTGGCAAACCCCAGTTCCAGCGGGGAAAGCTGGCCAGCTGCCAGGGCTGGGCTGAGGGCACGGGGCGAGGCTGGAGCTGCTGCGCTGTCGGAGTTAATCCAAACTTCCCCGAAGTTGCAGAAGTCCCGCTGGGTTTGCTGTTCCCTGCCCCACGGGTGGCCATGTGAAACCCCTCCATTTTTAGGCAATAAGGGTGATGGGAAGACTTTTTAGGGCCTAAAATAGATGCATATGAAGTGCTGTGGATGAGCACCACGTGTCCTCACCTGACACGGTGCTGGGGGTGGAAGATGTTCAGTGGGGTAGAGCGAGGTGACCTCCCCCCAGCAGACCTGGACCTCCTTCAGTCTCTGCTCAGGGTGAGCAGCATCCTATAGGCACCCAAACCTTCCATTATTTGTTATTATTATTATTGGTTATTTACCCATTTTGTTGGGACAACACTGGAGAGAGATGGATAATGGGAAGGTTAAGCAGCAAATTGCTGTGCTTCTGCCTGGCCAGAGACCATGGGGCACAGCCTTCCTAACCTGTAATCCCCATCCTAATGGGCAAGGAAAATTATTTTGCCTTCCTCTAAAGGGCAATTTTCTGATCAGCTCTCATTTTCTCAGCAGAGAAGAGAGAACAAAAGGAGAGAAATATATATTTATATATGTATGAAAAAAAAAAAAAAGAAGAAAGGGAGGAAGAAAGAAAGAAACACTTATGCTTTAATGGAAGCTCATTTTTGTAAAGTACCCTCGTGGCCCCTGTGGGCCCGTGGAATTAAGCGCTGTCATTCAGAGCTGAAAGCAGAGCCATCCAGTTTGCAGACACCTGTCATAATTAAACTAATGGCTCTGAAAATGTGCCTTGATATTAAATCTATCTTCCACCGAGGAGCAGGGCTGATTAAAACCGCTGTTTGACAGTTAATGATGAACCTCTCGCTTGCTGAGCTCCGTAACTGGAACAGACCGGTTCAGCCCCCCCTCCCCTCGTCGAGCCCTTTCCCGTATCCCCCCCCTTCCCACCCTGAACCAGGGGGCTTCTCCCCATTGCCAGTGGGAGGTGGGGAGCCCTGAGGGTCCTGGGGAGTTGCTGGGACGGTCGGTGTTGGCCACGGTGCTGGGCTGTGCCTGGGGTGTGCAGTCAGGGGTGGGAGTGGAGGCGCCCCACGAGTGCTGGCTGAGCCAGGGCTGACTCACTGTCGTGCTTGTGGAGCTGTGGAGCTGCTGCTGCTGATGGGGGACGTGCTGAGTCACGCTTTTTTGCCCAGGAAATGTGCCCACTCTGGGCCTGTGTGTCTGGGGGAGCCCAGGGAGCTCTTTTGCAGGGCTGGTGCTGGGTAGTTGGCATCAAACCACAAATCTTTCTTGCTGCAGTCACCAGCTCCTGGTTCTTCCCCTGAGAGTGTTGGAACCAACTTCCTCTGACATCACAGCTTGTTGCCAGGGCAATGGGTTTGCTGTTCCAAAAGCAGGATTATTATTAAGGGGAGAAAGAAGAGTCCTTAAGGAACAAAATCAGCGTTCCCTTGAGAATATGACCAGTAGCTAATTGGGTCTTCCCAATGCCTATGCCAAACCAGACTGGCTCACACCAGTCTCTCCTTTTCCTCTTGCTGCTGATCCCATCAAGGACAAAAAGGATGCAAGCCATGAGAATGGAAGTCCCCCATGCCCCACAGGTGGTTGGTTTTGAGGCTCAGCAATCAGAGCATGGGATGCCCAGATAGGCACAGTAATCCCCCAGTGAACTCAGAGCTAATCAGACCCTGTCCCGGTAATTAGCGTGACACAAACTCTGTGAAGTTCAGATAAGCATCAGCAGTTGCAAGTAGCATTTATTATCATTGTTTCCTGGGTCTCCTAGCCTCTGGATGCTTCAGTTCCCCAGGTCTACAGTGGAGGTGATAAATCTTCCCTGTCTGCCTTGTTTTAATTGACGATGGGCCCGTGGGGCACAGGCTGCCCCCTCTGAGGGCTCCTGCATTTGGGCACTCTACAGGTACCCAGCAGTCAGGAATGAGGATGCTGCTGCAGCGGTGAGGGGTCCTTTGGTCCACACACAGGTCAAAACACAGGTCAGAACCCCTCTTGCTGGCTGTGGCTGGTGCCAGGAGCCGCCCTCACCCAGCCTGTCATTAGCTTTCTCACCCAGCTCCAGTGCCATCCGCTGCCGCCGCGGCAATTACCAGGAGATTAGGCAGCATTAAGCACTCCTTAATTTGACACATTGCAATGATCTCCATTCAGCCTTTCTGCTCGAATAACTCTCCATAAATATTTTGTGAGGCTACCAAAATAAACAGAGGCTGGGCTGTTTGCACAGCTGAGGCCTCAGAGAACCCAGGGAGCGGAGCTGAGGGTGGCACCAGGGGCAAGGATGGGAGCTGAGTGGTCAGTTGGGTGTACAAGAGTGCCAGGGAGTAGGAAAATACCTCTGTAAGGCAAAAGTAAAAATAATAACAGTAATATATGCCTTGCACCGATGGCAATTTAATAGGAAACATTTTTTAAACAACAACCCAATAAAGAGAGATGGGTATTTATGCAAGAAGTGGCTGCATTAGAAGAAATAATAATTACAGTGGAGTTGTGTTCTCACTTTTTTTTCCTTTTTTTTCCCTGTGTATGTGTGCTATTAGCCTAGACATTATTCATTAAGTAATGCAATGGAAAACCACTGTTAATACAGCAATAAATCCCACGGGGCCCCATTGCTTCTGAGATAGGATCATTTGGTAATTACAGTGCATTAGAAGTTCAATATTCTTTCTCTTTTTCTTTTTTTTTGTTTTAAATCCCCTTGCCTGATGAGGGGTGGGCTGTTCTGGCAGGATTCCTGCAAACACCTCACACAGCCCACGGGGTGTCCCTGCACCTCCTGGGACACGGAGCCTTTCTGGGGTGTCTGAGGGAGACGGTGTGATCTGGGCTCTTGGGCTTTCATCCTGCACCGTGGGCAGTGTCTCCTTTCCCGGGGACTGAGGGTTGCAGGCACCTGGGAGCAAAAGGAGATGGCCTGGCCAGGGCACGGATGATCCAGGGACTGCAAAGGGGGGAGTTCTTGGTGGGTCATCAATGAGATCTCGACCAAATAACATCTCCTCTCAGAGACCCACGAACACAGCCAGGAAGGGTTTGCCCGTCTCTGCCAACCCCAGTGTGGAGCCCCAGCTCCTCTGAGCACCAGGGCCTGGGGGGCAGCTGTGTGTGTGTGTGTGATGTGGAAACTCCCCTTCCTGAGCAACGGGGAGGTCCTTTGGCTGCCTTCACAGCTGCACCTTCCCCGTGCTCGGGAAACTCCTCCACAGTGGCCGTCGTGGCCGCCCCTGCTCCTGGAGCAGCCCCTGCCAGCTTGTGGCCACAGCCCCGGCCCTCCTGGGCAGGGAGAGCTGTCAATAGCCCTGTCAGTAAGATACCAGGGACTATTGATGGGCACAGGCAGTTGGGGGTCGCTGGTCGATGGGAACTCTCATCAGGAGATGTAGGAAATGAGCGCTTTCAAATACAGGCAGGAAAGCAAGACCCCCCCAAGGGGGAACGAGACAACTCAATTTTCCCTGTCCTGTTGCTTTGTCAATTTTTCCCAGGTCTGGGGAAGGTGGTGGCTGCAGGAGCAAGGCAGGGAGGAGGAGAGGAACGACACATCCAAGTGTCAGGGCTGAGAAGCAGCAGGGCACAGGCAGCATCAGGGTGGGCACTGGGGAAGGGCAGGGGGGCACATGGGCTCTGCCCAGTGCCCAGCGGGGTGTGAGGCTGGATCTGTGTGGGTGCAGACTGTGCTGAGGCCGAGCAGCCCGGGAGCTTTTCCTTCAGTGCCACTGGACTGCACGTGTGGCAGAATCCCTTTTTCCCCACACCTTCCCCCGGTGTTGATTTTCATCTCGTGGTCTTGTTCCCCCTTCCCAGAAGGTCTCCCAGCTCTACACACCTCTCTGACTTGCTTAATTGTGAGGCCTTTTTCTGGGTTTGGGGGCTTATTTTTTTCCTATTCTCAATTGCTCAGGGCCAGGGCTTGAAATTAAACTGTCTCTCAAAGTGATGCAAATCAGATAAGAGAAAGCAAATGAGCCCTGTGTGTTCATCTGCAGAATCCTGCTCTGCTGAAAGTCCTTCTGTTCCCTTCTGATCTTAGGCAGATGTAAATCAAGAGGAACTTATTTTAAACCAATGTCAGCAGGAAAAAGCTCAGCAGAAATAACAGAACCACCAGGCCTCGAGTGTTTATCCCTCTTTGAGGTAAGATAAACTTTTAGCCCAGTTGAGATTCCTCCAACGCTGTGCAGGCTCTACTGCAACTCCCAGTGACACACTGGAACTCTGGAGATGCACTAGAAAGGAATTTGGGGGGAAGAGCCTCAGATTATGGAGCAAAAGTAAAAAACGAGAGCAAAAATGAGGGGGTGGAATGAGATGATCTTTAAGGTCCCTTCCAACCCAAACCATTCCATGAGTCTGTGATTCCCCCACTCTGCCCGTGGATCGATCCAGCAGAGGGGTGTTGAGGACATGATCACTTAGGGATACTCCTGGCACAGAGCTGTGGTCATGGCAGTGCTCCCACAGCACAAGTGGCACCAGCACAAAGGAGAAAGAGAAAGGGAGGGGGGGGGGGAATCACAAGTAAATAAAAAGAAGCCCATTTGCAAATATTGTAAGGAATGCGTGTTCTCATACGTGCTGCTATTAAGTCCGTTCGTATCATATCAGCAAACATCATGTCAGCTGGGAGAGGTTCCTACTTATTTCTTTTTCCCTGTGAAATGTTTTTCAATGCCTGAGCGAATCAGAATGAATGTAAATGAGGTTTATTAAGTCAGCCCCACACGGCGCTGTATTGTCAGCGTTTGTAGGCTGTGACAGGTTAGTTATTGCGGTTTGAAGGGAATGTCACCAGCACAGCAGTCTGCAGAGGGAACTTTTTAGGAGAATAATAATAATAATAACAACAACAACGTCTCAGGACTGTCTGTGGTTCCTGAGCAGCCGTGCTGCAGGAAGGTGTGTGTCTGGAGGGCAGTGCTGGGCTGACTGTGAGCCTGGAGAGGTTCGTGCCCCGAGTGCTGCCCTGGGTCTGCTGGGGCCTGATTTGGGCTCCAGAGTTGTTTCCTCTCCTCTCTTGATCCCCTGCACCACCAGTCACCATGACATCTGGAAAATATCCGTCTGTAAATGTAACCCTGTTGAGCTGTCTCAGTCTTGCTGTTCTTCACTGAGCCAGGCTCATTATTTTTAGTAAATTACTTGGGCCTTGGCTATGCTACAAAAAACAACTAGTAGGGGCAGTGTTAATGTAGTTATTTATTTAGATTTAAAATAACAGAGACACCCATCCAAGGTCCTAGGTGCTAATTGTACCATAAATTCCAATTTATTACAAACTCAGATCCATTAATATCCTCATTTCCATAGGCACTCAGCCAGCCACCACTCTCCTGTCATCTCCATCCCCTCTCCAGCCTTCTGAACCCTCTCTCCAGTCTTTGTGGCACATTTGACAGGCCACCAAATCCAGGTTATTTCTGACCAAGTGGGAAATAGGCTTCAGAGGCACAGAGGTTTTATAGGAAACGCCCAGGGATCTGCTCATGGGATCCCATCAGTGGGACCTTTCCGGTCACAGCGGCGTGGGGAGAGGTGACACATTCCCTGGGGTCCTTTGGTGGGATCTGGGACCTCTGGGTTGTCTGTTGCTCTTATCTCATGATCTTCTCGTATCATGGGCTGAAGGAGCTGAGCCTGACAGGAATCTGAGCGGGTTTTGCATATTTATCCCTCCTTTAAATCATTTCCAAACCACTAAACCATTTTACAAGGACGAAGGAAAACATCAATTACAATTACAGTGAAAACCCTTTCAAGGCAGAGCCGAGTAGACAGAAAATGCAGTGATCCATTTGTAGTTTTTCACCAGGTGCTTTGTAATATTATGGCCTGTTTCCTCCTCACCCATCATCTCCTCTCTCATCTCAGTGTGTCTCTAAGACCTTGGTGTTTCCTGGCAGAAGGAGGGTGAAACCTTTGGACACACAGTGGTGTTTGTGCCATCAGTTAGACTCAAACCAGAACTGAAAACAGATTTTCTTCTCTGGAAAATTCATGGTTTGCATACACATCATTCCTCTGCCTCTCTGTCCTGTGTTACTCAGAAAGAAAAATCCCAAATGTTTCTTTTTACCCCCCCTGTATTAAAATGGACATCCAAAATAACCAACCACCAGCCCCTCTCAGGTTTTGCTGCTTAATGGACACTTTTGAACTGTCTGTGCTTGCAGCATCTCCCTGAGATACAGGGCAGGGGCAGCTGGGAGTGCTGGGTTTGGGAGATGGGGGTTTGGTGCCTTGACTCAGGCAAATGTTTGTCCCAGGCTTCTGGGGAAGGACGGGGAAGGTGGATGGAATTTGGGCTGGACCCAGCGCTGGCACGCGGGACCAGCACTTGCTGTGTGCATCCACCACGGGCTGCAGTCCTGCTAGAGCAAATCAAATTAACTCCTAATTGCCTAATTGGAGAAGGCTTCTGTAAAGCAGCGAGGAGCAAATTAAGCAGGAATGAGAGAAGTGCCCATTTGTGAGCGGGGCCGTGATTGCTCTCTCCAAGGGCTGCCCATCACTCACGGCACAGGGAGAGAACAGGGAGGGGAACCGGCACTGCCCGCGCTGGGGGCTCATCCCACACCTCTGGGGGACACTGAGCTGTGCCTGGCAAGGGACCACAGGGGTGCAGGGGTGGCCAAGGGGTCCTGGGCATGCTGGAAAATCTCTTTGCTTCAGTGTGGAGCTGGAACTTGGTGATTCTCCTGGGGACAGGGCGCATGTCCTCCCACGTGTGTGTGTGTACATGCCTGGGAATTTGGGCAGCCCTTGTGTGAATGAGATTAAAAACGTGCAAGGGTTCTTGTTTGGGGGCACTTGTGCCCTTCTGGGCTGTGTGGGGCTGCGTCCTGCCCTCTCACAGCCAGGTGACCCCAGCGGGACCTCCCTGCATCGCCCACCGCCATCCCCCCACCGTGCTCATGCTCAGCAGCATCCCCAGATGGAGCTCGAGTCAGTCGGTGCCTCCCAAAGATGAAGGATTCCTGTTCATCTTCTTGTCAAAAGCAGAGTGGGGAGGCAAAGCCTTCCAGCAGTAAATATGGGACTTCTCCCTGGAAAGGAACACATCCCTGCCCCGTGGGAGCAGCACCATGCCAGCCTTGGGCAAGGCTGGCAGAGCAGCTGCGGGTGTGAGGGCAAAGGTGGGTTTGGATTTTCCACCCTTGTGCATTTGCCTTTAAATTCCAGCCAGATGCCACATTAACTTGCGTGACTTCTTGTCTGTAACAGCACATAATGCAGCACGAATGATGTAACTCACTGTGATGCCAAAATTTATAGGAGAAGACACTGCTTGCCGAGGTCAGGCTGGTATCTGATTTAAGCTGGCAGCAGGAGCAGCAGTGTTTCTGTGAACCTATACCAGGGCTCTCCAGCAAATCACATTACTCTGAAAGACTTTGGCGGGCCCCTAATTCAGACAGCTCTTCAAATCCGGGGACATCAATTAGGCTGGAGTGCATCAAACCCACACAGGGCGCTCTGGGAGCCGGCTCAGACAAACTCCAAAAGCACTTTCAATAAGAGATATTTTTTTGGGTGGCTTTTTTATTTTTTTTTTTTCTTTTAAATGAGCAGAAGGATTCTAGATAAACCCGATAAGGGCTGGAATCAAAACAGGATCCTAGAGCCAAAACTGGAGTGACAGCTATTCCGGGTAGTGAAAACGCTGACAGATTCTGAGCAGACAGAAAAGAACGCGATCAAACACGCAGGGCCGTCACCCTCCACTCCCACAGACAGGTCCCATCCAGGGGCCAGTGCCAGCCACTGGGAAATAGAGCCCAGGGACCAGTCCTGGAGGGTCCAGGGAGCTCAGCATCCCCCCAGAGCAACAAGCTGCAGGGCTGGGCAAGGGCAGGATTAACTGCTGCAAACTGAGTCAGTCCAAGTTCAGCGCCAGATTGTTTCCTCTGGTGCAGAATCACTCCTGAGATGACACGGGGAAAGAGTCGGGCCAAAAAAAGTCTAGTCTGGGAGGAAAAGATCAAAAAGCCCCTAAGCAGAGAGAAATAGTTCCTGACTGACCTAAAGGGTAGCTGAGGCCCTGGAAGAGCCACGTGCTCAAAGCTGGCCGTGGCCTGGCTGTTCTGATTTTGTTCCGTTTATTTGGTGTATTGGTATTACCTGTGGTTTTGCTGGGAGCTGAACACGTTAAAAATCAAGTTTGCAAGGTATTTCAAGGCCAGGCTGGACAGGGCTTGCAGCAGCCTGGTCTAGTGGAAGGTCCCCCTGCCCATGGCACATGGGTGGAATGGGATGAGCTTTAACATCCTTCCCAACTCAAACCATTTTGTGATTTTTTAAATTTTTTTTTATGGTTCCACTTGCCCAGGGCAAGTAGCAATTCAGGATTGCGATAGATCCTGGATGTCAGCTCCTCTGGACTTCCAAGGCCTTGTGTAGTGCCTCTAGACCTGGCTCTTGGTGCTGTGGTTTGAGCTCGGGGATCAGCAGCGGAGGCTCTTGCTCTGCTGCGCCCGAAGCCCCATCTGCAAAACAATACCTTTAAATATAAATAAGTGCTGATTTCTAAGCAGTGGTTGAGGCCTCACCAAAGAGTTTACAACAATAATTTTCAGCGATGGCGCGGTAGGTCGTGAAATAAAGTCGCTGGTGGCAGCATCAATAATGCAGAGGGTGATAAAACCCGCTGGTGCTGCCGGAGCCTGCGGTCAGCCCGAGCCCCGCCGGGGGGGCAGGAGGGACCGAGGAGCCTGGTGAAGGCTTTCCAATCACTCCAGCCACCACCTCTAATTCTTTTCTTGGGGTGTGAAATCATTCTTCCCCTGATCTCACTCGTGGTCAGAGCTGGGTACGGGCCCATCACTCACGGCGGTGATTTGGTTCAGCAGGTGTTGGCTGGGCAATCGCTCATTTCGGGCTAATCTGCTGGCGGCTGTCAGGGGTTATGGAGTATTTATTGAGTTTGTGTCAGGTCCGGATGACCAATAGCCGGCAGCCGCTGGATGCCCATTGACACTGATGATATTGCTGAATTAAACTAGGTGATGTATACAGAACTTGCTTAGAGCTAGTAATGAAGCTGGGAACCATTTGAAACACAGTGCAGGGGCCCCGGCGCTCGGGGCTTTGCTCCCTGCCTTTTAAATAAAAAATTATTATTATTTTCTTTTAACGCCAAAGGAGAAGCCATGAATCGAACTCCCCTGAAATATTTAGAGAGAAAAATAGAGTAACCCAATGGAAATGAAAATCATCTTTATATTCTGCAGATTTACTACCTGCTAGTTGGGCAGTGACTGAGGAATTTCTCAGCTGCTTTTTAGAAAAGGTGTCACGGGGGAAAGAGAAGCAGGGAGGATGATGAACTGGTTATTGATTCTGCTTCAAGGATCCTTTAAAAGGTTTTGCTGAGCACCTTCAAATCTCATTGACTTGGGCTCAGCACGGGACAGGGTCTGGATGTGTCTGTGTCAGGGCTGTTCTGTCACGTGTGATGCTCCATGAGTTACACCCTGGACTCTGCATCCCCCTGTACCTGTGAATCCAGCTGTCCAGTGGGAGAAGGGCACCAAGTGCTCCCTGTGCTCCCATCTCACCCTTGGTGTGGGTGGGAGGGGAAATTCAATCACCAAAGGCTGGAATGGTCCATCCAAGACAACTCGGCTTCAAGCTGGAGGTGGAGGAGGGAGCCAGGGCTGTGGTCTGGCACTTGCTGACAGGGTGGAGGATCAGGGGGCAAGAATAAGGTTTAAGATGGTCCCAAGACCCCCACCAGACCAGCAGAGCCCATAGCAGGTCTGGAGGATGTCCCATCCCAGCCATGGAGGGTGAACACCTCTGAGCAGCCTCGGGCTGCTGTCAGGCTCCCCTTCTGCCCTGGGGATGGAGACAGACTCAGGGTTGGTGATTAGACCATGTTGCTACTGAATTATTCTGCACAGAGCATCAGAGTTAATTTGGGGGACAATCAGCTTGTCTGAGGCTGTCAGAGCTGCTGGCTGAGACCCTCCGTGCTGGAGCAGGAGCAATCAGAGCTGTGACCTTGGCAAGGGCTGGGGTTAGATTACAGGCATGATTAAATGCCAGGGAGAAGGCTCTGAAGCTGCTATTTGAATACCTGTTTACATGTAGGATAATAGATGGGCACCCGCTGCCTGCGAGGCTGTAATTCACCCCGGGGATTCTGGGACTGGGATGACACCATAAACCATGGAGGCAGAGTGCAGGAGCCTGCACAGGCCCCGCACTGATTTACAGCCAGGGCTCGCTCCCTGGCCATCTAATCTATTGGCTTTTACTGCAGACACCGCACAGAGAAATTATTATTGTAAAAATTTGTTTAAAGGAGCTCTGTAAACTCACTTTGATCTGACAATTTCACCTTAAAATCCTCCTGTTTCTGTGGCAGGAGGAGAGGGTGGCTGGCATCTAAATCATCAGTAGGTACAAATGCATCCTAGTCAGTGGCGTAATCGTGGGAGAGAGCTGTCACTTAGGACTGTACCTGGGGTACGTACCCCAGGGTGCAGAGGAGCAGGGCCAGAGCTGAGTAACCCCAGTGTGGGTGGCCTGTGTCCCTGCAGAGCCCCCCGGGCACGTGGGGACCCCGTTAGACTCAGCCTGGGCTCGTGTTGTGCCTGCGCCTTCCTGCACTCCCTGCCAGGCCGGGCTCTGCCATCAGCATCTAACCCTCACACGCAGGCTCTGGACCCCCCAAAACCCTCCTGGCCCTCACAGCTGGGAGGGTGGTGCTGATGCCCCGCTGACAAGTGGGGTGTAAGTGAGCAGATTGGCAGCAGGGGAGGACTTAGGCGGGGGCTGAGCTGTAGAACAGGTCACCTCTTTCTTCCTCTGTCAGAAGAATAGGTGCTAATGACTTCTCTGAGCTTCTGCTCCTCTTGATGAATAATCTTTCCGCAATCTTTTCTGAAAAGCCTGGTTTAGGATTAGGGCTGAAAGCTCGATTTGATTAAAAGAGTCAGGTGCAAATTAGGAGCCATTTGGCACTTAGACTGTACCGCTTTTTGTAACAGGGCCCTGGATGAAAATATTTCAGTTGCTATTTGCTCTTCTTCAGCGTCTTTCATCAAAGGACTGCCAGGAGCTCTCCAAGCCCAGGTTCCTGGGCTCAGCCAGGCTGCCTGGGTGGGCACAGGGACCTCAGTTCAGCCACTCTGTGCCTCGGACTCTCTCTGTGACCTTGGCCGGCTGCTCCACCTCAGCTCGGTGGAAAACAGCAGATAATATTTTCTATTTCCTGCAGTGCAGTGTGGGAATAAATCAAGTGAAAACCGGTGGCTGTTGGGAGAGGTCTAGGGGCCAATGCCCTCCTGAGGTTTGTCTCTAGACCTGCTCTCCTTGCACATCTCCTCCCTTCCATGCTTCTCCTTGGCATCCAACTTTCCTCTGGAGGTGCACTGGTGCTTCTGTCAAAGTCCTGACTTTCTCAAACTGCTTTTTAGGCAGGCTGCCTCAGACCCTGTGGCAGATAATCAGGTGTTTTATACAAATGGTCAGTGCCTGCCTCCCACCTTACAGTTTGCCATTCCTTGTCACATGATTGGCATCCAGACCTGCAGATCCTGATCCCCTCAGTGTGTTCCCCTGGCTGAAAACCAGGGGGGGCACTCCTTAGTCTGTGACTAATTGTCCAAAGCCATCTCACACAGGGATAATCTATAAATGCTCCATCTATCCATGTCTGCGTGGCAAGCAGGGAAAAAAGCAGTTTAGAGAGATCAATCATCTAAAATCATCTCGAAAGGCATTGGCACCCAGGTCCCTGCCCCTCCTGGGCTGAGAAAATGATGGTGCTGAGAGATTAAGGCTTGAGAAGAGCTTTTCTCTGTCTCCATAGCTTTTTGATCCTAAAATAGATTACCTGGAGAGCACTAACTGCTCCCTGCTTGTGCTAAACAGAGATAATAGCATTTGGAGTCACCTCCACCTGATGATGCAGCCACCAAATAAATTATCCTTTCTCCCTGCCCAGCACTGGAGCGGGGAAGGGGGTTTGGGCACCTTGATGGCTGGGAGGGGTGGTGGGGAGACTGTGGCTTGTGCCCCCTTCTCTTGGGACTGCCTTAAAAAAAAGGATCAAGTTCTTAAACAGCTGAAAAAACATTAAATGCTCCATATACTCTCTATAAACAAGCAGTTAGAGAAATCCAGGGTGGAAAACACTTGGTGGAATAAGGTCAAGCTTCTCATATGAATCAAATTAGTGGCCGCTCAACTAACACCACAGAACATTAGGCTGAGGGGGCCGGGGAAATGCTGCATTTTCAAGGTTATGCTTTTGTTTCCTGCCGGAGCTGCTCCCTGCCAGGGGACCTTGGCCACGCCGAGTCCCTTTGAGGGGGGTGTTTGCTGGTCCCCTTTCCAACACCTGCTCCAGAGGTGCTAGAGAGAGTCCCAACACGCTGTGGGAAAAGGGAGATCACATTACAGACCAGTGTCAGCTCCCTCAGGTACCTTCCTGTTCACTGGTGTGGGAACCATCCTTGGAAACAGCAAGGAGATGGTGGGGGGAACTTGACCCCTGAAGGAAATTACAGACAGGAGCAGCAGGAGGAAATTACCTGGAGCAGCTCCCATTGTCCTGGGACCAGAGTGGGGCACGGGAAACTACAGGATGGTGATGGGGGAGCCCAGGTCAACACACTCACGTAGCCAAGCCCCGAGGGACTGTCTGAGTCCTGGGCTACCAGCCAGGACCGGGCTGTTGAGTGCCAGGCACAGGGACATCTGCTCCCTGTGACACCCCTCGGAAGCTGGTCTGTACCTCACACACCTCCCCAGCCCGGCCGTGCTCTGGGAAGGAGCAGAGATCAGGGATCAGGGATCAGGAATCAGGGATCTGTTCAGCCCTGCCCCGTGGTGGTGTTTTGGAGGTCTCAGCCAGCGATTACACCCAGCCAGGGTGTCTCACTGCCATCCTTCCCCGCCTGGTTTTGGGCAGGAGGGCCTGGAAAGGCGAGGTGGAGCATTGCTCTGGATGCAGGGAGAGTTCCTGAGACTGAAGCGTTCAATTTTACTCCACTGAGCATCCAGTATAATCCATTGAAAGGGCACTGTCCTTCAGGCCTTTCAGCTGGGCTGACAGCTGCCCACTGATTAATTGACAGGTTAAAAAGATTGATTCCACATGTCAGAGCTGTAACCCTGCCAGAACAATGCTGCTGTCAATTGGGCTGTAAAACAGACGCTTACATTAACGGCCCTGACAGCAGCAGCACACGAACACATGCACCTGCCTTTATGGAGAGCCTAAACACACAGCCGGGCGCAGATTAATCATCCTGAAAGCAGAGCTGGAGGATCAAATAAATGTTTCTGCAGCGGGAAGGTGGTGCAGCGCTGCCTTGGCACCGAGTCCCGCTGCAGATGGTGCCCGGCGGGCGGGCGCGGAGGGCACGGGGCCCTCGGGTGGGGGGCCTGCTCTCGCCTCCAGCGCTTGAGTTATCGTCTTGGCCTCGTGTCCTCCCGCTCCCAGCCTCCTCCAAGGCTCTCAGGGGCACTGCAGAAGTACCTGCAGTGTCCAGCAGCCCCTGGCATCCCAGCGGGTGCGTCCCCTCTGCCCCTGATCACCCTCGGGCGGGTTTGGGCACAGGTACCCCAAAGTCTCCCGGCTGGCCCAGCCCAGGGCTGACGTGGGTACAGCCGTGGCCCTGGATGGGATTGCTCCAGGGATCAGTGTGGGCATGAGGCAGCAAATCACTTCTTCCTTCCTCCCTCGCTGACTCTCCTTATCAGCGAAATGCGGCTCATTAATATCTCCCTTGCCGGGCTGTTTTCAGAGCTCCTCTGCTGGAGCACACTCTGGTAACCTGAAAGGCTATTTATTTTTCTGATGTCCTTTGAAGCTGGGCGAACTGCAGAGTGGGATGTGCTCACACGGGCTCGGGGGGGTCCAAACTGGGGCTGGGCAAAGGCTGGTGCTGGTTTTCCATGGGCGGGTGAGGGACCCCAGCCCGGAGCATCCCGGGATGGAAAGTGCTGACACTGGCCCCGAGCTCCCCACCCAACGTGCTGAGGAATGAAAAAACCCTCTGCAATCTGGAGAGATAAGGAGAGGTTGAGTCACGAGTGAGCTGGGCTCTGCCAGGAGATGTTTCAAAGCTTTTATGGTGAGATTCAATACAGATATACAGAGATCAATTATCTTAAAAGCAGCGAGGAGGTTCAGCAAATATTTCCAGCTTTAAACAGGTTTATTTCCATCTGCACTTATCTGTGCTATTTAAACTCCATTGCTTGCAGTTAATCTTTTGTAATGCAGCATAAGAGGGCTTATTTACTTTCTAATGACATCAATTGGCCATAAATATTAGACATCTAAGGTTCGCTGGAGCTATAGGGACAGTTTTCCATTCCTACTTGACATTTGACTATTTGCAGTGCTTCCTTTCTGTTTGTTCTTGTGTGACTCACTTATCGGCTGTCATAGGCCCGTGTTCGATTTATTTAAATTGAATGAATAAGTACATTAGGCAAAGCTGTCAGGAGAGGAGAGAATGGGAACTCACGGGGATGAGTGATAAGTCAACAAGCTGCAAGGGAGATTCTTAGCAGAGCTGCACAAATCAAAGTGCTAAATAGGAGGAACAAAGGCAGCGGGGTGACACGATTCTGGGGTGAGTGAAACTGCAGATCTCAGGGCAAACAGGACCAATCTGTGGGGCACGGCCCAGCCCCGGGGCAGGCACTGCCAGCAGCCAAAGCCTGCAGTGTTTCAACAGTACTAATAGTTGTAAGAGTTATTGTAGGATCAAAGGCTCCACACTATTATCTGCCACTAAGGTGGGAGTTGTGCAAACACACTGATAGCTCTGTACTTGGGAAGATAGTTTTTCTTCTTAATTTTCTTCATTGCTTAGTACTTAGCTGGACTAATTAGTTGTGGAAAGCTCATATCACAGCCCTGGTGGAACTGTTTGCCTCGAATGTGTTGGTGATGATCCAAGGGGGGTGAGGAGGGAAGATATCTCGAGTCATTTTGTCATTTTTAGATTATGGCAGTAACTTGCCTGGTGTAAGAGGGATGAAGTTTGAAGACACCTTTGTCAGGGAACCACTGGACAGGGAGGTCGTTCATGGTGTGGGAAACTTGGGAAAGGAAACTTGGAGGGACATTGCCCCACTCCTGCTCCTGCTTCAGTGTTCCTGTCCTCTGACAACATGCTTTTGTGTTTCACTCCTAACCTTTGAACCCCCCCCAAAACCTTAATTGGCTGCACACAGTAAATCAGAGCTGACAGTAGTTGAATAGCAGCTGATTAAAATCATTTGTTTTCAAACTCAGCCAGCTGCACACTCTTGCCTACATGACTTTTGTGGCATTCCCTGCATTGCTCTCCCTCTCTCTTCCTTTCTTTTAAAGGAGTTGCATCACATTTTTCTAATTCTTTGAAAATGAGATCCTCTTCTCACCCCTCGTCCCTTCCCCACACAACACCAGTCTCTACTTTACAAGCCCAGCCTTGTTTATCTCCAGGGCCACTCGTGAGATTCCCACTCTATTCATAGCACACAGGCTACATCTGGTCTGGGTTTGTTTGTGTTCTGTTTGGTTGGGGGTTTTTCCTCCAAAAAATGCAGGGATGGAGAGAAAAGCATTTAAACTCATAATTCCACGTTGCCTGCCTGCTCCTTGCACCCCTGGCCAAACCTGGGCATGAAATAGTTGGAAAACTGCTTAAAAATGCTGTAAGGAAGCAATGGCCAGCGGTGAGCAGATGGGTGGGAAAGGACTGGGATGCTTTACCCGAGAGCCTGGAGGAGGTGGGAATCCTTGGATGGACGCTGTGTGTCCTGGAGTGCCAGGTGTGTGCAGGGGCAGCATCAGTACCAGGAGGCACAGAGGAGGAACAGCTCAGGGCCTGACTTGGCAAGGGGTCACCTGAGTGACACCAGGGGGACAGCTCTGTCTGCCGTCAGAGCCCTGGGGGACAGGGGGGTGGGCCCTGCCCGCCGTGGGTGGATGCTGTGGCTGCAGTGTGCTCTCCTCCTGCACTCGGCCACCAGCCATCCCTGAGAAACGCGTCCTGGCTGCGAGTGCCATTCCCCAATCTCAGGCATCTGCAGCCATATGCATCAAATTAAAACCAAATGCAGAATATAAATCTCCTTGCCATTCCTGGGGAAGGTTTCGCATGACAACCACATTCCTGTGACACTTTCCATCTTCTGTTTTACCACACGGACTAACAGCTGTTTCCAAAACAAACCCTGAGTGATGAACAGGCGAAATCTGGGGTATTTGGGCAAACCTGGTGTCGCACTGAGGCCGTGTGTGAGTGGACTGAGGGGCTGTGGGGCACACGAGGGGCTCTCACAGACCTCTGCCAGCATTCCCTTCTCTCCTTCCCCATGTAAACACGCCCAGAAGCCAAGCAGTACATGGATTTTAAAGAGGTAGCTCTGCCTTACAGAACAGGCCTTATTCTACCTTAAACTTTTCCAGGCTGAGAGAGAGAAATTCGGGTCACTGCTTAATTAAGACTTCTGAAGGTTCCTTATTGCTGTTGTCATTTCTGCTGTGCTCGGGGCCGGCAAGCCCTTGCCAGTGGGAATTGTACAAGCACATACCAAAGGAGTGGCCAAACCCTTGATGAGTCTGCCATCCTAAATCACCCAGCCCCGTCTGGAAGGAGGGTTTACACTGGTGGATCTGGTTTTGGTAGCGTTTCCACCCCTCGGAGCAGTTGTGTGTGCATCCCTCTGCAGGTATCCCTGCTCTGGGGGCCTGGCTGGGAATTACCCTGCACCGTGTGTGTCTTCCCATGGGTGCCACAGCCTCCCTGGAGCAGGGTTTGCTCCCAGTGCCCAGGTACCAGCTCCAGAACCCTCAGGTCCACCTTTCCCCAGAGCTTCTGTGGTGATTTCTGCTCTGGGAGGATGTTTACCTTCCCCAGCCGCCTTTTCCTTACATTTAAACAGAAATGTTGCCTTTTCTAAACAGTTTACATTCCTGATTCCAGAGGTATCCCGCTTGCCAAAGCCACCAGTATTTGTCTCACTTTAAATGCATTTATATGCTAATGCAGACAGGCTCTCCTGCTCACACACACCACACACAACTGTGCAGAAATTAGTCTTTTCTTGCCGGATTTACCAAATACAGCCATCAGACATCCTTTGGATTTATCTTCGTTAATCAAAATCTATATTCTGCCCAGTGCAGGTGTGATGCAGCCATTCCTGGTGATAAACCAGGCACACAGCTCTGGATTATCTGTCCACACTTGACAAATCGGTGCCACGTTTGGAGGAGGAGGAGAGGGGAGGAAGGAAATGTAATTTCAAGGGTACAGTTCTGTGTATGGCTGGACAGCATTTCTCCCTTTTTTATTGCCTTTGGGATCATCTTACAACATTCTCTGTCCAAAGCCTTCGGAGCACTTCACAGACATTACCTGATTACAATCTGCAGAGGTATGAAGTGCTTTCCCAAGGTCAATCAGCCTCTCCTGGCGCAGTTTGTGTAATCACTGCGATTTCCAGAGCCATTCCCTGGGCGAGACACTCATCTCCTTCTCCGGGGGGAGCCAGGTGATGCTCTCACCTTTGCTGCAGAGGGGACAGGAGGCAGCAGCTGCTTCTCCTGCGGCTGCTGGGGAGCTCTGAGCTCTCTGGGAGCCCCCCCAGGGTACCCCTGGTGAGGATGCCAAAAAACACTCCCCCAGCACTGCTGAAGGTGAGGGGAGTTCTGCCACAGATTGAGGGCTTTTATCTCCTGTCCCCATTGCCCACTTCGCCCTGTTTGTTCTCTTCACCCCCTGTTCACACCTCTTCCTGCTCCACACAGCTCCCATTTCCTCACTGCTGTCAGGAGAGCTGGAAAACACCCCCAGCCCTGCGCCCTGTTAGACAGCACTTACCAACAGTAATAAAACCTGATTAAAAGGACGTACCTGGAATGCCTTCCTGTGGAAAACTGGTAATTCAACAGCAAAAAACTGTTCCACGCTAACATCTAGGTTCTGTTTAACTTTTCCTTGAAAACTATGAGAACATTTTGCTTTTCAAATCCCCAAATCATTCATTTTGACTTCACCATTCTGCATTAAGGTCATACTGTAATTGATACACAAGGAGAGGATTAATTGTTCAGTTATAATGCAGTAACAGACACTGGGTTTCTGTACAGGTTTGAGACAAAACCTCAGAACTTCTCATACAATGGAAATTCCATTTTCCATCCAGCTGTAACAGTAACCCCGTTGCACCGAGATTAATCTTGAGAGGAGGATAGAAAACATCAAATCACTCGCGCCTAAGATTTAAGGAACAATGTCATCCCTAAACCACCTTTCTTCCTTTCAAGTTTTCAAGCCTGAAAACTGACACTGGAAGGGAGAAAATTTAGACTCGGAGCAGACGAGTTGGACAACTTGCCAAATCATTCAGGGCCCCGTCAAGTTCAGCCTCATTCTTCTGGAAAATAATGATGGAAAATTCATTTAAGTATCGTGTGTAGCTTTGCAGGGGTGGAGGAGGGAAGGGGCAAATTTAATTCAGAACTGCCCTCAAACGGACGCGGAATGTAAACTTTTGCTGCATTTCTGTCAGACTTAATGGATTTCACTTATGGGAACTATAATAAACAGCTCATTACAGAGTCATCTGCGGGAGCATTTTGAGCCCAATAGAGTCATTTGTTTTCCGAGGCAGATTTAGTCTAAAGGGGGTGGACAGAGTAATCCAGTGTTTGAAGTGTCTGTACCAGCGCTTGAGGGACAGTGACAGAGGGGGATTGGGGGTCTCCAGCACAGGCCACTGTAGGACACGTGGTGTGGAGCTCCACAGCCCAGTGGGCTGCAGCTCCAGTTGGGTGGTGGCCTCTGCTGGACACAGGGAAGCCAGTTCTCACAAAACAGATTTCAAAAAAGTCACTGTCATTAAAAATCCCGGCTCCCGGAGTCCTGCTATTGCCTAAAACCTGACCTCTTTTCTCTGCGTGTGAGGAAGTTTCCATCCTTCACGCTCAGAGGGAAATTATGAGTCCCAAAAGCCAAAGAAAGCAACAGCAGAAAGGCACTTCCCCTTGTTTCCCAGGGTTTAAGGCTGTGCCGGGTTCGGGGGAAGCGGGAGATGAATTCCCCCTCCTCGCAGGGCTGCTGCCTGGAGTCACAGGGAGGGAGGGCTCACTCACCACGAATCAGGGACCAAAAGGCAGGTGGGCAATGCTGGTGCCTTCCTTCTTGCCCACAAATAAGCTGAGCCACAGAGCCCCCGTGCCCTCCACCATCCAGGGGAGCAGCCGGACACCGCCGGCTGTGCCGGGAGAGCAGAGCCACCACTGCAGCTCTGCACCCCGGGGAACTTCTTGAAAGACTGAATTCATAAGTCAATAAACATCTGCCGAGTAGAGGGCTTGGGATCCAAGTGCACCCTCTGGAGCAGATCTTCCCCTGTTCCACATCTGGCGGGGGGTGGGAGGGGGCCGCATCTGCGGCCAAGCAGCACCATAAATCTCCTCCTCCTCCCCCTCACTGGCCAGCCCAGCCATCCCCTCGCAGGGACGAAGCCAGAGGACAGTGGTTTCGAACAGTATGACTGTCAAACCGCTCAGCACGCAGTAAATCACACCCAGCATCTTCCCTTTCATGTCTCTGCAGCTGGGGACTCGCAGACACTCCCTAAACACTTCCATACCCGCGGAGATGCTCCGCTCGCCGGGGCCCTGAGCCGGGGAACTTTCTGCCTCTGCAGAGCAGGAGATAAATCACTCCTGGCGGGAGCCAAGGGCGAGGGGCTGTGAGCTGAGAAGGGGCTCAGTTTCGCCTGTCAGTGGGTGACTTGTGCACGTGTGGCCTTTGGTACCTTCCTGCCAGCACAGGTGAACTCATGTCCCAGCACGGGCAGGCACAAGTGTGTGCACCCACACGTGTGTGCACGGGCCTCCGACTTTCTTGGAAGCTGAAGGCCCTGTTTTGTCCTTCAAGGTAGGAAAAAACCCCACACTGCTTTGAGGAGCAGAGCTGTCAGCTGCAGAGGTTCCGTGGAAGTGTCCAAGGCCAGGTTGGACGGGACTTGGAGCAACCTGGGCTAGTGGAAGGTGTCCCTGCCCAGGGCAGGGGGTAGAACGAGATGAGCTTTAAGGTTCCTCCCAATCCAAACTATTCCACGATTCCATAATTGCTAGGCCACGGTGTTTGCTGGGGCTGAACTGCAAAATACACTGGTTTTATTTTCATCCTTGTTGATATTTTGGATTTGGAAAAATTTGAGGTTTTCTCTGCCTGTGATGGTTCTGTGCTGCTCTAGATCTGTGCCTGAGTCATCAGGTTCACAGCATTCCCTCCTCCTCAGGAGTACTTTGAGGAATGATGCTCTGCTCTGCTGTGAGACTCAGAGCAATTTTAAATATTAATTAAGTCGCTCAGCTCTGGTCTACAATGGCTCGTTACAGTTTGTGTTAAACAGCTGAAAATGAAGGCACGTTGACAGGAGCAGCGTGGTGAGCTGGTTCCAGAGGCAGGAGCAGAGCCGGGCTGGTGGCTTTGACCGGGAGAGCTCCGCACTCGGAGCACCGCGGGGCCCTGGCACCCACCACCCGGGGCCAGCTGAGCTCCACCAGCAGCAGCTCCCTTCCCACGGTTACCAGCTGCCCAGTGCAGCAGCAGGGGCTTTATTCACACGAGGTTTCCAGACTCCCGCTCTCAGCTCCTGGAGATGTTCCCGTGCCGGCCTCAGCAGTGGCAGGACCCGGGCGCGTCCAGCCCCTGCATCCAAGAGGGACGCGGTGCTGCCTGCCCACAGCCCTGGCTGGGCTGGGCGCCTCGGGAAAACCCGCTCCCGTGGGTGCTGCCAGGCTGGGAGCTGAGCCCACTAGTGGCAGGACAAAGGAAGGAGCCGGGAGTGAGTCGGAGGCTCCTCCTCGGAAGGCGGCAGCGAGCGCCCAGCTGGCTGCGTGTGAGTCTGATGTTCGAGGGCTCTCTCGGGCGGAATATATTTCCCTTCTTTGTAGCTGGCTGTAACTCACCTCCCTGCAAAGCTCTCTGCCAATACAGCGTTTGCTGATGTATAGCTACAGCCATTTTCCCTGTTTCCCTTACTCTGTCTCCGTATAGAATAATATGCGATTAATTGATTTTCTGTCGCTCTTTTAGTACGGAAAATTAATTTTGGAGCAACCTTGTTTTCTCAGGGTATGAATTCTCTACATGCAGAGTAATTCCACTCCTACATTATTCATGAGAGAAAATAGTGATGGAGTGTGTAACTGAGGCAGCCCCAAGGCCACAAACTGATAGTCTGCGTTACTGATACAACAATATTCCACTGATGCTTCTAAATAATTCACGGCTACAACTCAATTTGGCACCAGGCACGCGGCTCGGGATGTGGCTGGTGTGGAGGGGAGGAGAGACACCTCGGCAGTAGAGCCTGGTGCCTCTGGGCAGCCGGAGCATCACCCGTGCCTGGCCAGTGCCCGGGGGACGTGGGCAATCACACAGAGAGGGACCCAGCGCCGCAGCGTCCGCCTGGAGCTCCTGCTGGCATCGGTGGGCTTTCCAGGGACCTGGAATCACAGCAGGAGAAAAGGCTGATGGGAGCATGGAGGGATGCCTGAAGGGCCCAGCCTTACTTTCTGTGGCTGCAGAGGTGTCTCGTGCTCTGCCCCCGGGGCATCCCTGTGGCCACAGGCAGGGCTCAAGGGCACCTGCCCGAGGGAGCCGGCGTTGCTCTGCTCCTGAGGGATGTGCTCGGAGCGCTCCCCAGGCCATGCTGTTTTACTCATGGGACTACCTGCCTGGAGCTGTTACAGCCCTTCCCTGTGGATGAAAGGGTTAATGGTGGCTGTGCAGGGCAGAGGCTGAGCGTCACCCACCACCCGGGGTGCTCAGGCCAGGTGTCAAACCCTGTGGGAGCTCTCGGGCACAGCCCTGGGCTGCAGAGAGGGTTAATGGTCCGGAGAGCACTTTCCATGTCAGTGGAAAATGGCAGGGGCCTTCCCTTCCCTCCTTCCCTGCCTCTGGCAGCGGCTGTGCCGAGCGGGTCCAGATGACGATGGAGCGAGTGAGAGCCTTGTCCTGGCACCGGCCTCCTTTTAGATTAATGACTTGCGATGAGATGCCTCAGTCACATATTGGGATTTTTCAACATTGAACTGTACCTGGCACCCTGCAGCCATTTATCACGGGCTGCAGATGGAAGGCAGCGGCAGCAGGACCTGCAGGGCCAAGACACACAGGTTCCCAGCCAGCCCGCGGGCGGGTGGGGGATCTGATGGTGCATGTGCTTGTGTGGGGTTTTTTTTTTAATCTGGAATGATAAATCTGATTTCTTCAGGATATTGGAACAGCTGCAGCTGACCTGGCTATTTATCTGACAGATCTTCAGGGTGTACGATAACAGCTCTTAGAGGATGGATGTGGTGTTATAAACTGTCCAGGCACAGAGCATGATTAATGGGATTCACAGAGATAAACATATGGGGAGGAGAGCTCAGGATCTGAGAAAATCCCGTCCCTGGACTGGGAAGCTGTTGGTGAGCTGGAGCTCTCAGTGAGGTTGATGCTCTGTGGATGCCAACCACCCACTTTGCCCTCTCCAGCCTCCCCACGCCGTGGCCGTGGTTGTTCCTCACAGGGACAAGGATGTTCATCCCTGAGGGTGCAGCTGCTCCGTGCAGGGCGAGGAGGTGATAGTTCCATAGGATCTCATAGCCCCAGTGGCCCCAGCACTCAGTCCTGTCCCAGCTCCTGCAGCCCTGGGTGTGCCCCTGCAGGACTGGGGTGCTGCTGCCTCACCTTTGCAGAAATGAGGCACCACAGTGCTCCTCCCTCACCCCCAGGGTCTGCTCTGGCCCCCTCCCCACAGCTCCCACCTACCTCAATGTCACTGTTCTCCAGCGTTCCCCTCGGGAGCGTTCCTCAGTCACCGGCCCCCTCTTCAGGGAAAAACCAGTTTGGTGAAAGTTGAAAAATCAATCTCTCCTGAGTTAGCTGGCGTGGAAACTTGCAGGGAATGCAGTGATCCAGCTACGATGACATTCATTTCCTTGTCTGTTGTTCTCTGATGTGGGTTTAAAGCCTCCTCTCTCCCCGGCCTCCTTCTTCTGGATGTCCCTGGGGACCTGTGGTTGTGTTCCTGTGCAGCTGGGATCCAGGAGCAGAGTCCTGCTTCCTTTGGGATGTCAAATGGACCCTTGCACAGCTCTGATGGGGAGCAGCGTGCAAAAGGGAGGGAGCAAAAGGAATCAAAAAGCGTTAGCGCAGAAATTCTCACTGAAAGGGATGGATCAAATAAACACCGAGATTAATTAATCACTAATGGCATGGACTAAAGGTGACCCTTCAGCATTTACAGACTGAAGACAGCGGGGTCAGGATTGCAGAGCATTAATCTTACATTAGCACAACTCCATCCTTGCCAGGAGGGAGGCAGAAATCCCTTTGGTTCATGCAGAGGAAGCTGAAGCTTATTGCTTCCTGCCAGGTCCGTGGCTGCATTTTTATGAAACACCTGCAATGAAAAAAAAAAAAAAAAAGAACATAAACCTGAGAAAATTAAAGAGCTGTCCCAGCAGAGCTGCAGCCTGTGCCCAGCACCCCGGGCTGGAGCTGGGGCCGGTGGCCATGCTCCCTGCTCAGCCCTCAGGGGTTGGGTCACTGGGTATTAATAACGGTGGATCAATGACGACGAGTGACTGGGCAAAGGGATCCTGAAATCCTCCCTCTTCCCTGCTGGAGCTGGGGGGGTGGGTGTGTGTGTAATGTTGACGATACAAGCCACCAGGGATGAGCTATAAAAGGTGCTTTCTTTCGCCTCCAAATTCAGCTCTGTAGCTGCACCAGATGCAGCAGCAACAGCGCAAGGCCTCTAACCTCTTTCCAAATGGTAATAAATCCCACGGGACCCCAGCACACTTGTAATTTACAACTCTGCTAAAATGAACATTATTTCAAGCTAAGCGTATTCTCCGAGGTGCAGGAGGAATGTGGCAGCTTTCCTGCTGACAGCGGAGTTTCTTTTTTAAATGTCATGCATTCACTTTCATTACTTCCAAATAATTGCCCGAAAGAGCAGCAGCCGGATGAGCGGGAGCGTTGCAGACCGCTGTGAGGTGATTGCAGCCCTGCAAAGCACGGCTGCAGGGACCTGCTCCTGGGCACGGCCAGGAGCCACCGTCCGTGCCCTTGCCAAAGCCACGCCGGGCTCCAGCAGCAGCTCCACTGCCCTGCACCGCCGTGGGGAGGGAAAGACCCCTGCAATAGGTGAGGCTGGGGCAGGTTCTACCTGTCCCAGAGCGCCAGGCAGGCAGTGTTGTGTCTGAAAATGTCATCTTTCCTTGCCTGAGGCTATTTCAGTGAAATGAAGGCCAGGTTGGATGGACCTGGTGTAGTGGAAGGTGTCCCTGCCCCTTGGCAGGGGGTTTGGAGCACGGTGGTCTTTAGGGTCCCTTACAACCCAACCCATTCCACGGTTCTGTGAGATCAAACACTCTCCTTGCTGTTTGGGGGTCTGCTGGGGGGGGTTTTGTGAACCACAGGCAGCAAGGGGCTCGTGGCTCGAGCTTGAAAATTAAAATAACCACGTTAGTGCTGAGCTGGGCTGCTGGAAGGCATCGCCCACAGCATGGCAGTCCTTCCTGCAGGGTCACTTTGGAGTGGTTTTCCCATCTCCCCTGTCTGGGAGGCCCCTGGGAGATGGGGGATGAGGGGGTGACCCTGCAACCCACCCCTCCCCTTCCTTCTCGTCCCTCTCCTCCTCCTCCTTTCTCTGTGTCTTGCACAAGAACCATCCAGAAATGTCTTCCTGCAGGGGCAGCCCCACGCTTTGCAGATCAAGTCCAAGACAAACTCCAGACCCTGCCTGCAAAAGCTCTGTGGCCTGTAATGAAAGCCCTCAAGGAAAACTGTAAATATAGGAGCTATTGGCAAAATTCAGAGCTGGCCTTGGGCTGGAACTGCCTCTCCCACAGTGGGAGGTTTGATCCTGGGTATTGGCTCAGGCCTGTGTTTCAGGCTGCCTGAAACAGCTGGAAAACAAGATCTTTTTAATCTTGACATGATTTTCTTCCTCTGCTGGAAAGGGAAAAAGAAAGAGGGGGGAAGCAAAAAGCAAAAGCTGTAATAACCCCCTGGATGGTGAGAAATACGGAGGAGCAGAACCAGTGCCACTGTGAATTTTTCTGCAGCTCCCAGTCCAAGGCCTCGTATCATCTGAGGGGTCAGATCATTAGTAGAAAATTGTGTTCTTTTTTGGAAAAGAGTTTCTGAATGATGGTTTTGGCCAGTGCCTGTGGCCATGAGCAGCCCTGGAGTCCTGGAATCCTTGAGAGGCACTGCACACCAAAGGCATCCAGGGCAGGGCTCCCTCCCGGAGCCCCTTTGGCTCTTTCCTCATTTTGAAGGTTGGTTGCTTTTTATCAGAAAATAGATTTTTGTCGGAAAACTCTATTTCTGATAGAAAACAAGGTGGTTTGGATGGAAACATGAGGATTTTAATTGCTAGAGCAAAATGTTTTGAGTTCCCCTACTCTGGGCTTCTGAAGGGAGAGGTAGGGGAAGGAATTCCTCTGGTTTTACGTTGCTTCTCTAAAACTCCAAAAATGCCCGTGGAGCGTTTCCAGGTTATGAGAAAACACTGTTTTGTCTCCTTGAGAGAGCTGCCCTGTGCTCCCTCCTGGCACCTGGGGGGATCCTGGGAGCCCAGAGGAGTGGGACAGGTGAGGCCAGGGCAGAGCAGCCCCTGCCAGAGCCCAGTGGAGCTTCCCCTGTCCTCTGGTGCCTCGTGTCCTCTGCATAAATGCAATTTCCCTGAATGTCAGAGGGAAGCATTACAGATAACACACTGCGTGTGTCTCTGACCCAGTAAGTGCTGAAATCACAGATCTCATTATTCTGACATGATAGAATTTTTTTCCCTCCCTGCTGCAACCCTGCTGCTGTTGTTTTCCAGACTGCAGACATAATTGCCGAAGGTGCAAAGCCTCCGCAGACAAATACGTCTTGCCTACTTCCCTAAATCTAGCAAAATGCCAGTTCTGTGTGTGCATAAGAAAGTGCTCTCAGCTCCCTCTCACGAGCAGCACACATTTCCATCAGGTGCCACTCGCAGTCAGCCTCACCCCCGGGACGTGGGAGGTGGTGGAGCGCCGTGGGGGGACCGAGCTCTGGGTTTCGAGGTGCCACTTCCCAGCCAGCGTGTGATATTGTGGGGTGACACAGCCGAGTGGGGAGCCCTTTGGAGAGCGGCCCTGGGTGTTTGCAGCACAGGGATCTCGGGGGAGCAACCTCATTTGGCTGGCTTGGACAGAAAGAGACCCTCTCTCCGTGTGGTAGGGGCTAATCTCCCCCCTAATCTCTACCTTTGAGATAATTTTTCCTGTAATTCTCCTTTTAGATGGGTCAGGTGAAGTGATCTGTTTGTGCCTGGGTCCTGGAGAGGTAAAGGGGCTCTTCTTGCAGGTCAGGTGGAGGAGGAAGCAGTATCCCTGTTTCAGGGTCACTGTGGCCTCTCCACAGGGCCATCCTGCCTGAGCAGGCGACGTTTTCTCACTTCCATTTTCATCTTCCTGCCTGCCTGCCTGTTTCCCCTCTTTCATCACGTTGCTCAGCAAACATTTTTTAATCAACTTCATGAACCCACCTTATTGGCAATAACCCTAAATGTTTTTAATTGCAGCATCATTAGTTCAGCCGTGCAGTAATTAAGCACGGCTTTAAATGAAGGAGGGGGGGCGAGGAGCAGAGTTTGCTGTTCAGGGGCAGAGCAAGGACAAGGACAAGGGCCCCGAGGGCTGCAGCAGGCAGGTGCTCCAGGGCAGGAATGCCATTAAGAGGATGTGCCAGGTGTGAAGTCCCAGCTGAGGCTGTCCTAGAGCTGGGGACTTGGAGAGCACCTGCACTCTGCAGGCAGAGCTCAGCAGACGGGGAGGGAGGAGAAGGGGCAACGGCGGCTCCAGGATTTATGGTGCTGCTGCATTTGCACCCCTCGACTGCTCTTCCCTCTTTGTGCTGGGCCCAGACACTGGCAGAGCTTCCCAGAAGGAATTCCTCTCCAGCTTCCTGGGAGGTTTGGGCAGTCAGGTCTCTGTCCAAGCAGTCATTTTTATTGAGCCCTGCTCAAACACGCTCGTGTTTGCAGAACTGTGCAGGGTGGAGGTCTGAGGCAGCAGGAGATGGGGTGGGGGCAGCAGGACATGTTGGGGAGGGTCTGAAATGGGGGTTCCCTCTTTGCCCACGTGCTGGTGAACGGTGCTGGCTCTCAGGCTCACTCAGAAGTGATACCACGTGCCCTGTGTTCCAGTGCCAGTTGGAAAGTCAGCCTCTCCATCCACTGGCCAGCGCAGATCTGGTGGGGTCTGGAGAGACCCCCAGCTCTTGGCACAGCCTTCGCCTGTCCTGACTTTGAAGTGGTGTGGTGGTGTTAAGGTTATAGCTGGGAAACTGAGGCACAGGGAGACCTTGGGCCCAGGCCTATCAACATTCAGGCCCTCAACTCCTGCTCAGAGCTGATGGGGCTGGAGATGAGTGTCAGATATGAATGACTGTAACAGGGCTCCCTGCCTGTCTCCCCTTCACCCATCCCCTCCCTGGCACCCTCCATGGGGACCAGTGGGAAGCCGTCCTGCAGAACTGCTCTTTGCAGGCTGCCCTGTTCCGCTGCACAATGGAAACCTGGTGGCTGCATCCGCTGCTCGAGAGCTTTCCCCTCGTGCAATAACCTCTCATTATTTTTTAATGTTGTTGTAACTTTATGGCTTAATCAGTATTTGCAATTTGTTAGTAGTCCAGGCTGCAATAAAATTGTTTTCCAGGTACTGAAACATCCTATCAAGGTTTGTAAAGCAGTGGTTCTTAGTTTATCACACTCATAAAAAGCACTGGCAACTTGACAGATATAATAACTTTTTTTATCAAGTGTCTAATTTGAGAGGAAATTAAGCCATACATTACATGCCGATCTGAGCTGGAATTGGAAAAAGACCCAGCCACCCTCTCCCCACCCCAGCGAGTCTCCCCTCTCATCCCAACCTCTCCTGCACGGAAAAGGCTGTTCAAAGCTGCCTCTGCATTCGCTCTGCAGTACCCTCAGCTCCGTGTGTATTTTTACAGGGCACTGCACACTTAATAAAAAATTATTTATGTGGCCTGCATTGATGTCACAGCAGTGAAACAATACCTTGCCTTTCCTGCAGCAGAGCCGTGATTTATACGAGTGCCTGGAAAAGCTTCCTCGAAATGCAGTGCAGATGCTCCAGGCCACTGTAGCAGCCACTATATCCACTTTACTTATGGGCCAGGATTTTTAAATCAGGCAGGTGGTTCTGGGGGCTCCCATTCATCCGTCTCAGGGTGCCTGGAGGGCTGGGACTGCGCCGGCACGGGGAGAGCGGCTCCTTTTCAGGGCTTTGAATAACCGCACTTTTGTCCCGGAGTTTTGGTCAGTGGGACACAATTCCCCCTTGATCCCAAACGTGTCTGCTCAGAGGAGTGTCGGTGAGTTGAGTGGTGCTGGCTTTGTCCCTGCCCCAGAAAGTCCCTCCTTTGGGAGGCTCGTTGTGCTCCTGGCTGGATTCTGACCCAGGACCTGCCCCCATCCCCACGCTGCTCCCCAGCTCCACTTGCCCCACGATGCCAGCTGAGGGGCAGAACCCAGGCTCTCCTCAGGCCCTCACTGTCAGGATAATTATTTCAGTGTTAGATTCCAGTGCTGATTCTCCCCCATTCCCATAAGTGGTACCAAAACACCCATAACCAATTGAGCTACTGGCTCGGATCAGCTGGAGAGTGCTTCCTAAGATCCTGCTCTGGAAGCAATGCCCAGGGTGTCCCCTGTCTCCTGCAGGCAGAGCCCCCTCATCCTCGCACTGTGGAGTTTAAACCCCAGCTGAGGCCAGGGTGGATTTGTGCTGGAAGCCTGGAGTAAAAGTCAGATGCTGACTGCAAGCCGCACACTTTATTTGTTTAAATTTTCATGCTAGCGAATGTCTGTGACACAGGAGACAGGTTTATGGAGAGAGAGAAAAAAAAAATGTTGACAAATGGCCCAGTAATCAACTGGAACATGCAATAAATCATTGGAGTGCCAATAACACTTCCAGGAGGAGTTGCGAAAGGTCATTACGATGCCACCATGTATCATGCAGCGCCAAACAAAGCAAACAGAACATGTTGGGAATAGGATTATGGGAGAAGCATCTGTCAGTTCTAATTAAGAATTAACTGTGGATCCTATATAAAAAGATGTGTGGTTTATTCCTATCTCCCTCCTTTTCCCACTTAGCTCTCCATTTTTCCCTCTCCAAAATAAAACTCAATTACTTAAGAGAGGAGGAAAAAAAAAAAAAACCACAAAACCACTCTGTCATTTAATCTGTTCAACAGCAGGAAAAATAACCCAATGTGACAAAAGAGTGAAGGCTGGAGGGGAGGGACAGGGCTCTTGCTGGCTCCTGAGCCTCTGTGTGTGCGGGAGGGTGGCTCGGAGCCTGCCCGGATCGCCTCAGATCCCAGAAGCCCTTTGACGTCTCCAAATCACGCGTCTGCGACGGCTGCAGGAGGCAGGGAATGTACAAACCAAAACACTGCGGCCCCCCCGGCTGTGGGTGAGGGCTGGAAGTGGAGAGAGCTCAGAGGCTGAGACGCTGAAAAGCTTTTGGCTCCCGCCGAAGGAAGCGCAAACTGAATAAGTGACAGTAAAACACAGCAGAGAAGTGAAGGAGAGGGGAGACCCCGGGGAGAGGAGGCGCAGGGCAACCCAGGGGTGTGCCCTCAGGGGGCACGAGGGGCCTCTGAGCCCACTGCCCAGTGGCATCCCCCCACCCACCTCCACCCCACACCTCTGGATTTGTCCCCTCTGGCTGTTTCTCTGTGTTACTGGCACTGGGGTTCACCCAAAGGTGACAGGAGGGATGGCTCCAAGCCCTGTGAGCACCCACCTCCTCCTGCCTGGCTGCAGGGACCCTCCCTGCACACGCATAAATCCCCCCAGCACCTCCTTCCTTTCACCTCTCCCTCTCCTCCTCCATCTCCCCATTGTCTCTCTCCCCATTAATCTGACTTGCATCCCGTGGGCGCCTGGCCCAGGGCTCCAGCTGAGCAGGCTCTGCAGAGCACCACGATTTGCTTTATTATTATTTTTTTCCCCTTTCTTCCTCTCTATATTTCCAGGCCTCATTTCTGCTTAAGTTTGCATTTCTTCTCTTTCTTTCCTTTTTTTTTTTTCTTTTCCTTTCTGCTGACTGAGACAAGACCGTGTCCTACTTCAACATCCCAGGATTTGTTACAACTTCAAGGTGCAGGTTTATGGCCACAGTTGTCCCGTTTATGGTACAGTTCTTCTTATGGGTTCTAATAAACTCTGTAGCTCCAGGGTGCTCTTAAATCCCGATATGAAAGATAGAGAAGAATCATTATTTAGTCCAGCTAAATATAAGATGCTTCACCCTTGAAGGCTAAGGATAATGTTTCTCTCACAGGTGTGGATAGACCCATAATTCCTGTGTACAGCAAGTGCAGCTGCAGTGAAAAATAATCAATTCTCCCTGTGGAAATAGGTGTGCTCCCCCCTGTGGGATGGGGAGAAGCAATGCCAGCTGGGACAGGCACAGGGATCCTTTAGCACAGGGAAATGTGATTAAAACTCAATAGAAGTTGCAGTTAAAGGCACTGTCAGGTAAGAAGTGCAGGGAATTGGTGTGGCAAAGGGGGAATGAGGCCCATTCCCCGGCAGAAGGAGGCACAGCACAGGGGGATCCAGCAGCTCCCAGCAGGACACGCTGTGGTCCCCAGACCCCCAGAGCCTGGGGAGGTGACTCAGAGTTGAGCAGAGGCAGCGACCTGCCAAGATCAAGGGCGACCAGTGCCACCAGGCTGAGCCCTGCTGGGAGCAGTGGGACCTTCCCAAACGTGCCCTTCCAGCAGCCTCTTCCCATTTATCCCGAGCGGGCTCCTCCTCAGCAGATGTTCAAGACTCAGCACTCAGGCTTACACGGAGGAACTTCCAAAACAAACCATCTGGAAGAGAAAACAGCAAACTATTTTGCAAGCTCTGTCCCTCCTCCCTTTCTGCACCCCCCGCCCGGCGTCCCCGATCTCAAAGTCACAGGCAAGAGGACGGAGAGTGGAGCGCCAGCACCGGGAGTAGAAGGAGTGTGTCAGTGGAGCAGCGTTCCCAGCAAGGCTGCAGCTGTTCTTGGGAAATATGGCAAGGCAGCCCAGCTCATCAGCACAGCCCTGGGCTGGCGAGGCACCCACAGCTGCTTTGTCCCATGGCACTGAGGACAGGAAGGAACCAGGAGGACACGTGGGAGCTGGAGCTTCTCCCTCTTTGCCATTTATCCTGCCTTCCTCCCACGTTAAGGAGAGCTGGTAACTTCAGCCCCAGAGTGGGAAAGTCATTTGTTGTTCACCAGTTCCCAACATCAGAAGGCTGTAGCCAAGATGTTCTTCCCTCCAGCAGGTCCCGGTTTCCCTTGTAGCTGAGGCGTTGCCCTGCAGCACTTTCTGTACATGGGATTATTCCAATGACTACTAACAGTCATGAAAGCGTGTTGGCTTTTGTAAGACGCTCTGTTATCTCTGGTGGCACGTGAGAGCCCATTCCCAAGCAGGCTGTGATCCTGGTGTTACGCTACTGTTGGATTTGCTGCTTGGGGGAAGGAAGATGTGCGGGAATAACTGAGGTGGGAAAGGTGCGTGGCTCTGGAGCACGATGGAGCTCTGGCTGTGGAGGGCATGTTGTGTGTCAGAACTGCGGTGTGTGAATCATGGTGCAGTGCTGGGGGGGCCATGTGTGGCCACAGCTGGTGCTGGCGTACAGGTGTGGTGTAGGTGAACCCCTCCTTCCCTTTAGCTTTCCTGGGATCTCCCTCGTCCTCTGGGGACTCCCGGAGAGCCTCTGCACAGCCCAGGAAATGGGGCGGTGAAAGCCGAGTCATACATTCCTGCCTTCTGCTTCCAAAGGAGCAAGTGTGACTGTCAGGTTTACAAAAGATTGTTTATGTTCAGCGGCGTGAAATGGGGAGCGAGCGCGCCGAGGGGAGCGGGAGCGGGAGCGGGCGCGGGCTGACAGCGCCGCATCCATCCTCCACAGTACAGCGGACAGCGCGCCGGGGCCGCTGACAGGGGCCATAAATCACCGCTGGGAGATGCTGTACCTACAGCTTACACCATTCCCCGTGACAAACACACAATAATCCACACAGCACAGCACTTTTTCTCCCCTCTCTCTCTCCCCCTCCGCTCGCTGGTGCTCAAGTGACGACAAGAGGCGGCGGCGAGGAAACCTGGAAAGCCTGGATGTGTCCTGCGGGACCACGGGAAGGAACAGGGGCGGTCTCAGCTCCAGACTGCACGGGAACCAACAGCTCTGGAGGGATGAGAGTTATGGGGGCATCTTTACAGAGGCCAGAGGGAGGGGGTGCCAAGCAGGCTGAGTCCTCCCTGGTTCCCCTCTGACTCCTGGAAGGGGAGACGCGATTCTTGAAGGAGGAGGAGGAAAGGCAGGAGGCAGCAGCACCGCCACCACCCTGGGCTGTGATTTGCGAGGGAAGGGGAAGGAAAGAGGCCTATCTGGTTGGACAACCCTTAAATCAATGTATCCTAATTAACAAAAGATCTAATTCATCAAAGTGACAGCAACTCTATTTATATCACCTCCTTCCATGGGGGCTGCTGGGGGTTTAGGGTTAGGGATTTTTCTCCCTTCCTTTTTTTGACAGCTTTATCTTTCCCACACACATTTTAATTTTCCCTTTCTGGGGGAGAAGAACTGATAGTGAAGCTTTCCTTGGGAATATGGAGATTTAATTGACATTTTCTGCTTCACCCCCGAAATAGCGGGATATGTGGGGGGGAGCTGGAAGGAGAGGTTATCTCAGTGAGGTGCAGGTCTGATTCCAAGGGGGAGGAAACACTGACAGGTGAGCAAGGGGGGTGCAGCTATCCATGCAAAATGTGGTCAAATCCTGCAAGCTGGGGTTATGCTCTGAAAACACCCCCAGCAGGAGCCGCGGTCGTACAGGGATCTTGGCTTTCGCTTGGAAAAGCAAACCCTGAGAGCTTGACAACGCTCTGGCTGACACCTTAAATCTTGAAGTGCATAAAAAGAAACCCAACTGTTTTGTTTTGTTTTAATATCTGAAACCTCGTGGTTCGGGGGCTGGGAGCGCAGGAGGCTGAATTGCCGTATAAATACCAGGACCGTGTCAGCGCAGAATTGCTCCGCTGCTCTCAGCGGGCTCCCGCTCGGGAAGAGTGGGGTTTGGACGTGATGTAGGAACACAGAAATAGTAATAATAGTAATGAATCCCCCCCTCAGCCACTCCTCCCGCTGCAAGCGCAGGAGCAGAAATCCAAGATGCCAAGCACAAGCCCTGGCTCGTGCCAAAGAGGGAGCTCAGGAGGCTGCTGGGGTAACAAAAAAACAATCACCAAAGCGAACCAAAGCGAAGCAAGGCGAGGCAGCCCTGCTCTGAAGTGCAGCCGGTGCACAGCACACAGAGAACAGCAGATGAAAGGGCCATAAAATGGAGCCGTCGCTGAAGGCTGCGCCAGCACATATATCCTGGTGTGCCAGGGGTACCTGCGCCTCCCGAAGCCTAAACTTCTGATGAACCAACGCGCTTCCGAGCGCATTTATATGCAAAGGCGTATAATATGTCCCCTGTATCTAATTATCTGTCAACCTGAGGCAGTTTGTTTTCCAAATCGGCCTCTCGGCTGTGACTTTATGAGGTCGTAAAGAAAACGGTGCCACTCTCGCACCGGAGCGCCGGGAGAGCCTGGATCAACAAATTACCATCCTTAATGGTGTCTCCTCGTGCAAGCGCCTGCCCTCCAGCGTGTCCCGGCGGGAACAGCCCTGGGATGGCCAGCCCTGGAGCCTGGACAGCCCCCAGCCCCGGCACAGCACCCAGGGAGCCTGGGCAGCCCTCGGTCGCAGGGAATCCAGACAGTTCCCAGCACTGCCGGGGCAGCTGGAGGGGGCAGCTGTGGGCAGGAGTGACCCCTGTGCTGCCCTCGCTGCCCACTCACCCTCCTCTGGCCCCAGTGGACACGTTCCAAAGTTTGGCAGGAGCCGGTGGTGAACTCCAGCCCTTTGGCTGTGAGAGCAGCGCTGTCGTCACCCAGAGCCAAGCCGTGGATTCCTCTGCCCACGCTGCTCCTGTGATTAATGATGGAAAGGAATTAAAGACAAGGAGGGAAAAAAAAAAAGAGCGAGGGAGAGGGGAGGGGAGCGGGTCAACAGCTGAGTGCAAGGCAAGTCGCTAGACAGGGAGTAATTAAGATACTTGGGTAAATATGATTAATAAGCTCAAACTGGCAGGGTGTGCAGTAAACAAGGGCTAACCAGATGGTACCCTTTCCTTTCTGACAATGCTGCAAGCTTTGTAAAAATAGGAAGAAAGGCTCTGGATCCTCCCAGCGAGCTCACTCGGGGAGGAGGGAGGATTCAGCACAGGGCCAGGGCAGTGAATCACCTGATAGGAATGAGAGACATTTCCCCCTCCATCACATCCCGGTCAGGGACTGGTAAAACGCAAACACGTGGCAGATCCGGCGGTGCCAGAGGGCCCGATCCCGGCTGCCTCCTCTTGGCAGCCTGTGGGTGGTGGGAATGGCAGCAGGAGGGACCTCGGGCTGTCCTTGGGCATTTGACCTCCAGCCACAAGGGCTCAGGTTGGGGAGTCCCAGCTGGAGCATCTCTGCACCACGGGAGCTGCTGGGTGGGCACTGGGGAGGGCCCTCGTCCTCCAGGCCAGCCGTGGCCAGGGGGGTCGTGCCCGGCAGGAGCTGGTCAGAAATTTCCACCCCCCCTCCCAAAACTCTTCCCTGTCAGGAGATGCCATTTCACCAAAGGTGAAACATTTGCGGAAATGTGCTGATTTTGATGAAATTGCATTTGGAAAGAAAAATCAAAGGAGAAAATCATTTCGATAAGGCCAAAGCATTTCAGTTTGACCTTTTAGGAATTAAATGGCATAGGGTTTTTTTTTTCCATTTCAAAAAGCATTTTGTTTCAATGTTTTTTATATATATATATATATATATATATCTCTGTAAGAACTGCTGAAGCCAGAATAAAATGTTGTGATTATCCCAACATGTGATGATACATTTTCCCCAGTGCAATACTACATGAAATTAAGCCCAAATATCCTTCTGCTTTGAAACCTGGAACATCAGAGCAGCAGGACAATATGTTCAGCGGCATCTACAGGGCAGGGGATGGGGCTGTCTCTGCCTGTGGCATGTACCACATTTAACACACCACTACCATCACTGTGGATGCCTCCAGTGTGAAAAATGGAGCGAGATTTGTTGGGAGGCTTCAAGGCACAACAAGGCCATGGGGATAACCAGTGGCTCCAGGAGGTGGGGCAGGCATTAAAGATAAAGAAGAAATTTCAGCTCATTGGCATGACACATATTTTTCCAATATAAAAGCAAATGGGGGAACCCTTAAATAAATTGACTCCATAAAAACGTCCCTTTGTGTTACCGCCTCACCTTTTCAGGGGGAAAACACCAAGGCTTATTTTCGTGGCTCCCGAATGAAAATATCAGCGCTGTTAGTAATTTCCCAGAGCCAACAAGCAGTCCACAGCTATTTGAAGCCCACAGGCCCCCCTCAGCACCCACTGCCCGCCCGGCTGCAGGAGCAGCTGCCACAGAATTACAAGTCCTCGTCACAAGTGCAGAGAAACAAGTTGTGGCATTTAGGAAAGGTCTGCAAAAATAGGTGTCAGACCTTAACTAATAGTGATTGTCCTTCCATTCTGCTGTAATTTACATTTAATTCACACATTTCATTTCCATTTAAAATATGATTACGGTGTTTTGAAGCACATCTCACCTGTCCCCTCCGATTACGGCGGGATGAAAGTAACGCGAAGCAGCAGGAGCGAGGTTGGCTGCCCCAGGTCCTGGCTGCGGGGTGGGAAACACACGGTGCTGCTCAGGGACAGGGAGGACTTCTGAAAACATCAATAGAGTGGGGACAGAGGGACAGGAGAGACACACAGCCCTGCCCCACCTTCCTGCTG
>JAYRBT010000060.1:2324752-2397053 GCA_036023395.1 Myiotriccus ornatus | reverse complement strand
GAGGACTTCTGAAAACATCAATAGAGTGGGGACAGAGGGACAGGAGAGACACACAGCCCTGCCCCACCTTCCTGCTGGAAGTTCTCACCGCAGGGCTTTAAGCACCAGCTTAAAAGGTTTTACACCTTCCACCAGCCCAGGTTGCTCCAAGCCCCGTCCAACCTGGCCTTGGACACTCCCAGGGATGGGGCAGCCACGGCGTCCCTGGGCAGCCTGTGCCAGGGCCTGCCCACCCTCACAGGGGAGAATTTCCCTCTTCCCGCAGAGGTCTTTCAGAAGGTATTTTAAACACAAAAACTCTTGGCTGGGAGATAAATCAGGCAGGCCCTCCCCACCCCGTCCTCACCCCGCGCTGCGCCCGCCCCCGGAGCGCCGAAAAGGCACGGACGGGCTGATTAATATCTGCTACGTGTAGGGGAAAACAACAACCCCGTAAACAGTATTATTAACCCATGGGCTGGCCATAAATCAGTGTGAGAAGGTGACCTCAGCAATGCTGGAGTAATCCTGTGTGTCAGGGTAAATTTATGAGGCCAATTTTATTGGCCTGTATGACCCAGGCTCCTTGGAGATGTCTCAGTAACAAATCCAATCCATATCATTTATTAGCTTTGCACAGTGTCAGCTCAGAGCACGGGAGGGATCCCATTAAATCCTATTGCTCCCTCTGCCAACCGTGGGCACAAATAAGCTGTTGGATAATTGCTGGCTGCGAGGAGCCCCCCATTAAGGAATTTTCTGTCGTGTCCATGCAGCTTTCCAGGCTGGAAGTGCTGGGTTTGGGTTTGGCCATCGGCCCCTTGCCTGCTGGGCAGGGGTTGGCTGTGGGGGCAGAGGTGACAGAGGTGGGGACAGTCTCCTCCTAGATCCCCCAGGTGCTGGACAAGGCTCTGGTGACCCTGGAAGCTGCTGTTCGGCCAGGGGGGGTGCAGGAAATGTGGGGTTGCAGCGAGGATGTCACCGCAGGGATCTTGTGAACAGATCGTGGGCCGGAGCCGTAGCAAGAGGGACATGGGGCAGATTTCAGAGCTGTTGGTGGCTGAAATTCCTCCCTCCAAGAGGGAAGGGATCCTTTGGCTGGGCCCTGCAGGCAATGGCCGTAAAAACCTCCCTTTCGTGGCCGTGTTGGGAGCTCATGGTGACGTGTGTCGTGCCCAGCACCCTGGTGACAGGAGCAGCCAGTCCCCTGTGGCACCTCCAGGTCTGGTCCCCGTGGGCCAAGCGGGGCCTGGTGGAGCACTTTGAGGCTGTTTGACTGTCCCTGTCATCATAAGGTTTACGGATGGTTAATTTATTCTTTATAGCACAGTCATTGATGGCTGTTAAATCACAAATGAGAGCCAATAAAGGGTGAATTGCAGCTGAAATTACACTGTTTATATGACAGCAGAGTGCTGGCTAAAAGATTCATATGCCGCTGATGAAGTACGTTATAAATTTTAATTACCATAGTTTGTACAAATGACATGTTTGAAATGCTATTGAGTAATGTGACCCTGATAATGAAACTATAAAATAAATCATTAACTTTCTGAATGAGCTTTTTTATTTCCATGCTACATGAAGTAAACTTTCCAATTTATTCCACTGCAGCTCTTCTTCTGGAAAAAAAAAAAAAAAGTGTGGAGAGAAGAGTCACCAACCAGCCCCTCCACTCTGAGGGACACTGAGAAGCAAAGCAAAGGAGGGATGAGCAGGACCATGTCAGAAAAGATGTCGAAAGACTGGCCAAAACCAGCCAAAGCCCCCAGATAGCTCCTGGTTTCAGCCTGGTTAACGCAAGGATGATGCAGCCACAGCCAGCTTAGCTGAGGGAGCACAGAGATAAGAGCAGGGCTTGAGAACCAGCTCCGAAGAGCCATAAAAATCACAGGCACAGAAGAGAGAAAATCTCCATTAAAGTCAGAACATAATTATAACTCGCTGGCTGGCCGGGGGCTTTGCAGCCTGAGCCGCTGGAGAAGGCCCTGCCCTCCCCTGGGAGCTCTCGGGATCTGCCACAGCTTTGAAGGTGCCTGAGCCCCTTGCTCGACTCAGAAGTGCAGATAATTCCCTGGCTGCGGGTGACAGGACGAGTTTTGGCCCAAGGAGGGATTTCTCAGGAGCCTGTGAGGGGAAGGAAGCACAGGCTGGGCAGTCGCTGACCTTCGGTGCAGCTCCACTCGTGCCAGACAGGAGGATGCTTCTAAACCCCCTGGAAGACACTGATAGCAGGTTGTTACCTTATTATATGGCCATATATTATTTTTTAAGGGACACAGGGCACGAAACAACATGGGAGTGTGCAGAGCTTTGTTGTCATCCCTCTGCAGAGGGTGCTCCAGGTAGCAAAGCACCGTGTTCCTGGCTCCTGGGTGCCCACACTCACCACCCCCAGAGCGGGAGCAAAGGGCTCTTCCTTCTCCCCTGAACCTCTTCCAGAAAATCCACCTGCTCTGGGGCTCTCTGCCCCCCTTGCCAGCACTGCTGACTTCTTCCTCATCCCCCTAGTTAACCTTTAATTAAGAACATGTTCTTTGCCCACCTCGAGCCGAACGTGAACCTTTCCTGTTCCCCACCTTCTCCACGCTGTAAATAAGCAGTGTTTCCATCTCCCAGGGCAAACAAAAGGTGGCAGTGGGAGTCTCCAAACAAGGAGCAGGGAAAGGAGGGGGAAAGGGGCCCTGTGACATTTTCAGGCTGTGGGGATGCAGCAGAAGGTTGCAGGTCAAGTACCGAGCAGCAGTTGGGTTTCAGGAGATGAGGTAATTTATGACCCATAATGACGTTTGTGGTTCTTTGTGCGGAGGTAGAGATGGATCTTACTCTTCAAGATATGGGAGTCTCTGTGTGTGAGGGAGTCCTTATCCATGGAATTGGTGGATTCATGGCTGGGTGCATCCCAGCACCCCCCAAACTGGGCAAGGTGCCTTCGCCAGAGGGGTGGGCAGCACGTGCACCCGCTGGCACGAGCCCGTGGCACAGTCACCCATTGCACAGGCCACAGCCACCCACCCCTGCTCTCTGCAGGTCCCACTGGCCCTTGTGTCCTCCCCAAGAGCGTTTGGACTTGGAGGACTTTAACGCCCGCTTTTGTCTTATCAGCCACACTGAAAATATTCCCAAGCAGGCGGCTCATGCTGCACTACTCACCATTAAAAGAAAGGACCACATTATTGCTGTTATAAACCATTGATTAAGGTTTATAATAGCAATAATCCCCTCGAAATTCATTGTTACTGCAGTTAATGACCAGTTTATTAGAGCGTTAACCATCCTTGGCAATGGGCTGAGTCGTTTAATGCTGGTAACGACCAATTTCTCAAGGGTTATTGCTTAAATAACAAGCCTTTGTTAGATATATGTTCCCCCACCAGATACTGCTCCAGCTGGAACCTTCTCCTGTGAAATAATTGTTAATTATTTCCTCCAAGTTTTGCCACCATATCTCGAAGTTTCAGGCGGGAAGGGTTGCTGAGGGCGCAGGGTGTCAGAGGTGCTGAGAGCTGAGGCTGGGCGAAGCGAGGGGAAGCAGCCGCAGACACGTGAGCCATCACAGAGGGCTGGGGGAGTTGTGCTTTGTGGAGCTTTTTTCCACTCTTCTGTCACCCACGAGCATCCCACCCCTGGGTACAGCCGGCCCACGGTGTGTTGCAGAGGCACCAGCTGAAGTGGGAAGCAGCCAAGTGCCCAGGGATGAGCCCTGGGCTCCTGGGCACCGCAGCAAACCACCCGGGAAGGGTGAGAGACACCAGAGCTCTCCCGCCCTTCTCCTCTTACATTAATTCGATCTGAAGGTTTCGTGGCGTTAACTACGTCCTTTCGTGTCCCGTTAGTCTCAGCCCTCTAACAGCATTCCCTGTGCCTGACACGAGATGAAAGGTACAGATACGATTACCCTTTAATTGTGTCATATTAGCGAAAATAAACACTGATACAGCGCGGGGCTGACACGAAACGATGGCAAATCCCTGCGAACGGGATTGGACTCGCGTCGCCCGGAGAGCGCCCAGCTCGTGTGTGCATCAGGGAAACGCAGGAGGGGAATCTCTGCCCCAGGTTTCCTTCACTGGCTCTGAAGCCCCTGGCCCAGCTCCCTCCCCTCAGCCAGCCCCCATTTCCTGGGAGACAGCAGTGAGGATGGAAGGAGGCTGCATCACCGTGATCCACTCACCCCCAGCCTCTCACCCCTCACCCTAAACTCCAGCTGGCTTTTAACAGGCTTTTTGATGATTTTGGTGTAAAAGAAAAAAAAAAGTATTCCCCACATAGTTCCCCCAGAAAATTACATTTCCATAGCGAATTAAGTTCCAGGCTTTCCTCTTTCTTGTTAAGAAACACAAAGAAAATCTTGATTTGGGGGATTGGGTGAAGCCTGAATGGTGCTAGGGTTGGTTTTGGTGTTCCGCTCCCTCCTTTTGCTCTTTGTTCCCATGTTTGCGGGGTCTTTGAGATGTCATTGGCAAAGAAACCCATAGGGAAACGTGAAAGAGAGATTATTTCAAAATCTGTGAGTGTTGTAAGTGGTTTTGGCAATGGGATGCTGATCTTCTCCCATGACGCTTCAGGCTCCTCCAGCCCCTCGGGAGGCAGGGACCTCCCTAAAAGAAATTAGAAAGTGGAAAAAAGCAAAACCTAAAAAAGAATTCAACCCCCATCCCTCCAGGAAGGAATTAGGATTTTCTCTGTCTCTCTCATGTCAGCCAGAACTGCTGGTGCCAGGCAGCTCTGAGACGGACCCTGGCTGGGAGAAGCACGAGGCGGCCCCGGCCCAGCCGGGCTGGGTCTGTCTCTGGTCCCTGTCACAACTGCTGCGGGGATTTGTGTGAGCATCCGTGTTATTTTAGAGATAATGTGAGCAGAGTGGAGCATGTCACAGGATAATGGTCTCCTGCTGCTAGGCTGTTCTTGGCATTTATCAAAAAATGACACCAGAGGGAATATGCTCAAGGGAGCCGAGGTGTCGATTCGATGACTGCTATTTCGTGATAAAAGTTAACAGAAATAAAAATGAATCAGTCACAAAACAGCTTATTTATAGCAGTGCCTGGACCAGAAGGAGATCCCTGGGAAAGGCAGGGCAGTGGTTCTCACGTTCCTGGGAGGAACAGGCTGCACCCCAAAAGACCCCCCCAGAGCAGACCAAACAGGGCAGCATCCCCTGGATCCATCCACCCGTTCTCCTTCCCACTCTGTGCCTTAGCAAACACCACCCCAGCCCCTTCTGCACGGTGCTTACAAAACAAACCACTTCCCCTGTTTGGCCTAAACCCAAATATTTTGAGCGAAATGTTTCAGTGTTGCCTGTGTTTATACATCACTGTGGGGGTGGGCTCTGGGCTGAGCTGGGATTCTATAGTGGGCTCCGGATGGAGCTGGGATCATGTACTGGGCTCCAGATGGACCTGGGACCCTCTGCTGGACCCTGCAGCTGTGGTGACCGAAGTCCCAGCCCCCAGGGATGCAGCCCTGGTGGGAGCAAGAAAAAAGGGCAGAACATGGGGGAAAAAAAAAAGGCCAACCTTTGCTGTGATGGCTAAAAATGTCAGCCATGGGTCTGGTGTTAAATTAAATATCCTGGCTGTAACCATCCACTTTTGCACCAAGCTAAACATGCAGCTATTGCAGGCAGGGAAAACAGTGGCATTTGGGTCTCCACCCCAGCCCATCAAAGGCTCTCTGAAGCTCAAGGCTTCCACTTCATCAAGGTGAACAAATCCATCAGCTAATTGTTGCTGCAGCCAAGTTCTGATGTGTTTCCAGCAGGATGCTCTGTTTTTGTTATCTCAGCTGTGGGCAGGAGGAGGGAGGAGGAGGAGGAGGCAGAAGGACACAGCACCTGGGCTGGTTGGCCCTACATGTAATGGGAAACAACAGAGGCCACAGGGGACGCGTCGCTGCTTTCCACCTACATGTTATTCCAGCCATAAATCCCGGTGACCAGCCTGAACTTTTCTCAATTGACATGTTTACAAGGGAAGTCCGCATTTGACAGGAAAATTAAGCATATCAATCACTTAACGAGCTCGTTAATGAATGGCTCTCAGATCTCTCTGATTCTGTGCCTGGTAGCACAATTTATTGATCAAGCGCTTTCGGCCGGGCCAGATGTTGCCGTGCCTTGATCCTCCGAGCCGGGCCCTGGGCAGGGTTTAGCGAGGGGTCATTCTCTCCATCAGACCCTTTTCAGTTCCCTTTTCTGTCTCTGTTTTCTCTTTCTTTCTCTCCCTTTCCCCCCACAGAACAAAGGGAGCAGATGCGGGCTCGGGGCCCCTCACACCCACTCCGGCATATGGAAGTGATCTCCTCTGTCTCTGTAATTACACAGGAGCTGCTTTGCAATGGCTCCGGGTTTTACTGCACACAAACCAACCTAGTCCTACATAAAACATCTTTATGGCTTCTTCTCCAGGCCCTGGCAGGTATAAAGATGTGCAGGACCCCCAGCAGCCGGCAGGGCCAGCTGGGGACCCCGGGGTCCCCCGGCAGGAGACAGCACAAGGGGACAGCCCCTAACAGCTTTTAAAAGGCAGCAGAGAACACAAACTAACCCTCAAACCTTGATGGAATGAGTAACCCCTGACTGTACGTGCCTTCCCGGCCCTGGATGTGCCCAAATCCCGCCTGGGGTGGGTTTGCCAAAGCCCCGTTTGAACACCCCAAAGACACTCAGGAGGCTGGAATGTTCACACCTATTGCTCAGCCGCTGACCATGGCAGTAGGATGGAGGATTCCCACACCTTTTTCTCCGTTGGGAGCACCAGCTCAGCCCCCACATTCAGGTCTGCAGGGGCAATTTTCATGACCCGTGTCTCAGCTGCCAAAACCCAAAGCCCAGCAGCCACGGGGAAGGTCTGCTGGTGGTACCTGCTGTGCCAAACAGCCTTTCCCTGTGCCAGGCCCAGGGGAGCAGCAGCTCCCATGGGCAGCCCTGCGCCCATGGACAGGCACAGGGGCAGCCCAAAGCCCCTCCATCCACCCCTGGTCCTGTCTCATGTCATAAAATGTGTTTTGGATGTGCTGTCAGCTTGTTTTCAGGAGGGTCTGGTAAAACAATGCAGGAGTTATTGTGCAATTTAATGGAGTAAAAAAAAAAATCTCCTATAGTGCAACATGAATAGTCCAAAATGCAAAGATGACAATTTAAGTGTTTAAAATGTACTCAAGGTAATTCCAAACAAATTTTAAAGCCATTTCAGCCTATAAAACCCCTCAGCTAAATCACTGGTTATATGGTGGCAGTGCTTATGTTGCAATATATCCCTGCCATGAAAGGGAAACTTTAAAAAATTGCCCGTTAATCCTTATAAATTACTTATTAGTGCTGCAGAGCTGGAGCCGGAGGAGCCTTCCCAGGAAGGCCAGGCTGCTGGGGCTCTCCTTGCCGGGCTCTGTGAGGAGCAGTTGGGGCTGGCTTTGATTTGCTGGGCTCTGTGAAGGCATTGATGTGCTTCCAAAGCGTGACATCAGCACTGATGTCATGGCACAGCTCTGGCTTCGTCCCTCCCACTCTCCCAGAGCTTCACTGTCCCTGCTGCACCCCACCCTGGTGGCTTGTAACCCCCAGCAGGAGCTGGGGGGAATTGCTCCCCAAGGACAGAGGGAAGGGGGAGCTCAGACCCCTGGGGGTGTCCCCGCAGCGCTGCCCACAGGAGGGCTGGCTGCTCCCTGGGGAAATGGGATTCATCCCCTGCCACGGGAGTCGTCTCTCGGCTGCAACACAAATCGCTTCGCTGGGTGTCCGTGTTTCACACCCTGCCAGTGGATTAAACCCTCTGGGAAGCTGAGAAGTGCTTGCAAAGAAAATGAAAGTTTATTCCCTCCCCTGCGCTTCTGGTCTCCCAGCTTTCCCTCCTGTGTGCTCGTGCCCTGATTTGAGGAAGCGACACAATCTCGCTCACTCCCTTCTCTCGCTCTTTTCCTTTCACCAAACAGATGTAACTATTTATTCCTTATGTCCCAGTTTTCCTGTAATTTCATAAAGTGCAAATTTGCTGTCCTGCTCCCAAATGCCGAGTCGGTGGTTTGTCATAACAGTCATCAGTAACTGTCGCTTTCTGCCTGGGGCTTAATTAACCCACTCTCTCATTAGCATGTCCATGCAGTTGTAAGGAATGAAAGCCTGATTATTTTCTACAACAGTCGCAGCCAATTACTGCACTGAAATGGAACCACATTAATCAAATCTTTAGTACAGTGGCAAATTCAGAGATATCAGATTGCAAAAGACTGCAAACCTAATATGTCACTGTCAGCGGAGCTACGCAGGCATTTAGCGAATTGCATTAAATAGATGGCTCCGCTGAAACCGCATGAATTTAATATGTGATGGGATCTGGAAGCTATTAGTGTGACATGGCAAAGCACTGGGAGCTTGGCAGCTCTGGACTTTATCCATGAACTCAGGAAACTCATGTAAAAACTTGTGTGTGTGTGTGTGTGTGTGTGTGCAGCAAAATGTCTCGCCTGGTTGAGGAGAAGGCGCAGGCACAGGGTAGCAAAACGCAAGGAAAACTGGGAATATTCCCCAGCCAGATCACAGTGGGTTGTGGCTGCAGAGCTCGGGGCTGGAGGGGGACTGTGTGCTGGGACACAGGACACGGCCTCGTGTGGCAGCAGGTCTGGCAGGCGGCTGTTCACCAGCACCTTGGGAATCACCCTGGGACAGCAGGACACCACGGGAAAGGCAGGAGAAGGAGGAGAGTTCATCAAACCCAGATTCGAGGCCTCCATTTGTAAATCGTCCCGTGTTCCCTTCCAGTGATGGTGGAAATTCACACTGAATCATGGAATATCCTGAGCTGGAAGGGACCCGCAAGCACCATCGAGTCCATGTCCTGGCCCTGCACAGCCCCAGCAATCCCACGGCGTGCCTGAGAGCCTCGCCCAAACACTCCTTGAGCTCTGGCAGGTTTGGGGCTGGGGTGCTGACGGGAAACCAAGATTTATGCCCTGGCTCAGTCCAATAACCCTTTGTTTGCCGGGCTGAAAGCACATCAGCCTCCTGTGCCGTCACCGCATGACCCACCCTGGAACCCAGGACAGAGCCGGGCAAGAGCCTCAGCAGCACCACCTGCCCTGTGGGTGCTGATGCTGGGTGTGTCCCCCCCGTGCCCCCCGTGCCACGAGCAGCCCCTGACACGGCTGTGACTGATGAGGCCCCGTCCTCAGGGGCTGCTCTTACACAAACTGCCTTCATCAGCAACTCGCTGCTCCCATCAGTTAATCTTCCTGCAAACTGTGCACTCCCGGAGCAGGGGGGACGTTTCCTCTCCCAGTCACCTAATCTACCATCTACTTTATGCACACATGCTCCGAGGGGTTTTTTAGATATATATATGTTTTTTTCCCTAAGCAATCAATCTGTGCGGCGAGGAGCTGCAACTGAATTTAAATACCAGGGTTTTCATTATCTTCAACACAGGGAAGAGAAAGGGGGGAGAGGGACATTGAAAATAGAGGGGAATAAATTCCAGTCTCTTGAACAATACATCTGAAGGTGTGCAGATCCCTGCAGCCCTATGATGCTGAGTGTATTTTACCAAATCTCCGTCTGCAGTTGGAATACATTTGGAGAGTAGGTGGCGGAGTCCCTTTGGCTGTTTGTTGTCCTTCCCACTGCCTGGGGTGTGTTGGACCAGTGGAGCGAGTTCACAGGGTTTGCAGTCCCAGGGACGCTCTGCCCAGCTCAGCACCCGCAAGGGCTGAACACTGGTCTCTCCACACACTAAACAGTCATCTCCCATCTCCCAGCAAACCCCTGGTTTAGGGACATCGAGTTTTCAGCCACAGTTTCTCCTCTTTCGGTGTTGCTGGTGGGATCCGGGTTTGGAGAAGATTATTTGGACTTAAAGGGATTTGTGGTTTCTTCTGCATTTTTGTGGTGTCTGGTACCAGGGGTCGCAGTGCCTGCAGATTCCCCAATTTTTGTTTTTCTCATCTTTGAGCAAATACTGTGCAAGTGGTTCCTTTCTGTGCCCCAAAGCAGAATCTTCTGCTCCTCTTGTCTGGTTTTAAACCCGCATTTCCCTCCCTTGAGGTTCTACAACAGCATCAGATGGATTTGCTGCAGCAGGAGCTCAGCAGGGGCAAACCTCTTCGCCTTAGTTAAAACATCCAGGGTTGGAAACCCAGTGACTGCACAAGAAGTGTTCTGAGCTCAGGAGAGTTTGGGGTAAAGTTTCAGGGGAGCCTAAACTGAGAAGTTTATTTGACATTAAAGCTCTGGGGCTCTGCACCCCCAGCCCACGCTCCCCCTGCCTCCCGTGTGCCTCCCCTGGCCTCTCTGCTCCACACCTTTCTTTTCCTCCCTCTTTTTCTTTTTCTTTTCCTTCTATTTTTTTTTTTCTCCTCCCAGGGAGAACTGTACGGAGACTGATGGTTTTATTTTACATGAATCACTGATGATCTAACAAATTAATTACCTGCTCCCTCCTTCCCTCCCGTGTGAGGTCACAGAGCTGGGTGGGGGCCGCCCACCAACCCCCCGCTCGGTGCCATCAGAGCTCCTGCTTTAAAGACCGGAGACAAATGTCAAAATTGCCAGTTTAGGTTAAAATCAGGTTTAAACATCTCTTACTAAACACAGAGGCACACAAACTCAATATGTCATCTTTAATGGTTCAGAACAAAGCCTAGAAAAATTGTGTCCCAGCACACAGGAATTTTATAACCTTTGATATATAGCTTTCATTATTAGCAATAATTTCTGTAACTGCATCCGGATTCACGGGGAACACATATTGAATAATAATTCTCCTCGTGTTGATTTATCCCCATCCCATGGGTTCCTGAAGCCCCTTGGCCGGGGCAGCGCCGCCCCAGCCCTTCATCCTCCTCTTCTTCTTCCTCGGGCACAACCAGCACTTTGTCGTCCCTCGGTTCCTCTGTTTTTGTTTTGGGCCAACACCCACCGCTTCCTCCCCTGCTGCTGTCAGGGTGCTAAAATGTGATCACCCAGACAGCTCTGTTCACCTGAGCCAGGAGCAGCCCCAGCCCCCGGTGTGTGCACACACCAACCCCGGCGACGAGAAAAGGCCTTCGCTCCCCTCCGCCTCTTTTCACAGTCAGGCTTCAAGTTCACATGTGAATTTATGCCAGTTTTGACATTAGCAGAAAAAATTAACAGTTCTCACACACACACACACACACACACAAAGAAACTTGCACAAAAGAGGTTTTGTGTTTCAAGCAGAATAAATTATAGTGTGATGTTATTAAAACACTTAGTTGTTAAGTTGCCAAGAAAATCCAGTATATTCACACGGACTCGAGGACCTGTCTCCATGCAAAGTAATTAAATTAGATTTATGGGCTGCATTACATCAGTGTTTGATAGTTCATTTTTCCTTTCTTCATATTTTGTCCTGCTTTATTAGAGCATGTGACAGATGGTAAAAATAGTGTGAAGTTTCTTGGCCCTGTGCTAAATCCCCCTTCGGTAGTATATCTCTCTTCTGTCAGTTCTCCCCAGTGATGATAAATTAACCTCTCCTCTTCTATCCCAAGTGTGGCAGTAAAGCACTCTTTGACACAGCACTATCACTTTATCTTAATCTGTGCTGTTCCAGGGGCGGGGTGGGGAAGGAAGTGAGGGGAGATGATGCAATCGCTACCACGGGTTCAAAAAAAAAACACCAAAAAAACACAAGAAAAAGATTTATTGTGTCAAAAAAAAAAAAAAAGAAAAAAAGAAAACGGGAAAGCCAGGAATAGTGCTGATTTATGGAAGCTGCTCTGTGTGTGTGTGTATATGTGTGTGTGTGTGTACACACACACGTGTTTGCCCATTCCCAGTTCCCCCAGGGCAGCAGGTCCCGGGGATTTGGCCCTGGTTTGATTCACTGACATGATTTTCAGTCAATCTGGTGGGCAGGCAGAGATGATGAGGGAAGGCAAAACAGGGAATGGGAGGTGTAAGGAGAGAAAGCCCTTCCCTGGGAATGCCCCAGTGTCCGTGTCATGGTGAGGTGTTGCACTAATTGTGTCAGATATGGCAATGCTTGACATATGGAGATACAAAGATAGTGATATCCCTGAATTTAAAGCACTGAGACCAAAGGAGCCAGCCCTCTCCTCCCTCCAGGTCCCCCCCCATCCTGCCAGGGCTGACTCAGAAGGGTCCTGCCTGCTATTTTGGGAGTTGGAGACCTCGGCTTTCCCCCCCAGCTGAGGATGTCCTAATACAGGAGCGATCTGGTGCACTGACTGTGTGTGGGTAGCTCCTTGCCTCTGGGAGGCACTTGGCACATTGGATCCGAACACACCTCAGCACCCCCTCCTGTCACCCCATGGGTGCTGGTCCCCAGAGGGGGCTGCAGTCCAGCCTGTGAGAGGGGTGGCTGCTGCAGGTCATTATGGTCTGTCAGAGCAAGACCTTAAGGCCCAGCTATAGAGTTTTTAATTTGTGGATCAATAACCAGATAATACTGATGATGGCGTCGATGCAACTTAAACCCCTCGTGGTGCAGTGGGGGCAGCGATTAGCAGCTCCTGGAATAACTGGGAAATGGGGAAAATACAAAACCTTTGGTTGAAACACACCTGAAGCACTGAAACAACCTCCCACCTTCCTCTGGACACCCGTCTGTTGTCTGCCAGGACTTGGGGCCAGCCTGGGAAGGGGGTGGGACGCAGAGCTGGAGGTTTTAAAAAACGGCCATTTCAGTTTTATATATAGAAGCTGGACCCCCCAGACCAGCTCCAGTCTGGTTTGTGCTTAAAAGGACCACACGGATCACTTGACTGTTGTCACCAGCAGGAATATGTGGAAGGAGCAGGTGGCACCACAGCTCCCATCAGCACCACAGCTCCCACGGATAAGGAGCAGAGGCACTCCCAGGGAGTTACAGGGTGGATGGGGCGGTGATGACAGTGGGATTGACCTTGTGCCCCCTGTCCCACTGCAGGAGGGTCGGCGGGACCTGCCTCCCACACCGGCACAGGGTGTATTTAGCACAAGGGACAGGAACCCCTGAAACCAAACCCTCAGCTGTGCCCGCAGCTCTCCCGGGAGAGACACGGGGATGGGGGTCACAGTGAGGGGTGGCACCACACCGTGACATCGGGTGGGGGTGATCACAGTGAGGGGAAAGCTCACGTCGACGTGGGAGGTGACAGCAAGGGGTGGCACCGCACTGTGGCACGGAGGTCACGTCCAGAGGTGACGTGGCATTGCGTCCACCAGGCAGGATCTGAAGCCGAGTTTCGGGGTGCTCTGTGTCCCCTTGGGTGCCGCCAAGCAGGGCTCTGTGTCTGTCTGTCTGTCTGTCTGCCCGTCACCCTGTATTGGGGCGCTCTCTTCAGGGTGGTCCCCTTGCCCCCACCCCACCCTGCAGGCCGGAGCACTTGAGGTAGCCAATCTCTCTGCATTACGAGCCCAAGTAATGCTTATCATTAAACCTGTAATTTATTTCTTCTGTATTTCATAAAATGTGAAATATTGCGGCTCGTCGGGGGCCCGGAGAGAGCGGGGATGCTCCATTAAGTTCGACACTGCTCCTCCATAAGATGCAGTAATTATATGCAGCTTTTTTTACTGCTAAGTTCCTACTTGCAGATGCTAACAAAAGAAATAAGCTTTTAATCCAAACATAATTAATATGAATTACCTCCACAGTACACCCTGGCTTTGCACCATTAAACTTAATTTTTGTTTTGCATGATAATTGTGTTATCATTACCATTTATAGGAGAACTCGGGGACCTTCACTTTGTTTTCAGCCAAGACCAAAGGCACTGGAAATGGCTATTGACGGGCTCACTGCTGCAGAGTCCGGGGAATTATGGGCCTTGGCTGGCCTTGGGTTTGTCTTTGCCACGGTCGGGGTTGGGTCGGTCACTCCATTCCCCGTGTGCCGTCCCCCTGGAGGGTGGTGGGATCCACCCTGGAAACCCCCCAGGGCAGGAGGATGGGCAGTGACACAGCTGGGAACCCTCCGTGGACAGGGAATAAAATTCTCACCGCCAGGACACAGCAGCTGCTGCTTGGATGCCAAAGCATCCCCAAAACCACCCGTGGCACAGGGTGTGGGAACTCAAAAAGCAGAGTCAGTGACCCCAGAGAAGAGTGGGGTCTGTGCCCTGCAGCCCCGGGGGCCACCCTGGAGCCCCACCCTGGAGCCCCTTCACCGCCTGGCCCCGTGGGATGAGTTTGTGCAGTCACATTTCAGGAAAGAGGGAGATGAAATCAAGTCCTGTAATTATTTATTGAAATTACAGCCCCTGTCGAGGAGGACTGAATTACTGCAGACTCCATTAGCCGGCTCACTGTGGATGGGAGAGAGGGAATGAGAAAATGATGGATGAGAAAGACGGAGAGAAATTTTAAAAATAAAAGGCAATGAAATGAGAGGAAGAAGGGGCAGAGAGGGGGGAGAGAAGGGCCCTTCCCTGACCTGCTTTCTCCTTGCCAGAGAGGCTCCTGAGCCACGGTGGGCTCTGGATCACTCCAGACCTTGCAGAAGGAGCAGAACTGTGTGTGGAGCTGCCAAGGGCAGGCAAAGGCTCCTCTGAGGGCTATCTGCTCCTTCCGGCACTTCTGGATTTGGGGCTTTAAACGTTTGCAGTGAATTAGGTGGAGAATGAGATGTGTCTATGACAGGGGGTGGGCAGGGACCCTCCTGTGCCTCTCCTCACCTGCCTGACTTTGCTCAGCACCTTCAGCACAGGCTCGGGGAGCTCAGTCAGCTTTGGGTGCTGCTGGAACGAGGGTAGTCCCTGCCAGGGAGCCCGGCAGTGTGCTGGGAGGGAACGGTGGGGATGATGGTATCAAAGTAGCTGGCCAAGAGCAGAGATGGAACAGTGAAATCCCAGCACTGAGCCCCGGGAAGAGGTGGCTGCCACTGTTAAAAGTTTAGTCTGCAGTTGTCTCTGATCAGCGCTTTGAATGATTGCATAAATATATTAATTACACTAATTGGTTTCCCCGGGAGAGAGGCTTCAGTAGCTGGAGACAACAGGTACCTGCAGGAGAGCAGGAGCACCACTTTGCAGGCAGCAACTTCCCCAGTTAGGGCTGTTCCCACCACCCCGCTTGGGCCAAGGACCCGGCTCCAAAGGGGAAGAGCTCAGTGCAGAACACTTTGGGGAACATGAAGAGGTCAGACAGGAGCCTCGTTACGGGGTGCTCTGGGAGCAGAGCCCACCCAGCTCAGCACTGGCTCGTGGGGGTCCTTCAGGGGCAGGGGCACAGGGTGGGCACCGAGGTTAGAGCCTCAGGGGGTGACGTGCCAAATACCTGGTGGTCCCCTGAGCCCATCGACACTTGTGTCCCCAAGGTGGAGGTGCTGGGAGTGGACTGGGAATTGTCTCCTGGAGTCTTTGCTTCCCTCAGTGCCACAAAGTCACTGTCATTCCCCAAAATCCCCCTTCAGAGTTCCCTGGCCGTAGCTGAGGGCAAACCCACACCCCCTGCCCCTCCCCTGCCCCACTCTCTCTCCTGGTTTCCTTTCCACTCCACACCACCCTTCCAAAGGCCATTTTCAGGAGGAGTGAGCGATGCACCAGCTGCTGTGCCCCTCATCCCCTTCCCAACCTGCCTCCTGATAATAATGAGCCCAGACACTTTTATTATCATTATTAATTAGCACTTTCAAGCAATGGAATTAAATCAATATGGTGGACTGAAACTAATTTTAACAAGCCATTGAGATCAATCATCAGGACTTTTATCTACATAAATGCCACTAAACTCAGCTCGTTAGTGTAACATTAGCTGGGAAAGGGGGGGGAGGGAAGGGAGACTGGCGGGGTTTTAATTAGGAAGACATAAACCATGCCACGATTTTTCTTCTTTGATTTGCTTTTAATCTCGTCCGTGAGCTCTCCTGGTGCCCTGGCTGATTATCACTCTCTTCACCTCCTCTCAGGAAGCAAAGGCAGCCGGAAGGAGAACAGGGGAGCAGGAGAGGGCAAACGCAAGGAGAGGGGCTTGGCCGTGGTGGCTCTGCTGAGCCACTCGGTTTTCCCAGCTCCTGTGGGATGTGGCAGGATGCAGGTGCTGCCACTGTACCAGGCTGCAGGACACTGTGGAGCATCTGCAGAACTCCCTGCAGTGGGGAGCTCCCCATGGCATTTCTCAGCCCATCCTTCCCCTGACCCACGTCTGCCCCGGTGCCTCTGGAATGTGACTTCCATCCTCTTGCTGTTCCCTGGGCCCGATGCAGGTGAGGGTTTGCTCCCACCTCAGCTCAGCCCTGGCTTTCTGAGATGGTGAGTGAATCTGTGGCTTTTTAAAGCCACCTTTAGCTTGTCTTTGGTCTTCCTGAGATGGCCCAACCCTGCCAGTCCCAGTCTAATGTGATGTGGGAGACCTTTGGCTCCCCCACGCCCACTTTGCCTCCCACCTCCCTCTGGCATCACTCCAGCCTGGCTGTGTCTGCCTTGATCAAAGCCAAGGCCACACAACAGCCCTGCTGCAGACATGACCTGTGTGTGGGCCAGGCTTAAGAAGCTCTTAAACTTCTCCTTAAGAGAGCTGAGGGAAGGACCAGCCTTCAGCGGGGCCGTGCCGCTCCGCACCACGCAGGAGCAGTCCCCCGGTGTCATCTTTCCTGATGCCTCTGCCAAACCTTCCTGTGAAATATGACAGATGCACTAGAAAATATTTCCTTTTTGTTTGCTGGATGGGTAATAACTTGCCTCGGAGACAGTCTTTATAGTCAGCACAAAAGTAATTTACCTACATGCAGCGCACCCAGACTGCAATAAATCTGCCGCTCTCCGGTCCCGGGGGCGCGGTGCCCGCCCGGAGCCGGGGGTCCTGTGCCCCTCACTGTCCCCTCTGCCACCGCCCCCGGCCAGCTCCAGCCAGAGGAAACGTTTGCAACCACCAAAAAATAAATAACCGTGCTGGGGATGGCAGCGGGGCCCTGAATCACAGCCCCTCGCTGTCAGCCCATTTCTCTGCAGAAAGCTCTTAGCAGTTAATTTCTGGCTAATTTATTATCCTTCGGCTTAGCCCTCCAGCACCATTAGCAGTACACTGACACAACTGAGTGAAATATTGTCTAATTTATTATCTTATTACTCCTCTGGAACAGGATCAATTAATTACCCATTAAAGTATTTCAGCTGCAGAGATTTATTAGGGGCCTCGGCGTTTTAACAGATGATTAGTTATATATGTTTGTTTGCCTGAGGAGCGCAGACTGGCAAATGACTGGAGGGGAAGGGGAAAGACACCGAGTCGGGAGGTAGCTAATGGATCTTTTCTTGACTCTCTGAAAATGGAGCAGTCAATGACAAGAATTATCGACTCATTCACTTGCGGTTTGGAGATAACCATATGTACAGGGAGAGAGAGGGGGCGAGGGGAACCGGGAGAGAAAAAGCCTCACTCAACTGCTTTTTCCATTCAATAAATTTGCTTCAGAATATATTGGATTGGGGTTTGATGGCTATTTCGTGTTTTGCAGAGTGCTGACACTGGTATGATTCAGTAATTATTGTTTCTTTTAAGTTATTGCTGTAATTTTGCTTTCTAAGATCCCAATCAATTCCCGCCTCTCAAGGGCACGCTTGAAAAGCGATATTTGAAAACAGCCCTCTGATAGATTGTGCCGTTAGACAGTGGCTGAGACAAATAGCCTAATCTGGCACAAATTAGCTTGGCTTCCACAGATAGTTTTATACAGCAATGTAAATTATATTGTCAGGGCCAGTCACTTTCCTGCTTAGAGTGCAGCTAACAAGAAGCCATGGAGACATTACCGGGGCTGCCACGCGCTCCCGGGGCTGCTGCGGTGCCATTTGCCAGCCAGGACGTGCAGAGGAGCATTCCCTGGGCCCTTGCTGCTGGCACGATGCCCATCCCGGCCCAGTGCCCGGCTGGGATCCCCGTGCTGGGATCACTGGGGGCTGCTGCGGGGAGGAGGGGGCTCGGGGGTGCTGGCAGTGGCCTCTGCCGTGCACAGCTGGATCAATACTCTCTTGTTTGCTCTCCACGGTTATTTGGGCGGGGTGGAGACGTGTGTTAACCGCAGGTAGGAGCTGAATGGGAGTGGTGATGGCGTGCCCAGCCCCTCAGGGGTCTGCCCTGCCAGCAGGTCTCCTCTACACCCACCTGCAGCCCCCGCGGGGCCAGGACCCCTGGCTCATGCCTCCCAGGGGAAATGCCACCTCCATCTGGCTTTGTCCTCACTGGAATCAGCCTGGGAGCAGGTCACCTGTCCGGAGGGACAGACCCAGCTGCAGGCACCGGGGAGCAGAGGGCACATCCCTGCCCGAGCTGGGGCTGCACAGCCTGGGCAGAGCTGGAAAGCCTGATCAGAGTTCTGCTCCTGCAAGCCCAGCACAAAGGTGCCCCTCGTGGGTCCACACAAAGGTGCCCCTCGTGGGTCCACACAAAGGTGCCCCTCGTGGGTCCACATGTGAACCCTTTTAGGTTCTCCACGTGTGAGCCTGGGAGCAGCCATGGGAGCAGCTGAAGCCGAATTTCCCCCTCTGCCAGCATTTTTGATCCTCCTGGCTCCTCAGCTTGATCCTGAATGGAATTAGGATGGGCTTAAGCAGGAGAGGAAAGCGAGCCGAGCGAATCTAAATGGAGGGAGAAGGCGAGTAATCTGGAACTGCTGTCACAGCACAAGAGCCATGTCAGGTGCAAGCAGGCTGAAAAGCATCACAAAAAGATGTATTTTCATGCAGCTGTTGGCTAACCCATGGAATTCATCACTGCGAGGTGCCACGGCCGCCCTGAGCAGCATGAAAATGGGATGTTGAGACACGAAGCAGGTATGGAGCCATTTAATGAGACAGGTTCTATTTGAACCGAGCTGTGAGGGATCCCTGTCTTGGTTTAAGGCTTAAGCAAACTGGGGGTGAGTGGAGACAGGAGCCTCTGCCAGCCACGGCACTTGGTCCCCAGGGAATGTTCCCGGGGCTCCCCTTGCCCCCAAGGTGGGATCCTGGATTTTGAAATCCTGATGGAGAAAGGCAGGTGGAAGTGCAGCCAGAAAGCAGCAAGCTGAGGTGGAGGGACTCCCACACCTTCCCAGGCGCTCGGTCCCGTCCGGGGACATCCTTGGTCCGGGATCACATGTGCCACCACAGGTCCACAATGTGCCTGCACTGACCTAGAGCAGTTGTCCCATCCCATAATAGAGAGATAGCTGCATCAGGAGCGACTCTGTGACTTTAGGGAAGGAAAAAAGCAAGGAGCAGCTCCCGCCAGGCTCTGTGGGAGCAGATGGAGGATGCATTTGGCCGCGGCGAGAGCCGCAGGCCCTTCTTAACCTTGCGAATGGCTCCTGCACCAGAGGGACGAGTTATCCAGGCTTGGAGGGCTCCATCTCCTGAGGAAAAGCTGCTTAATTCTCACTTCATCCTCTTCAGACCAGCAGTTTAGCAGGGGGACTTGAGGGTGGAGTTTGGAGCTGACTGCGGTGACAAGGCTTGGGCAGGGGAGCAGCCACCATGCCCATCTGGTCAGCAATTATCCCATAATATTGGAATGATGCTTATTTGGAAATACAGCCCCAAGGGGTGCAGAGGAATTAATCAAGAACAAGGAACAGGAAGGAGAGAGTGGCTTTGGGGACCTTTTAGCTCTGCTGAGCTGCTCTGAATTTTCCTCCAGGGTTTCCTCAGTCACCTGCGTGACACGAGTTTGTGTGTTCTCGGTCCACTTCCCACGGGGAGAGGTGCTTGACATAGCAGATACAGTGGGATATGTGGTGGCATTTTCTGCCTGGTGAGTCCATAGGCTCCTTAAAACTCTTCCCAGAGTCTCCAAAAATTATCTGAGCAAAGGAATGGCAGAAATCGGCTTAGTCTGGTGTCTTCTTAAAGCTCAAGTGGTGTAGGAGGACAAATAAGTCTCCATGGGAGGAATAGGGCATGTATCCCAGCCCGCATGACCCTGGAGTCCCCACCCTGGAGCACCCCTGGGGAAAGCCATTTTCTCTGCTGTTTGCTGACTCTGTGTCCCAGCCCACTCGGATCTGCAGGCAGAGCCAGCACAAAGCACGGGTTTAAGCCAGCACAGGGACTGGTTAGTCACAGGCACTTGCTTTCAAGTGCTGCCAGCGTGGTGGTGTGATGGGTGAGCCCCTAGAGAACCTGGCATTAACTCATGCCCCAGAGGGTTTTCCAGCTCTTTGGGTGCCTCATTCCTCCAGCTCTCATGGAAACACCCCTGTGTTTGTGTCAGAACCTGCCTCACAGGCACCCCCAGCAGCACCCCCAGCCCAGAATCCTGCTCCACACTGTTGGTTTGACACCATCAGCAAACACCTCTGCGGGTGGGGATATGAAGACAGTGGCAACAACCTCTGTGCTTTCAGCTGGAGAGCACCACAGGCCTGGCTGGTTCCCAGTTTCTGGGGCTGTTTGGTCCAGAATGGAGCTGGGCAGGTCCTGTTTAGCTCGGTGTCGCTCAAGGAGGGGGTCTCTGCAAGTCACCTTCTCATCTCCTCCTTGTGCTCGCAAAAATCAATGCTCTGATTTGCCAGAGTGCAACAAAACAACTGTGATGTCTGGAACAGAAATAGGATCGTATTCCTAAAGGCTCTGTGCTAAAAATGGGGCTGGCTGTGGCACAGAGCTTCCCTCTGGCAAACCACGGCGCTCCTGCTCGGCTCCAGGGGGTGTGGGAGGCCCAGACCAACAAAGGCTGCTCCTCTGTGTCCAGTCCGTGACACACTCCTGTCCCAGGGAGCACTGCTGCCTGCCAGGGGCAGCTCAGCCAGGCTGGAGGAGGGGGACAGTGGTCCCAGCCCAGCTCACAAACCCCGTCAGGTGAGCAGCCCCCTCCCTCTGCTTTGAGGTTCTGACACCGGCGTGCAGACGTCCCCATCACACCAGACCCCTGGAGCAGCAAAGCAGCATCCCCAGCGTGAAACTGGGTCACCTTGTCCCCAGAGCCTTGGCCAAGGTTGGCCAAGGAGCCGTGGCCAAGCCGGGAGCTGAGCCTGGACCCATCCCACCTCCACGTGCCGCCTTCGCCGCAGAGCTGTCCTCTCTTTCTGCTGCTGCAATTCTCGTCCCTCTTCCAGCAGCTGAGTAATGGCTTTGGAAAGATGACACTGCACTGATTTAGGGGCTTGACCTTGGGAATGCTCCTGAAAAGCTGCGGTTTCCTGAGCACAGCTTCACGTTGCCTTTTATGAACACTTTGCAGTCACACGTATATTTGGGTATGTAGCAGCCGGGTGGGAAAATAAATACGCATGCAGGAGAGAAAGAAGGGATGGAGGAAAAAAAACCCTTTTATATCTCCAGGCTGCCTTCAGCAACAGCATTCCTAAATAGGAGAGGTTAAATATATTGCTGCCATTACACTCTACAAGGAACACATTCCATAAAAACGAAGGTGCCGTAAATTATACAAATATGATGCTAACAAGCCAGGAAATGCACTGCTAATGAGGTCAGCTATAGAACTCCCGCAGTGCTGCAAATCATGTGCCAATCCGGCGCAGGAGGTGCAGGAGCAGCCCTGGGTCAGCATTTTCTGAGCGCATTTGTAACCCGCTGTTCGGCGGAGAGTTACACAGGTAGATAAACCCCCTCCTCCTCCCCTTGTTTACGTGTCACACACCCACAGCACCAGACAGCCCGCTCTGCATTAATGCACTCCGCTATTATGCCCATTGTTCTGTGGCGCAGAGCGGAGAATTAGTCACTCCGATGTGCAAATATTGGTTACAGTTTGGAAGTCTGCATGCTTTTGTGTTCCTATCAGGCTTGCTCCTGGAGGAATTATACGTGCTGGCACCAGGGGTTTTTTCTTTCCCTGCACATACTGTATTTGCTAAAGCTCTTTTAGAAGAAATTCAAATAAACAGGTTGGCGAAGTCGTTCGCTCGTTCACCTTCCTCCCCGTCAGGCAGTGGGACAATTATCGCTACAAAATGTGATATTTAGGAGCCAAAACAAGAAACCTGCCCAAAATCTGTGAGCTTGAAAAACACGCCCAAAGCCCTTTGGACTGTTTCATCTTCCTGCATCAGGAGGAATTTCTCCCTGGGAAGGGTGATCAGGCACTGGAAGGGGCTGCCCAGGGAGCTGGTGGGATCCCCATCCCCAGAGGTGTTCAAGGAACACATCAGCACATCAGCTGCCTGGCCCAGGTGAGGGGGGTTAGCTCTGCTTGAGAGGAACTAGACAAAGCCATGGCTTGGGCTCAGGCTCCCATCACCTCCAGCAAGGACTGGGAAGTTTGGAGTGCCTGGGATGAGCTCTGTGGCAAAACAGCCTTTTTGTGCTGACAGTTTAAGTGGCCTCAGGGCCACCAGAGAGTCCCCCATGGGGGGTCCCTGCCCTCCCACCCTCTGCCCAGCTCACAGGGCAGGCACCAGCCCAGGGCTCCGCTTGTGTGGTTTCTTCTCATGCAAATAACTGTTCCAGCAGAAATGCATTTCTATATTTAATAAGCTGGATATTTACGTTAACTAAATAGCAGCTAATTATGAAAACATACTTAAGAGTCTGAGCAATTAAGCAATAATATATTACATAGTTATCAAGCCTCCAATACACATGTCCTTAATAATCAAAATATTAATATGCAGCTCCTCTTCCATTGCACAGCAACTCTGCTATTACACAGAGAGTGTCCTATTACTGCCAAATTAAATGCATAGTTAGGCGAATTTAGGACACTTAATTTAATGTGTTCCCAAGAGTTCACTGTGGCAGATTCTCCAAGACAGGCCTCTATCTATGTAGCACAGAATTCCTGGAATTGCTCCTTCCTGCACAGCCACATGGCTCCATTGGCTCATGGTTAACCCATTATTGGAGCTCTTGGCTCCCAATCACAGCCCCAGCAAGAGAGAGAGAATGACATTTTTCATGGTTTGCAACAGTGGGGAGAAGAAAGAAATGTGAGTTCCTTTCCTGAGAGGCTCTTTCAGTTCAAAAGTCTTTGTATTTAAAATGTGATCTGAGCTTATTCTATTGACAGATCTCTGTTCAGGCTGCTGGGGCTGTTTAGGAACCGCTGATATTTGCTGTCCAATGGTTAATTCCTCCAGAGCTGGTGTTGGTGAGGGCTGCAGGGTGAGCGGTGGGGAGACAAGCTGGGGTGGTGCTGGGTCCCTGCCCAGTGCACCTGCCTGCAGTCTGGGTGGCAAACTGGTACATACTGGTCCCTTAATGAACAAAGCTGGTGCTCTTGAGCTGTGTCTGTGTCCCAGGTCTCCCGTGCGATGCTGCCTCAGTTTCCCCACAGCGTGGCTCTTTCTGTCAGAGGTTTGATTAAGGAGTGAAAATCCCTGGGGATGTACAATCTGGGTTTTACTCCTTAGAGGGGTAATTCCTACTTCTGAGCTGCTGGTGCAAGTCTGGAAGACCACGAAATGGCCTTTTCCTCTAGCTCCCAGCCAGCACAGACCCCGCCAAGGGGAGCAGGCGAGGGATGTGCCCGGCTCCGAGAGCCTCCGAAGAGCAAAGGTGCCCTTCTCCCTGTGCCCTGCTCCGGAGGAGCTGCCTGCTGGCCCCCGTGTGTTTTTAAGGCCTTATCTGCCATATGGCTCCCAGTTGGGATGATTTATGGGGTGAGGAAAGCGCACTGATAAATTTTACGGCCGGGCCCGCGCAGACTGGGGGTATCAACAGCCCGATCCAGACAGCCCTAATGGAAAGTGCCGGCACCGCGGAGCGAGGCGTTATTTATGACTGTCTGTAATGCCACTGCTGGGGATTTATTATCGCTTCTGCCGGGCAGGCTGGAGCTGCGGCACGGCCGGGGAGGAAGGGGAACGCGGAGGGGAGAGGGCGGGATGGGCACCCGGGGGCACGCGGGGAACAGGAGCACAGCGACCGGGTGAGCGAGTCTGGGGGCTTGGCAGAGCCTGGGTCAGCTTTTCCTTGGGGCAGGGAAAAGGGGGTGCAGCCAGGGCTTGGGTGCCTTTCCTGGCCCTGGAAGTGTGACACCCCCGAGTGCAGCCTTGGGGCGGCTGTGGCTGTTCACTTGGAGGGGTGTGTGCAGTCCTTGGTCCCCAGCCTGGCTCTGATGTGCTCTAAGCAGCCAGCAGGGCTGAGAGGACACCAAGGCCCAAGGTCACCCAGAAAACCCATGGGGAAAAAGCAGCCCCAAGGAGGGAGCCTGGAAAGCTGGACCCCAGTGGCTGCTGCTGTGCTGGAAATGCAGGGAATAAATCTGGGAGGCAGCATGGAGAGGTGCAGGATGCTGGTCCCCCCTCTTCTCAGCCAATGCTATATTTGCTGGAGGAATGAAAAAAATAATAAATTTTAAAAAAAATTAAAAGGGAGCAGCTATAAAATCTAGATACTAATAAAATGTTCCAGGAAGATGAATTCTTCCGATATAATGGTGATCCCTGATACTGAAATGTTCCACAAATACATTTTCATAGCCCCACTCAGTATTATTTGTAGATCTTTTTGCAACCCTTGTCAACAAATTCCTGATAAAAAGGAGACACTTTGCTGTGTGCTAAAGCTATGAATTTAAGAAGTGTCAACTGGTCCTTATTTATGGCGCAATCTTTGGCTTTCTCATTTTACTGATGTGGTTTGGAGCAGACTTGCTTCCTCACTCACACGCTCTCCCTCCTCGCTCCCCACTTTGGGATATTAATCCTGCAGCTGTCTCGGGCAGAGCGCTGACTTTCTCAAGGTGCACAGAAGTTGTGCTCTGCAGACAAATCTCTCCGAGAAGGAAAATCCATCAAGGGGAGGGGGAAAGCACCACCTTGGCAAACATTGGAATTCTCCCGGTGTCGTTGGGCAGTGCCGGTGTTTGCTCAAGCTCCGTCTCCCCGGGCAGGATGATCCCGGCTGTGGAGACCTGGGGACAACGGGCAAGGAAGCTGCTGGTTAAACAGGAACTCATCCCTGGGGAATGGGATGGAGGGAGCTGGAAGGGGGAAGCAGGGAAGGCAGAGGCGTGGGCTCCCCCCTGTGCAAGGCCAGGGCTTGCTGCCCGTGCCCTCCCTTCCATGCGCCGGCTGGAATGGGGTGAAATGGCTCAGAATCCTGCCTGGGAATGCGGGCGTTGCCCGTGGGTGTTCTGGAGTGCCTGGGGAAGGAAGGAATGAGTTAGAGGGAAGCAAAAACACCATGTGAGTGAGGTGGGAAGCGGTGACTGCCCTGGAATTCAGTGGAGGGGAGCAGGGTAAGGACCTTCCTAGGAGAAAAGGGCTCACACTCCCTGTGCCTGGCCAAGGAGGCTCCAAGCACCCTGGAGCACATGGAGCTGGGGCACAGCTCTGCCCAGCTGCACTGCAGCCACAGCCATGGTCTTTCCACTCCTCCAAACGGACTGGGAGCACTGGGGTTCCCAGGGACAAAGGACCAGTCAGCGTGGCCTGACTTCTCCTGTGCTTGCAGAGATGCTTGGGCTCCTGGGGGACAATTAGCTCCCAGTTTGCAGATCCTGGTTTAACTGTGGCACATGTTCATAATTTAAGCTCTTTACAATGGGGTTTGGTTAAGGCCAGAGCCTGCTCCCCGCTGCCCATACCTTTTGTTTGGGTGATTTACTATTCCTCTGTGCCCCTCTGCCCACCGAAATTCATAACAGCTCTCACGCAGCAATCGAGGGCTCGTAATTATAGCTGTGTCTGGTAGTGCCATTGGAGCTAAAGGGCCTGCTGGCACTTTCTTTTAACGGGAATCCAGCTCCCAGCTGGAATGAAATTTGCCCTGCTGATGGGGGTTTTTTTTATTGGTTTGTTTGAGCCCTTATTAAAAAAATGCTCTAGTTTTTGGCAGCGGCAGTTTGGTGTTCAGCACCTTCCCGTCTCCTGCGCTCAGACTCGGAGTTTTCAAAGGAGTCCTGGGAGTTGGGCTCGGCAGAGCCCGAGTGCTTCACCCCAGCCAGGAAGCCTTGCCCTGGGGCTGGGGCTGCCTGGGACAGTGATACCGTTTGTTTGGGTTTTATAAGGGAGGTTATTTTTAATTATTCAGAGTTGCCCAAGCAAGTGTGCAAGAAATCAGGTATAACCCAATAAAAGCCGCGCTGTCGAGGTGCCGGTGATCCCCAAGCCTCGCTATCCACCACGGCTTTGTTTTTCCTTTGGCTCCATTTGTGTTTCTGAAAGGGAGGTGGTTCACTGTCCTGCAGTGAAATGCCACGCTGGGGTGACAGAGGTGAGGGGCACCAGTGTCCCCCCAGCAGCAGGGATGGGGTCACAAGGACAGTCGTTCCTGGGAAGGGATTGTCCTCTGCCCTCGGCAGCTCTTGCACAAAGTCCCTTAAACCCCAGAAGAGCTCAAACACATCATGGTTTTGGGGGGTTTGTTCTTCCTTTGCCTCTCTGAGTGTGTGGGGTGTCATGGAAGGCACCTGTGTGGGGTATAAGTGTCTCCAGAAGCAGCAGGGATTTATATGGAGTGTTGAACCCCAGGGCTGCTGAGGGTGCCCAGAGGCTCCTGTCTCCTTCCAGTCTCACATGTCACTGCTCAGACACTTACTAGCAACCAGAGGGTCCCTCTGCCTGATTTCCAGCCCCTCTGTGTTGCTGCCAGCCATTCCTTGCAGGATTCTTGGCCCAGGCACCCCTCTGTGCGAGCCTGGAGGTTCACCATGAGCATGGAGCCATCAAGACAGGGGACGTGAAGAATCCAGTTACAGGGAATAACTGGATTGGAATAAATGGAACCATGAGACAGCTTCCAAAAATAGAGAGCAATACCAAAATAGTGGGTCATGAATCTCAGAGGCAGAGAGCAGGCCCAGCCTCGCAGCAGGGGACACACTCGTGCTGTGCCAGCCCCGCGCCGGGGGCTCAGAACGCGCCGCGCAGATGGGCTGCGGCTCCGCTCATGTTCCACGTCGGGTTTCAAGGTGTAAATTCCCATCCAGGAGCTGGCTGAAAGGAGAAACATGTCATCTGATCTCTGCACAGCGCAGTTACAAGGAGGGATCACCCAGGCACGGTGGGATCACTGTCACTAAGTCCAGAGAATATTCCTGGTAGCAGGCACGGGAGAGAGCAGCGCTCTGCTGCACGTTTTTGCTGCTGAATCCTAGAGGGATTTGAACAGCATAAGGCAGATTTCCTGAAAGTTTTGATGGCAAAAGGGTAACAGGGAAGATTTTGGGAGCTCCCTTGTTCAGTTTGGCATTTGTCACTCAGTTGTACCCACGGGAGAGGGGCCAGGCTGGCTGTAGGAAGGTGGCAGCTCCTAAGATTGCCCCTTCCCTGCTCCTGCACAACTGAGTCCTGCATCCTTTCCTGGTGCAGTGAGTGGCAAAATGCTTTAAGAACTTGATCCTCTGAAGCTGTATTGTCTTCTCAGTGTGGTTTGTATATGATGAGGAAAAACAGAGACTAATAGTTCCGTGAATTCCCCTTTTGACTGGGAATGCTGGGTCTTTGTTAGTACTTGCTGTTGAAGGTAATTGTGATGTGTTAACCAGGGACTACTGCGAGTATTTATTTACCTCTAAAGGGTTTTATTGCTTCCACACACACATTCTTTACTGATTTGAACATCCTGAAAGCCCAGCTATGTGTGTGCCAATGCTCTGCAAACTCCAGAGCCGGTTCTCTCGCAGGGTTTTCCTGCTCCAGGGTCAGCTCACAAAAAGAAGGTCATTCAAAAGACAAGTGATGTTTAGAAACTGATAACCACAGGTCCTGCTGAAAGGGATTTGATTTCCCCATCTAAAAGGAGATCTTTGATTAGTGACTGATGGGGCAACTTCAAAAGCTCTCAGGGTCTGGCTGAGATAAGCATTCAAACCTGGGATGCTCCTTCCCAAAGCCCCTTTGATCTGGAATTAGAGCTAGAAATCTTGCAGGCTTTATTGTGCGATTTCCAGTGGTTTTAATGATGTACCAGGCACAATAGGATCCACCTGGATTTTCCTCTCCAGCCAGCAGTGAACTGGCAGGGCGTGGTTTTAGCTGTGGTGCTGAGTCAGTCTGAACCACAGCCTTTGCTGCTGCTCGAAGGCCCTGGGCGTTACTGGGGGTTCACCAGTTTGCACCAGCCAGCAGCCTGCATCAATCAGCTCATGGCAGGTTTGCAAAGGGACACCCATTCCTGGCTCCCCATCTAAGCATTTCCTCGGGGTCTTTTCACACTGTCTCTGCAGTGATGGCTTCCACAAGGATGGGGTTGAGAGCTGAGTGTGTTCCCATCTATCCAAAGGCAGACACTGATGGGGCACTGTGAGTCCTCTGCTTGGCTTTAGGCATAAAATGTGTCACACCTGCAAGTAATTAGAATGAGTTTTTACTCATTCATAGCTAATTGCACAATTACTCTCCTATGAAAGCTTCGGCTCTCGAAAGACACTCCAACACATGAAACAAGTTTCTCTGAGTTTGGCTTTAAGAAATTGCATGGAAGCGTTAGGCTGGATCCAGAGCATCCTTTTCTTTTCAAATCAAGTAATTCCTTCCAAATGCAGTTCAAAACGCTGACAGAGAGGGTTTCTCCAGCCGTCTCCACAGGGGAGGGCTGGGGTGTGAGCTGTGTCCCCAGCGCGCTGCATCCCTGGCTCCGCCGGCTGGGCAGCAGTGGCACTGATTCTGCTCCCTGCTCCTCACGAAGGACAACCGAGGGCCCACCCCCCTGCTTTTGGTGGTTTCACAGTGCCCCAGGATGGTGCCACGGTGGGACTCCCCGTGCTCAGGGCGGGCCCAGAGAGCGGTGCCTGCCTGCAAACCTCGCCGACCCACTTCGACGAGGCGCCTGACGCCGCGTCTGTATCTCCTGCGCTCTTGCAAATGATGTTTACTATTTAATAAGATGTGATGAGACTGTTCTGATACTTCAAAGGCAGCTGACAGATTTGTTAGAAATAATCAAGGAACTTTTGGACAATTACGGTGAAGGCTTTGACAGCAAGAAAACGCACAAACCTTGTAACTGTAACCAGCACCAAAGTCAGAGATTCTTCCCTGGAAACAACTTGAATATTCATTTTATCCATTAGGCGTCACTTTTTTTATTTATTTATTTTCATTCCATGCTTTATATGTCACTTTGCTTCCTTCATGCCCGGGAGAGCTCTTTTCTTGTTACAAGATGTGAATCTTCCCACCTTCTTGAACTTCCTCGGCTCCAAGCAGGCGATGGCTTTCGGAGCTGTGCTGTCTCCCTGTCTGTCTGCTGCTGCTTCAGCGCATCCCCGCTCCACTGGGTCCTCATTTTCCATATTTTTAAGAGACTAAGAAGCCCCAAGACCTCTGCAAGCCCTCCTAGAGCCACAGCAGCAAGGCCATGGGGTGAGTGAGTCAAGAGAAAAAATCCTGAATGACTTCTGAGGGATGGAGTTGGACCTGGGAAAGGAAAAATATCAGAAATTCAGCAGGGATTGGTAAAACTTAAATATCCCTTGAAAACATCCGGCAGAGCAGGTGAATCCACAAGAAAACCAGCTGAGCTCTTCCTCTGGGTCATCTGAGATGCTGATTTCCCCTAATATTGATTGATGTTCAGCCCATAGACACATTGTCAAGCAGCCACACAGGGCTGTTCTCCAGCTGATGTACAGGGAGAGCGTTTCATTTAATCACAAACCTTCCATCACTCAAGCCAGGGAGAAGGAAATTTGATAACATGGATGTAAAACTAAAGCCTCTGATTTAATAAGACTTTTGGGTGGAATTAGCGGGGACACGCAGTGACACTTCACCAACGTGCCTGGGAGAGAATTAGTGGGATGACAAGACTCCAGCAGCAGAACCAGCACCTCGTTATCCCATTAGGAAAGCTGGGAAGGCGGAATTGCTGATGGGAGAGAACTTCTGGGTGGTGGTAGATCAGTCCTGCCTGTGCACTGACACACAAGGTGATGCCCTGGGGTATCCCTGCTTCTTGCCAGGGGCCAAGCCCCATCTCCAGGTGCACCCCAAACTGGGGGGGGGCTCACTGGGGTGAGCTCTGTGCTTCTGGTGTCCTTGGTTTTGCCAGCAGACAGTGTGCAAGTCCTGTTTTCTATTTCCATTCCCATCACGTCCTGTTGAGCCGGACCCCCCAGCCCCTCTGGCCATCCAGGACCCCCCTCTCCGGCTGCTCCAGCCCTGCAGCCCCCAGTAGTCACTGGGAGAAGTAATTGGCCAAAGATTAGTGTGAGCAATTGAATGGCAGAGGCTTTGTGTACCAAACAGGGGCTTGTCTTTGTCAAAAAGTCTTTACAGAGTATCCGGCGCCGGGTGTCAGGGAGGACAAGTTTTTTAATCATGTTAAAATGATTTATTTAAACGTCAAGCCATGTCACCTCACTTCCTTTCATTTTTCAAACTGTTTGTGTTTTTTCTGGATGATAAATTTATCTTCAGACAGCCTCAATATGACTAATTAACTTTGAAATATAAGAACCAGATGTGTGAGCTGGAGAGCTTTCTGAACTCATGCCAGGCTTTTTTTTCCTCTTCTCTTTCCCTCTCCTCTCCCTTTCCCTGCACTGAAATTGCTTTGCAGACACTCAGAGCACATGGAAAAACCCGGTTAGATGGATGGACAGACCCTTTTCCCCCTCTTGCCCTGATCCAGGTGATGTTTTTCTGCCCTGGCCAGGAGAGGGGCTGAGCCGCCGGTCCCTGTGTACCTGCTGGGATAATACTGGATGTGGAAATCAAGCTGCCACCATTCGTTTGCCACATGAAAGGAAATCAAGGCTGGATGTGACACAAAGTGATTTCTTTGAAAGAAAATCCTCCTGTGTGAAGTGGGTTTTCCCCTTCTCTTTTCATGCAACGATCGCGCTGAGCTGCTTGAAGAGGGAAACATTTAGGTACCAATTAATTAAGCAAAGCCTCTCAGCTTAATTTTCCTCTCTGTAACGTGCAGTCTCATCCTCGTTACAGGAACCCTGCTGAAAACAACCCCAAACTACAGCCAGAGAAGCTGAGGGTGTGGGGGGATCACGGTGCTGGAGCAGCACCCACTCCCCGGGAGACGATGGGATAAGGGGGACAAGGACTGAGTGGCAACTGCTGCTGTCCAAGGACAGGGTGGATAGCAGGGCCAGGAAATAATGTCCTGGCCTCTCTCCTCCCCTTTGCCTGACAAAACACTCATTAATCACAAACAGTGAGGAAGCAGATGGCAGGGAGGGCTGGCCTGGATCCCATCCTGCGCTGGGGACCTGTCCTGCCTCAGGACCGAGGGGCAAACACCAGCTTTTCATCCTGCACCTCGACTGGGCACATGTAACAAGCAGAGTAAGGGCAAGGTGTGAAGGGTGGAATGGAAACAAGCACAAGGATGAGCCCTGAGTTAGGGAGAGGGTGGCCCAGGTGCTGGTGGTGTCCGAGCTCTGCCCAGCCTGGGGAGGGAAATGAGTTTTCTCAGATCCCAGTGATGGGTGACTGAGCCCTGGGCTGGGGCAGCACCTCCCTGCAGTGCCAACAGGCTCTGCAACTGCTGCAGCTGGTGTGAAAGCAATAGGACACGATGGAGAGGGTGGGAAAACACCGGGATGCACAGGCCCTGCGAGCCTGCAGGAAGAGTTCTCTGCTTGGAACCTTCTGGATCAGGATCAACCCCAGCATGTCCAGAGGAGGAAGGGTGACAGGACAGGACCTTTTCCACCCCTTTTTGTGGCTCTGGTGTATGTGGGGAGGCACATCAGGAAAACTCAGCGGGGAACTGCACAGCTCTGTTCCCAGGATCCCACCTGGGCAGGCAGCACCAGTCCCACCCCACGCCAGGTCCCCGTGCCAGGTCCCCACACCGGGTCCCCACGTCACTGGGGAGCGACATCGCCCGCCAAGCAAACATCAACAAACGTCCTTTCAGCCAAAACAGATTTTTCAAACAAAGTGTAAATATTCATGAAAAAATGTTGGTTTCGGTGGAGATTTTCCTGATCTTCTTGGAACCCGTAATCAAAATAATGTTTTTTAAATTGCCTTTTTTTTTTTTTTGAAGACTTCTTGCGAGTTTTCGTTTCAGCAACTCTAAATTTATTCCACGAGAAGGCTTCAGTCAAAATTACTGGGTCGGTGTGTTAAAGGAGATGGCTGCTTTTCCTTAACCACTTCCAGCACGTGGTCCTTCAGGAGCTGCTGTGCGTCACTCCCACCGTCATCCACAGAGCCCCCCCGATGGCTGGAAGGTCAGGGCTGTTAATTGTAGCTTTCCAGGGCTGATTAAGCCGTGTGTGTCTGTGTACCTGGGCACACACGTGCCATTCCTGCTCCGTCTCCTCCCAGCACAGCGCTCGAGGGGGTGGGTTGTGCCAGCCGAGCAGCCCCGCGGTGCGGAGTGAGGGTCGCAGGCGGAATCCCACGTGGGCTTTTCACACCCAGGATCCCTGGAGGACTCCGTGCTCTGGGCAGCATCAGGGCCTGGGCAGCAGCTGACTCCCATCCATATCCACGTCCACATCCAAGGAAAAGTTGTAAGGGTACCCTGGCAGGGCTCAGGCCAGAGCAGCGGTTTGCACAAGCAAGCTTCCAGTGCCATGAGGAAAAATACACGGATAAATGTCATTGCCCGGTGCAAGGCAGCCCAAGGACTCTTCTTCTGGGACCCCTCCTGCCAGGTCAAACACTGGATGCTGTCTGGAGGCTGTTGGGCCGGGAGGGGTGCTGCTGGCAGGTCCCCTCTCCCCCGGCACAGGCACAGGGAGCTGCCGCTTACCCAGCCGGAGACCGTGCGAGGCATCTCGCCTCGTTAGGGCGATAATGGAGCATTTCAAACCCGGCAGCATTAGAAGCGAGCTGAACTTTCCCCTCCCCGAGCCTCACCCGTGCCCTAAATATCCATAACAAGCTGCAGAAGGCGTCCGGGTGCGCGCGGAGCCGTCAGCGGATGTTGACAGCCTTGATGCCTTGGCTGGCAGGATCCAGCAGCATCTCCCACTGTATGGCGCTAGATATTTAATAAAGTAAAACCCCCAGGATCAAGCAGGCTGCAATCCCTCCCAGCTCCTTTCTTCTGCCTCGCTCGAGCTCTTTCAAGCCTGCCTCCCGTCTCTCTCCAGAAAATCCTTTCATGCCTCCCTCACCAGACTGACATTTTGACAAGTTGCCACGAGTGACATCTGATTTGTACAAATTTCAAGACTAATAAATCTACCTGTCAAAGCGGAAACTTTAAAAGGAGCTAAGCCCAGCGGGTATAGTTTAACAGAACTCAAGTTGATGAAACTGTAGGATGGAGAAATTATATCTGTCACAATCCACCCACATTAGTTCTGTAGAGATGTTGGCAACTGAAACAAACGTCTTTCACAGCCTTGAAAAAAAAAGGGGGGGAAAAAATAAAAGGAGACTGTTAATACTGTGAGTAACAAGTAACAGTTCTATTTGTAAACTAGCAAATTTATTTATTTAATTTTTAATTTGCTCGTAGACACACGAGGAAAGGAGTGACGACCCTCCCTGCTCCCAGCACACCCCCGGCTCCTGGTCAGCCCCAGCAAGAGGTCTCGGGGCTTTGGGGTTCCCCCATGCTGGCTGGCTCCTCTCTGTAGTTATGACAACGTGGGGATGTGCTGGTGCAGGTGCTCCTGGGGCTGCAGCACCTGTTGAGGAACCAGGATTTGGTGCCATCCCACTGGATCTGGCCATAAAACCCTCTTGGTGAAACCCCCTCCGTGGCCTAAGCCTGCTGTGATGCCTCATCCCCAGCCCTCCTGGGTTTGCTGGTGTTTTGCTGCTGTGTGCTGGTATTTTCCTTTTCCTCTATTTTTCCTGGTAGTTTCCTGGGTTTTGCTGGTATTTTCTTCTGCTCCCGCTGGTTACCCACCCGTGCCAGGAGCCCAAGACATGCGGGAAACGCGCTGCCTCCACCAGACTTACCCCCCATCTACAGCCCTGAAACTTTCCAAGGGCTCTGCTCAACTTTCTTCCCTGTCTGTGGTTCATTTTCCCAGAAGGCAGAGCAGAGCACGGGCTTCCCTGTGGAACTCCAACACAAACCCTTCCCGTTCCCCCACCTCAGATCCAGGGACTTGGACACCCTGACTGAAACTTTTTGATGGGTGTTTGAAGAGGAGATTGGAAACAGCATCCAGGCACTCCGAGGGAAGGAGATGCAGTCTTGCACCCGGCTGAACTCCCTTTTTTATTGCATCTCCTCTTTGAGACACACAGACTGAGCAGCCAGTTCATTCTGCCTGCTGGAAGGAAATTGATTTGGAAGTGGCACATTGCATGAAACTCCTGTAGCCTCGTCTGCAGCACTGAGAGTGTCTTCAGGTGGATCTAATGTCTGAATGAAACTCGGAGCTGATGATTTATGACAGCTGCTTTGGTTAGAACTTGCCCATCTCCTTTGATTACAGAGGAGACTGGAGTGTGAGCTCTTGATTCCCATCTGCCTTCTCCCAGCCTGCAGTGCTGCTGCCTCACCCAGCAAGGATGTGCTGGCTCTGCACAGAGAGGAGAGGAGGGAAGTGCTGCCGGCGGTCCCTGTTGCCTGGTGTGGGCTCACTCCTCCTGCCCTGAGTCTGCGCAGGAGGCACCCAAAAACAGCAGAACAGCACAGTGCCCAGGTGCAGGTCTGTACCCTGCCAAAGCTCTGTTAAATCCTGCTTCAAGTGATGATCCCGATGCCAAACCCAGGCCAGGTCGTGGTTCCCAGGCTTCCCAGCACTGGGGACTCGGGCACGCCCCCACCCTGAGACCCCTTTCTTGGTCCTGCTCCTGGAGAAGCCAGCAGGACCTCTCCCATTTTGCAGACTGGCATTTCCCAGGGACGAAGCAATTACCACCCAACTAGTAAATCCCATCCCTCATCCCCCTGCCCACTGGAGCATCTCGCAGTGCCGTGAATCTCTCCGAGGTTTCTGAAACCTCAGCTCTGCACAAGCGTTTTCCAGACAGTAACAGCCACGCTGGGATCGTCCTGGGCCATTCCTCACTTCCAACGAGTCTTATTTAGCGACGTGCTTCCATGGAGAGCCGGTCAATATATTTGTTTTCCTGGGGATGTGCAGCTGCAGGAGTGAGCCGCGCAGGAAGTTTATTAAGCTTGGTTAATTTTCTAATAGCCGCAGCGCTGATGGATGTGAGCCACGCTGGCTTCCTGCTCGACTTAGAAGTCAAATAAAAATAATCACGCTGATGGGAAAATATATTTCTTTTAGCTGCAGCAGATAACATATGAGATGTGAATACCTGCCAAGCATCTCGCCTCTGGTAACATTCCCATGCACTCCAGCAGGGTCAGAGTTCGGCTGGTGCTGTTCCATCCCAGCACCAGATACTGGGGGGTTCAGTGTAAACAATCCGCCGAGGGGGTTCTTTCAGCATCTGTGTAGTTTCTAATGTAATTCCTACTTTAAGGCTCTGCTGTGATGAGGCTGGGGCAGTGAGGGCTCTGCTCTTGCACGCCTCTGGCACCGGTACCTGCGCCCGCCTGGCCCTGGGGTGGGCACCCTGCAGACAGGCACTGGCTGCTGGCTTTGGAGACAAATCCCACCTGCAGCTCTTTCACCCGGAGAGGAGGCCCCAGGGAGAGGGGCTGGGTGAGGGTTTCCCTTCCAGCAGTTTCTGCTGCAAACCCAAGTGCTTGTTGTTGTCTGCCCCAGCTCTCGGAGCTCTGCTGGAGCCCTCGGACATCTCTCACCAGAACTTGGCCCCAGTCTGAGCCACCTCTGCAACAGGGGGACCTGCACCCCTCTCCCTAGGTCCAGCCTTCATGACTCTGCAGCCCAGAGCAGCCCATTTACATTGAATGGCATCCCAAAATCTCTTGCTGGGAAAACCACAACACGCGGGGATTATCCAAGAGGAATTTAACTCACTTCTCTGTGATAAACTCTGGTTAGGGAGATTAAGACTGTTTACCCAAGAAGTAAATACTGCTCAGTGCTTAACTGCTGCCAGATATCAGGGAAAGAGCTTGCAGCAGCAGGGTTGGGCTGCTGGGGACCCTGCAGCGCTCTGGTCCCTCTGCTCTCTGGGAACGGTGTCACACTCCTCTCAGAAATAGGGACAACCCCTTTTTCTGCCGGGCTTGGCAGAGCAGGGACACCCAACCCAAACCTTTCTGGGATTCTCTGATATGCCCAGAGGTTTCTGGGTAAAGCTCTGTACAGCTGGGAAATCAGGTCAAGTTGCCAGATCCAACTCAGCCCTGGTGCTGCTCTGAAGCCACCAGACCTCCTCGGCTCTCATGATGGGGGCACCCAAGGAGGACCTTCAGTGAGGAACATTTGCAGCCTCACCTGTACAAACACTTCCAACAGAATTTATGTTGGGCTTTACCCCAGCGTGGAGCAGAGGGGGCACAGGAGGCTGCAGAGGTGACCGGGGGGGCGAGCGGACCCTCGCAGGCAGCAGCTCTGCGCGTCTGCAGGGGTGGCAGGAGAAGACAGATAGGCCCCGTTGTCTTTCTAATTCCCCTTCCCTTTGTGATGTGGGGGCTCCCCTCCTCGCCTGGTGAGCTTATCTCCCGTCCAGGTTTCAAAGCCCCACTAATCATATCCATCACACGACCCGCATTAGCAAGGCAGGCTCCGGGCTGTCACCGCGCCGCGCACAGGAATATGCTCCCACACGGGCCGGGTGATTTAGAGGGGACCATTCACATTCACAGTCATCGCTTCAAATAAACAGGCTGAGAGTTTAATGATTTCAAGGTAAAGCTCTTTTATTAAGACAACACAGAGAACTTTTTTTTTCAACCACAGCTGACATCACTATAATAAATCACCATCATGTCTTGTGGGATTGAAAAAGCCAAAATACTGTCAGAACTGATTTTTCTGGCTACTCGTGCCTCCAGAACAAACCATGTGTTTTTAATCAACAAATCTTTGTTTTGCATTTCTAAGACCCTAGCACTCTTTAAATAGTTAGCATTTACCAGAGGGATATTTTAAATTCAACACACTGCTTCCTTACTGGGGAGATTAGGAAACAGGACACCACATTACAGCCTTGCCGTGCTTGTCCGGGGCTTTTGGAAATTTGTTTTTGTTATATCCATGCAGCACGGAGAAGGGCTTTCCCATGCTTGTCTCTGCTTCGTTAGACCTTTTCTCTGCCCAAAATCAGGACATTTACTACTTGTATGAGTCAAACCATCTACTGAGACATCATGAGAACCTTCCTTATGAGGAGTTGGGAGGAAAAGTAATGGAATTACCACCAGACCCAGGGAGGCTCCCAAAGCCCCTGGGAGCCAGCAGCAATGAGAACCCCTTTGCCCACCATCATTTGGGCATCCTGCAGCCGTTATCCCTCGCCCAGTGAATCCCCCACAGAGCAGGTTCCTGGGAGTGGTCTGAGCATCACCCTGGCTGTCCCTGCTGTCACCCAGCACCGATGCCAGCGCCTCCTGTCCGTGCCTGGGATGTGCTGGGCTTTCCTGTGGTGTTTCCCCCCACACCAGCAGCATGATCCAGGGGGGCTCAGCTCCCTGCTCTGTTTTCAAGGTCAGGCTGAAAGTGGAGCCGTCGGGATCCTCTTTCACTCCACGTAGGGACACCCACCCCCGCTCCAGCAAACGGGACGTGCTCTGCCTGCCCGGCACAAATGTCAGGGCTGAGAATAACCTGGGCCAGGCCCAGGGGTGAAAGTGTCCACACCAATCACAGGCAGAGCCAGGGCAGGCAAGGGGTCCTGGAGGTGCTGCGAGAGGGTCCCTGCAGGGTGGGACCCATGGGGGCCCATCTGGGCCTGATCCAATCCCCCTTTATGTTTTCTCGTGGGTTTGGTTTGGAATCTTACTGGGAAGGGGCTAGATGACCCTTGCAACAGCCTGCTCTCCTCCTGGTGCCATGCATGTGGCACTTGGGGACAGGATGTGGCACTTAGGGACATGGTTTAGGGGTGATTATGGTGAGGCCGGGTTGATGGTTGGACTAGATGATCTTGGAGATCTCTTCCAACCTTGATGATTCCGCATCCCTCCTGCTCCCTTGGACGCTTCTCCCCCAGGACAACAGCAAGCCCCTCATGCCCCCAGACTGGGGATGAACTTTCCCCTTCGGACGAACTCGGGTTGGCCCCTCCGCCTCCTGGGCTGACCCCGGGGCCGGTGGCCGAGCCCCCCCTCCCCTGCCCCACAGACCCCCTGCAGGCAGCATAAAAGGGACCTGGGCCCAGGGATTGCTCCAACACCCTCCCACGCGGGCGGGCGAGATCAAAGCCTGCGCCGGGAATCAAAGCATGTGACAGGCAGGTGTCCGTCCCCTCGACAGGGCCGCGATTAATCACAGGGTCTATCCCACAAGGAGATCAAACCGGCCCTCCCGCGGCTGCTGGTTAAAGCCTGCCTTCAAGTTACCCTAATTAAAGTTTTCCCCTCGCCTCCCCCGTGCTCGGCCGGCTGACTGCTGTCCCATGACCGCCCCTTTCACTCCCTAAAACAAAGGCTGCAGTGAGGAGCTCCGGGCAGCCCCGGCCATGCTTCACCAGCCCTTTCTTCTGGAGCTGCCGCAAAGCCGGAGCCTGGCAGGGGACCCTTCCCCATGGCACCCAGCCCTGAGCCCACCCGGGCACCCCAGCACGGCCAGGGCCGCCTCTCCCACCTTTGCACTCCCTGAAATTCTATTTATTCCAGTTCTGGAACACCCTCCCAACCCCCACCCCCCATTTTTCCTCCTCCTAAGCTGGGAGAATCAGCTGAAAAGCATCATTCCAAGTATTTTCAGAACCCATGGAGCAGCGGTGGGACCTCGTGCTCACAGCTCCTCTCCATCCCCCTTCCCGAGGTTCTTCTCTTGCCGCAACATCAATAGCGGCATTTTGATGAGGAGCAAAGGAAATGCTCCTCTCCAGCAAGGCTTTGCTTTGATGTGCTTCAGGGCTGCATAAAAGCAATCCAGGGGAGAACCAAACTGTTTCTGTAACCAAAAACTTGAGTGGGGAGGGGGTGGTAAATGCACATTTTAGACACATCACGTAACGAAGAAGTTTTCAGGTTTCCTTTCCCCTTCAATGTGCGCATTACTTCTCTCACGCAGCGGGGAAGAAGAAAGGGGAAAATCCCAGGGTTCCATGGAGAGGCCACTCACAGTTGGGAAATCAATCATTTCCATGGCAAAATAATGTTCAAAACAGCCCCGACATGGCCAGGGCTCATCCCTGTCTGTGCCAGGGGTCCCGCTGGAGGGAGCAGGGGGCACTCTCACCCACACCTCCCATTCCAGGTGTGGAGGGATGGGTCTCCCTTGGCCGCTGCCTCCAGGGGTGCTCACCGGTGGGTCACTCTCCTGGCCCTGGGACGCCTTCCCTCGCCTTTGAACTTGGTGTTTGTTCCTCCTCGCGGGGAGCGGGGGCAGTGGTCGATGGGGATGCCGCGGGGCAGGACGTGGGCAGCGACCTCCGGCACAGGCTGACCCTGGCGCGGGGACAAACCGCCCTCCGCGGCCTCCCCGCGCCCGCTCTCCCGCTCCACAGCCACCCAGACACCTGCCCCAAACCTGACCTTCTCTTTTTTTCCTCAGGAGCCTTTCCAAAAGCAGCGCTTCTTCCCCGAACCCCACCACGGGAACCTCACGGTGCTGGCGGGGATGCAGGGCTCCGGCGAGCCCCCGGCTGGCTCCGGCGGGGCCGCGGCTCCCCGGCCCGCCCGGATTTGTCAATTTGCACAGCTGCTTCTAATCCCCGCTTTGAAGTCCCCCCTCTCTGTTTTCCTGGTGACGGCCTCGATGTGGGGTTCCCGGGGTCAGGGCAGCAGAAAGGGTTCGCCGTCGGGTTCGGGGCAGCATCCGAAAGTTCAGGCTCTTCCCCGTTTCCCAGCACGAGCATCCTCCCCACCAGGGCTCCTGCCAGGGGCTGGGGTCCTGCCGTGGATCCACACCAGCAAAGGTGCTGGGCAGTTCAGGCAGAGGGGCTCAGCTGTTGAAAAAAGCTGGGGAAACCAAGCCAGGGCTGCGTACGGGGCCGTCTGGCCTCACACACACACACACAGCCTAATGCAATGTTGTTCTGGTCTTGGCCTTACATTATTAATAATAATAGCTGTAAAATTCTGTTACCCACAAAGCGGGTTGAAGTAGCCAGATAAAGGCCTGTTGAGCACCACAACCTGCTGCTGGGGGAGATTCTTATCTAAATAAGATTGTTTTTTCAAAACCCAAGATAATAATGATAATGCTAATAATAATAATAGTAATAATTCCTCTTTTTAGCCTGCTTCAAGGTCCAGATCTTATCCTAAACAAGAAAATCATTCTAAGCCCTGGAGAATGTACTGAGAATTAATACTGATTATTAGGAATAATACTTCTACTAGGAATGGCATAGTGGTGTCTAGGGAAAGGATTCCCTCGGGGCCGGGTGATGATCATGATCATATTTAGTATCTGCAGCTCACTTTGTGTCCTCAAAGCTGATTATCCTCTTCTGTACCACCTTAATTACCACCGGGCTCACGTGGTTGGAGGCAGCAGCTGTGCCACTGGGACACCTTTTACCTGGAGAATTCTCCAAACCTTGAAATGGTCTCTGGATCGCCGTGAGGGTGCTCTGGAGCCATCAGCACCACGTTGCCCCTCCAGCCACCCCGGCCCCCTCAGAGCTGACCCCCTCCCCTGCCCCAGCCCCTGCCAGGTTCTCCAGGAGACCACACAATGTGCCTGACATGCTGCTTAATACAACACAATGAAATATTGAAAAGGCTTTCAAAACTCAACATGTTGAGGCAGAAATCTATGGAAGATGTTTAATACTAATTCTATTAGGCATCTGAGTTAATGAATCACAACTGTAAGAAATCATGATAATCCAGCAGGCATTAGTGACAGATTAGCTTCAAAGCTACCATAAAAGTGCCATAATGCTTACCTAGCAGGGTGATTAATGCCAGCAGTGCATAATGGCATTATGAGGGATGGAGCAGTGCAGCAGCGGGCTGACAGCCCCTCTGCTCCGGCCATCGCCCCGGAGCGTGGCCCCAGGCCTGGGGCTGCCAAACCTGGACTCATTGTCCACCCAGGACCATCAGGAGAGCCTGGACTGCTGCTCTTGCCTTCCTCTCACACCTGCCTGGCTGGTGGAGGTCCAGCCCCGTGTGCCCTCCTGGCCGGGGCAGTGGCAGCACCTCCATCCTGGGTGTCAGCACAAGCCTAAGTGGAACAAGTTGCTATGGAATGGAACTAGACGTCTCATTATGGCTTTTCAGGATTGTTTTCCTACATCTTTATTGCTCAGGTTGGCTTAATTCTAGAGTGGATGTCTGCCAAATTGTCTATCAAATTACCTACTGGCAAGTAAACCGAGATTAGTTCACTTGAGTGCGGCCCTCTTATATTTGACTTATAGCCAAGCAAAATATGGGTTTAATCAAGGGAGAAATTGGACATGATGTTTCAGTGAGAGATAGCAGGGTACTATCTGCTCAGCGGAAACCAGGGAAGACGGGACCTGAGGCAGGGAGCAGAGGAGGGTTGGCCAATTCAGCTCCACAAGAATCAGCTGAGGATGATGGCTCTGAGGCTGTGTGAGTGGCTTGGGGACACTGAGGGACTCATCCCTCATGCTGCAAACTGCTCAGCTGCGTCCTCTTGATCCCCTGGTGGAGCCAAGATCACACAGTGTCCCTGCTTGGGCTCCCTAAGTATTTGCTCCCCGCTGTCGTGTGCCCTTCCAAGAGCCTCATGATGCTGTGCCAGCTCCAGCTATTTCGGTGTGTTCTGTGCTGATTTGTCTCCCACAAAACCCCTCTCGTCCCAGAGGGAGATGGTTTGGGGAGCAAATCCTGTTGCTAGCGTGGTGCTTGTGCAAGATGGGGCTCGCTCAGGTCCTGGCTCTCCTGCAGCCTGGGCAAGAGCTCAGCAGGCAGAAGTTGGTGAACTTGCACTGGCTCGGTCTCAGCAATTCTGATTTACAGTGTCTGAGAGGGCTATTTCACCCAGTGCCCCTTGGAAACTTGTGGGGTGGTCTCTGGTGGGAAGCAAGGAGGAAGATGAAGCTGCAGAGGGGATGTTTGTTGGAGATGTGGGGCTGACATGTCTGCAGGTCACAGGCAAAATCTCCTTCCAGCTTCTTGTGCCTCCTGAGGAGCTCCCAGCTGATTGGAACCAGAGTGAGGCACGGGGATGCTTCTGTACCCCAAAATCCCTGGCTCTGGGATGGCTCTCACAATCCCTGTAGTGTCACTTTAAATCCCTGGGCACCACGGGAATGTGGGCACATTCCTCTTTCCTTCTTTTTTCTTCTTCCTCCTCCCCTCCTTTAATTTTAAGCTGTTCCCAACCCTCACTGAGGCAGGCTCAAAAATTTGACTCCTGAAGGCTAAAAACTTGAAGGTAAATAAAAATAACCCCAAAGTTAATTATATACTTAACAAGTCATGATTTTTTTTAAACCCGTCTCGTTCCTTGTGGGGGTCTGACTCATGGCTCTGAGCACTTGCAGTTGGCGATAATATCTTGCTGTAATTTGAATTAAACCACTTGTAGCAGCGCTCTGTTCTCTAATTTCATTTAGGCCCAGTGGGTGTCCTGTCTTCCTGGAATTTGTTGGCTATCTAATGAGAAGCAGCCTGGCAAAGCCAGCTAATGAACCAAGTCAGGCGTCTCACGAGGGGCGAGAGGGATGGGCGGTGGGGACTGCGGGGACTGAGGCAGGGGTTTGTGGGGCCATCGGTATGGACTCCTCCTTGGGCATCAGGTGCCGTGGGAGCTGCATCCCTGTGTCCCCATGGTCCCTCCAGCAACCTCTTGACCCCGGGCTGAACTCGGGCTCAGCCCGGAGCTTGTCCCTCCCGCCCCCGGCTCCAGAGGTGTGTTTGATCCTTGCCATCTGCCTGAGTTTTCCCTATGAAAGGGGATGTTTGCTCTCCAGGGCAGCCCCGTGGCCATGCCGAGCTGCTGCCTGCCCCGGGGGTGCTGAGGAGTAGCTGTGCCTGAGGTCCCAGCAGACGTGGGTGGGCAGCAGGGTGCGGGGTCCCCACTGCCAGCCCGCGGGACGGGCTGTGGGGCGGTTGGTGGGGCATCGCTGTGCTCCGCGTGTCTGCTCACAGGTTACGAGCTCGCAGCCTCTGCCCTCGGCCGGGCACTCAGCCCAGCCCTGGAATGGCTCTTCCCCTGCCAGACTCCAGGGCGGGTTGTGCTCAATGGCCTCCTCTGTCCTGCCAGGACGTGCGGTTTCCCGCAGCTCTCCAGGAGAGCCCTTTCCACCAAACCTTTGCCAGCAGTTCCTGCTGGTGGGGAGAGTGTGCCTGGAGCCAGTCGGTGCTTGATCCCCACTGTCCCACCTTGTTTCACCGGCCCTTGCCCTCGTCCACCCCATTTTGCCCTGGACCCAGCACCGAGCACCAGCCCGGTGGTGCAGCCGGCCCGGCTGTGCCCATTTCCTTGGAGGAAGACAAGACAGGCAACAGTGATACACACACAGCCAGTGCCGTTCCTTCAGGGGGAAAACTCAAAAGGAGAGAGGAGGAAAAACATTTGGTTTTTTTAATATGTTAAAAAGAACAAGGGGAAGGGGGGAGGGGGAAGAAAAAGGAACAGGCTTCCAAGGAGTTGCTGAGTTGAATTACGGGGGCTGGGGTCGGATGATTAACAACCCTCCCGCATTTCGGCATCGCAGTCATTACTCACTCCAAACCTGAGGCTTCTCAGTTACATACCCCGGCACAGCCCGACCATTTTTTCCATTGACTGAAAACACATTCTGACTGAAAACAAACTTTCGATCCCCGAGGCTTGGCACGCCGCGGGTCCTTCACCGTGTTTAATCAACGGGAAGCTAAACACTTTCAATCTGTGATGGCTCATTTGGAGAGGGAGCTCTGGGCCCTCGGTAGGTGCCAGATATAATAACTCTCCCCTTTTCTTTTCTGAGGCCTACTTTTATAATTTTGCTATTTTTCAATGTCAGACCCATCTTTTGAAGAAATTTTATTGGATTTCCTGCTAGACTTCAGCAAGGATTTTTCTTTCTTTGGCAGAAATATCAAGCAGAACAGGGGAAAAACTCAATCATAATCTTGGAACGAGGATTATTATTAGTTGGGATCTCTTTGTCTGTTTGCACAAACACATTATTTAAGAGCCCAGCAGGTCAGCAGGGCCCCGGCTCTCGGGATCCAGCCCCCAGTGCTGGTCTCTGCTGTCTGTCTGTCCATCCAGGAGGGAGGCAGGCAGCGCCAGTGCATGCAGGGCATGCAGGCTCTGGGGGGCTCTCCCCGCCTTAGCCAGGGTAAGCCTAAAACCTTTCCAAGGTTTCTTAAGTCTTTGCCCAGTCATTCACCTCTTCAGGAAGCAGGATCTGGGGAATGCTGTGTGGCTGAGGGGCTTCTCTCTGGGCAGGTCCATAGTGGGTGCAGGGGGTCTGTGCTGGCCCACACTGGCATTCCCAAGGGGTGGATTCGGGCTGGGCAAAGCACAGGGGACCTGCAGGGACGTGCCCGTTTCTTCCCACGTCTCTCTAGTTCTGCAAATGCCTCTGGTGCCTGGACACTCCTCTGCCTCTGTTCCAGTCCCCTGCCCATCCTAATTCCCTGCCCATCCTAGCCTTGGGGGCCTTGGAAGTCAGGAACTGGGCCTGGATGCCAGTTAGCAAACAGTCACCAGCCCCAACCCTGGGCTCTGGGGGTGCAAAACCCAACCGCCCAGCCCTGCTCCCACCTCTTCCTGGCGAGCCCAAAGCAGGACCTGAGCTCCTGCCGCTTTAGCTGAGCAGCTTTTGCTGTCTCAAGGTTTTCCAGGGGCTCTCAAAGCTTTCCTTCTCTCTTTTTTTTTTTTCCTCTCCCGGTGTTTGAGGTTAAGAAGAATGCTACAGGATTCAATAAATCGCTTGGCATGGCGTAGGCCAAAACAAGAAAATGTAATTCAGATTAAAGTCACCCTCTGGCTAAACTGATAGTTTATTAAATAAACTGCAGCGCTGCCAATCAACTCTGCTGGCAAGCAATCCTCTGACATTAATCTTTTTTGATGTGATTTAGGGTACACCTGGGCCTTTGTAGAGTATCTCCCATAATTTCTTTCCCATCTCTCTGGATCAAGCTGCTGTGCTTGGCTCCGTTGACAAATTCCCCAAGTAATCCCTCAAAAGATTGGAGAAATGCTCCAAACGCTCCATTAAATTTATTTTCCGTGCTTTAAGAGCCCCAAAACTGTGTCCAATAAATAAGTGTTCGCTGTGATTTATTGAAATGCTGCTCTGATTTAGAGTTATAGGCGGGGGAAATATGTCACCCCTGGGAACTGGAAGACCAGCCTCGCAAGCGAGACCAGATGTGCCGGTGCGGGGCGGGGGGAGCGCGGCCAGGCCGGGGGGCTCCACAGCCCAGAGCCTGGACCCCGCTCCCAAACCCTCTTGCAAAAGGTCCCTGGTTGAGCTTTCTTGCCTGAAAAATTTATTGTGGTTGTAGTTATTGGGGGAACCATCAAAAGAGTAATTCTGGCCCTTGTTTTTGCACAGGCCTTTTGATAAATATGATACTTAGAAATATGCCTCCCCCAAGACGGGAAAGCCATAGAGTTAAAATGAAGTAATCTGTCAGTAAACTCGCTGGAATCGAGGCCAAACCGAAACCTGTGAGAGCAGGAGGGGGAGAAGGGAGCCTGTGCTCCGTGGATTTGTATCGCTGCAGATAAAGTGAGGATATATTTCCAAAGGGCTCTGTCGTGGCTGCTCTGCTGCCTCACGGGCTCCTGCTGCACACCCTGCAGACCCTCCAGTCCTCCCTGGATCCTCCAGGGGTTCTCAGGAACCTCTGCCCTGCTCGGTGCCCCCTTGCTTGGGCAGCAGCCTGAGGGCTCATCCTCCAGGGTGTCCCAGCTGGATTCCCATGCCCAGGGTCTGCAAAGCCCCCTGGAACCCGGGGAACAGGGAGACGGTGCCCACCTCCTGCTCCCCCCACACCGGCATGGCTGGTCCTGCAGTGAGGTGCCCTGCACCACCTGTGTTTACACTTGGGGAGCTGCAGTTTACTGTAATAGAATCATTTAATACAGTCATAATTTTTTTGGCAAGGGGAGCCGAGCCGGCTGACAGCAGCCCGATGGACCCGATAACTCCTGACAGGGCTGCTCCGAGCAGGAGGCAACATGAAAATCCAGTCTGGAGCTCCCACTCCGGGGTTGTGAGAAGGCAGGCAGCTCCTCTGATCCATGGCCAAGCTCCCTGGGTGGGAGGTCCTGGGCTCCCTCCTGCTGCTTGGGTGCTCACCGGCACCCGCCGGGTGCTGGATCCTGCCTGGAGAGCCTGCAGCTCTGCTATCGGGAGCCACGATCAGGGATGTGGGAGTTGGCTCTCCCAGGTTGGCTCCTCGGGCTGCCTTGGGCTGCTGCTGTGGAGTGAGGTGAGGTCTGTGCCCCTCAGCAGCCCCAGGGGCAGGGTGGGGGTACCTGTGCCCCAAAATCAGCGTTCTACGCAGCACGAGGGTCGTTCCACACTTCCACGAGCCAAACCAAAGGTCATCTCCGAGAGTGATGAGGCCACAGATGCAGAGGGTGACCTGCTCCCAGTCTGGCACCCAAAATGCCCCCAGATCCTTCACCCCCTCCGTTTTTGTGTGTTTGGTAGAGCAGAGGGCAGGTGGGTGCTCTGGGCACCCTGACCCCCTGGAGTCCTGCCATGAAGGGGGAAGGATTTAGCACAAGCCTGGAAGACAGTGGCTGCCCCACGGCTCCAGGATGCTGCAGAGTGGAGAGGGCAGGGAGAGGGACAGAGGGTTCCATGGAGGTGCTGGGATCCTCTCCAGATTCTTGGCTTGGGGAGAGGGGAAGGCGACCAGAGGGGGTGAGCGGGGAGCAGGGGGGAAGGAAAAGAGCGAGGAGGCGTGTGTGTGACTGTTCAGAGAAACAGGATTCATGGTAATTTCCTGCCAGATGCCTGAGCTCCTCCGGCACGCAGACGTTTCACATGCGAAATATCAAAGCGTTCCCAGTAACAAATGTACTTCCTGCAGCTCCTCAGATCTGCCTCCGTGCCAGGGAGCGGGGACGCCCGAGGAGCAGCAGCTCCCACCGCGGCGGGGTCCAGCCCCCGGCCCGGGGGGCTGCGGGCATCGCCCGTCCCTCGGCCCGGGACGTGGGCGCTCCCCGGCTGGCGGCGTGGGGGGTGGGAAGTGTCAGCCTCGCTTTTTGGGAAGCGCTGCCTGCGCCTCCCCGGGCGCTTGCACGCAGATTGGTCCTGACAGCTCGAATTAATACGTCAGGGTGTGTGATCCGCGCTGGCGACGGGCCTCTGACCCTCTCAGCACTCTGCTTCCCCGGCTGAGCGTCTCCCGGCCTCAAATTGATTCCGAGTTTTATAAACATCCTGACGTCGGGGCTGGGGAGGGAGAAAGGGGGAGGAAAAAGAAAAGCCCTCGCCACGGAGCAGTGATGGGATGGTGATGGGATGGTGATGGGCTCCTTCCCCACTGCAAGGGCTCCCCCAGCCCCTCGGTGTCCCCTCAAAGCCACCCCCAGAGCTGTGGGTGCTGCTCTCTGGTCCCCTCCAACCCGGCCCCAAAATGTCATGTTCCTACTCTTTGGGGGTTTTTTCCAAATGTTTCTCTCCCATTTTCCTGGTTTTCTTTGCAATTCTTTTTAATGCCTTAAAAAGCTGGTTCAAAATCCCAGTGTATGTAAAATCCCCACCCCGAGAACTTGACTTGATGCTGTTTTTCAAGCTCGTCCTAATCCCCAGGCTTGTGGAGAAGTGGTGAATTTCATTTGTTTTCATGTTTTTAGCATGTTTTGAGAGCTGGAAGATGCTCCCAGAGCTGCCCAATTGATCAGAGGGCCCTGCCAGGTACCAGAGCATTTTGGACCTTGCAGCAAACCTCTCTCCCCACTGTTTGTGTCTCTCAGCACTAATGAACACAAGAGCCTCGTGGCCATGGAGCTGCTGTGCCTGGGAGAAATTCATGAAAAAGACCCAAATAATCATAAATCAGTATTAACTCTGCATAGCTTATTATTTTCTATTTATTGTCTATTGGCCTGAGAAGTTGGAATTGACTTGGCCAGAACAAAATGTCAATAACCACAGGCCTTGAAGGTCGGGAAGATGGATACCAATTAAACCCCCCCGGTCACTGGGGTGGGCTGGGGCAGAGCTGAGCCGTGGTGGGACAGAGGCAGCCCCCAATGGAAGAGGTTCAGGCAGGGAGGTCTTTGCCGTGCTGGAGTGCAGGAATCGTCCTCTTGGCCTTCTTTGCCTGTTTCAGGGAAGCAGCAGAACCTTTCCCAGGTGAATCACCAGCACGAGCTGTTTGTGCCCCCCTTCTCCCAGAGCCGTGTGGGACAAGGGGACAAGGACGTCAGTTCCCTGCCCTGGGAGGGTGTCCCCGAGCTCACAGCCCTCCCACAGAGACTCAGCTTGACAAACTGGTGAGATTAGGGGGGAAATCTTCACTCCTTCCCTTCAGCCCACCAGTCTGCTCCTTCCCCACCCACTCCTCCGCGTTGCCCTGCTGGCGGTGCCGCCCCGGCACCAGGCATCCCCCTGCCAGATTTCCCAGATTTCCTCCACGGGGATCACAACAAAGCAACAGGACTTCAAACGCCTCCCGGCCTCCTTCCTATCCATGCCGTGGAGCACAGATCCCTGTGGGAGCTGGCAGGGGGGCACTGCACCCTCGCACCCTGCCACACTGCTTTGAGCAGCTTTACAGACCGCGGGGAAGGTGTGGGAGCCAAATTTGGCTGCTCGGTGCTGTCCCCCCGCCGTGCCTTTATTTCAGGGCTCTGTGGCACCCGGCGTTCAGCGGGATGCAGACAGGCTCAGGCTGGGTTTTGGGGAGAGATGCTTGGCAGCCCCCTCCATTCTGTGCCCCCGTGGGGTTTCTCAGGCAGGACCCCCAAAGCCCTTCACCACCACGGGAAGCCCCGGTTGGGCCATGGGAGGATTTCCAGGCTTTGGCCACTGTCCCAAGCTCTGACAAGAGGAGCAGGCGGCTCCCTGCGGGCTCAGGTCCACCGTGGCTGTCCCCAGTGCCCAGATCTGTCCCATCACCCCGGCACGGGGCAGGGGCTGAGCAGCGGCCCCGGAAAAGCCTCCTGCGCTCGGCCAGCCGGAGGATGGAGCTGGCGCCGAGCCGCCCCAGGAAGGGGGGGACGTGTCCTTGGGGACCGCGGTGTCAGTCCCGGAGCCTGCCCGCTCCCTGTCACGTCTGTCACTTCTCGTTAGTGCCCGTCAGCCGGGTAACGCGACCTGACTGATGTAATCGGGGCCGACACACCGGCAGAAGGGGGGCTCTGGAAACTTTACACCGCGCGGTTTCCCAGCCCTCGTTCCTGGAAGCCGCGTGTGGAGGCGACGCCGTGCCCGGCACACGGGAGGACGCGCTGCCACGAGCTGCTCAAGGCACCCCGGGCTGTGCCCTCCGAAAACGGGGATCTCGGAGCAGCCCGGGGCTCTTCGGCCTGGCTGGACTGCGCCAAATCCCTGCTGACTCAGAGGGAAGGTGCAGGCAGAGCCTGGGGACGCCTGGCTGGCAGTGCCAGCCCCGCTGCCAGGCAGGCGGGTGCCCTTTGAAGCCGGAGCTGCAGCTCTCGCCCCGCTCGCTGTCGGCGGTTTGGCCCCGGCAGCACCTGACGCACCGTCTGCACCACACGTGGGGCTGCCAGCCTGTCTGCAGGGCCGGGAACGGGGGGATTTGGGGTGTTTCCAGTGGCTGGGGAGAGGGACGAGCATCCCTCACACCCCTTGTGCAACCCTGTGCCACAGCATTGAGTCAGACCCCAAAAGGGCTTCAGCAAGGAATCTGCGGGAGGGGGGAAGAGAGGCACTGGGTCCTGGGCTCGGTCCCATGTGTGTGGCAAAGGGAGATGGGGGAAAACCCCCTCCAGCTGTGCTGGGCACCATGGCCCAGGGGCTTCCAACCGCCCTCAGGGCCTCCTGGCTGACTGCAGTTGGAGCCAGATGGGCTGGGGACTGGCATGGCCTATGGGAATGGATCTGGGGGGCAGGAGAAGAAGATAAAAAAGGGGACTTGAGTCACCTGAGAGTTTCTGTGGCATGGAGAACACCAAGGCTGAGGTCTTCCCGCTCCCTCCTCCCTGCCCTCGGGGCTGGCAGGCACAACAACCCTGGGCACACTCAATTCCACTGAAACCCCCACAGGAAATTGCCCCCTAGATGGGGAATTCAAGGTCTCCTTCCCCACTGGTGCTGGGGGGATGTGGGGTGTTGGACACCCCCGAGGATGGTGGTACCCACCTGCCTCTCCTCGCTCAGCACAGTGGGCTCATGGGAGCAAAGGGAGGAGATCCTGGAGAGCAGCAACGATGGGTGGTGGGGACAGTGCTGGCACTGCCCCCCAGCCTCTCTGGGTCAGCCTATGTGGTAGGTTTTGGTGGTTTATTTGCCAAAAATACAAGATCACTGCGAGTGTGCTACGCAAGGAGCGAGGGCATCTGGCATTGCGGGGAGATCGATACCTCTGCAGTTGTAAATATCCTGGGAAATCAATGGGGGATGTAAAATGTATTTCGTCCATTTTCCCTTTTAACAACTCTTTGTAATAAAAGCGCTATTTTAATAAATGGAAATGGGGAGATTCACTGCTGGGCCACGGCGGGTTTCAGCGGCGCTGGGCTTTTGTCATTCCTGCCGCCGTTCCCTGAGCTCTGCCAGGGAAGATCCATGCCCTGGGTGAGGCTGAACTCTTCCATTTCATCCTCTGTCCCTCTGCAAGGAGCCAGAGCCACCCATCACCCCATCCCAGATGGGCTGGAGCAGCCTTGGCACCCGCTGATGCTCTGAGGCAGGTCCTGGTGCAATTACCCCCTTGCGAAGCCTCCGTGTTTCCAAACTGCCTCCTGATCCCTTGGAGCAGGGAATTAGCACCGTGCACAGACATGTAGGTGTCAGCACGTGGTGCAGGGTGGGATGCATTCCCTCTGGTCCCACCAGCTTTCCCCTTCCTTTCCATGTGGGCCCTGACCCCATGAATGAGCTGCACCAAGGGGGGATGGCCCTAAACAAAATTCTTGCTTCCAAAGGAAGGAAAAAAACCCTTCGCTGCACCCTGGGCAGCACTGGAAATGGAATCTTCACCTTGTTGTAATTGCTGTGCAATAGCCACTTGTTAATTACAGTATAAAACCTCTCACCATGTGAGAGATGAATTTATGGATGAAATTCCCCGACCAACATTCACAGCAGTGCCAGGAAGAAACGTGTGGGGTAGCAGGGAGTATTTTTTGATTCTTTTTATTTGTAATTATTTCTTTCTGGTTTAATATTGGCTGACCTTGGACAATGTAAAAGGAAAACAGAAAGGCTGAATATGGAGTCTTTCCCGCGGGAAGGCGCTGATGGAGACAGCGGTTGCCTGCGTAGGAGCGAGACACCGAAATTCCCTTGTGGCACCACAGAATCCTCTCTTGTTTCCCAAGCAGATGGGGCTGTGGGAGAGTGGCCAGTACAGGGCATCTCCAGGGCCCAGAGGCAGCACATGGTGTTGCCCCATTCCCTCTCCAGGAAGGATGGCAAGGGTTGTGCTGCACTGAGAGGCTGGATGTAGGAGAAGAGGTTGGGAAGAAGGAATCCCAGCGGGCCAGCCCTCTGGCATTTGCCTCCATGTGTTTGGCATCCTCCCTCACAGAGCCACTGGAGTTCTGCTGCAGGGCTGGGGCGCAGAGGCCGTCGGGGCTGAGCCGCTCCTGCGGTGCAGCTCCTGTTTGTCCGGATAATAGTCGGGTGTTGGGCGGTTTCAGGTGTTTAACCTCTTACAAAATGTTTGTTAACTGGATTTATCCTGTGGCTCGGTGCTAGCAGAGCACGGGCAGGCTGCTGGAGTGGATGGGAGCAGAGGAGGGAGCGAGGCTGGAGCGTCTCCCTTCTCCCGGGAACGCGGTGCCGCTGCCCGGGCCGGTGCCCAGGGAGCCTCACCCTCCCCGGGGAGGGCACAGACGTGCCTGGGCAGGGACCCAGACATTCCTGGGAGACGTGCACCTGAGTCCTGGGAGTTCCCAGGGCAATTAGCGTCTCTGTGCTAACAGTGGCTCTCTCCTCTGTCTAGCCAGCTCCTCCATCAGGGGGTGGATCTGCCTTGTCTGGGTGCTGGCAGTGACGCTGGGGGAGTTTAATTAACGACTTGGCACCGAGTGCGTGGCTGCAGCAGCACTGCTTGTGCAGCCGTCCCCATCAGTGAGGCTGGAACCCCACACTGCCCCAGCGCTTCCAGCCCTGGAGAGAAGGTCTGGGATACCTTTGCCACGTGCAGTATTCCCCACTCCAGCTGCTATCGCAGAGAGGCCTTGCTGGTGTCAAGACTGGGTCAGATACAGCCCCAGGACACCTCCTGAGCACCATCCCAGCTCTCCAGACACCAACCAGCGGCAAAGTGGCTTGTTCCATGTCACTGGCGAGCCAGTGGCACCTGGCAGAGACACCTTTCATGTCTCCAAGAGTGGAAGTCAGCACATGGATAATTACAAGGCAGCACATCTCCATGCCCTGTGACTAAGGCAACATGTAGAGCAAAGGTAGGAACAAACCACCAGAAGAGCAAATAAATAAAGAAGGCAGCTTTAATAATGGGGTAATTACACAGCTTAAGTACACAATCATCTCGCATTTTGCTAAACTTTATGACACATGATGACAAGTTAATAAATGAGATGTCTTACCAGCAGTAAAACAGCTGTTACCAGCCACCTTGTTTGTCTGGGTAGCCCAGAGCAAAAAAACCCACCAAGCCAAATGAAAAGAAACTGGTTATTTCTGTTTGTGAAATAGCCCTGGTAATAAATCACCATTAATGATGCTGTCACTTATCAAAGGGAAAGCTCCTGTTGCAAAAGCCTTTGAAGTCATGGCACCTATAATTTCCTAACTATAAAAAGGTACCTTTGTGTGTGTGTCATACCTGGAACGGCGGCAGCCAGGAGGTGCCAGGAGTTCACTGCCACCCCACACCCCCTCCTGGGAGCCATGGCACTGGGGAGGGGGTGCCCTGGGCTCGGGCTGGGCTGCACAGGCTGTCACAGAGCCCCGGATCTGGCAGGGATCGATTAGCGATGGTTTAAAGGTGGTTTTCCTCTCCTCTCTATACCTAATAGCTTGTTTACCCAGGAATATTTAGGTGGTTAATTCATATTAATTAGCAGGGATCTAATGTGGTTAAAATAATCAACTTGACATCTGCAGTGGCGGGACTGGCCGGGAGCAGGACTTGGAATTGCGGGCGGAGCGAAGCCCCCTCACTGCCACTGCCCTCTCTGGGCCCCAGCAGGAGCAGCCCACCCTTGTGGGGATGCACAGACACTCTTAATACTGACACAATTATCACATTATTGTGAGAATCTTCATCTGCCACCATGTCCTGGAGACACAGGCAGCAGCTCCTGCCAGGCTCTGGCACCGCTCTCCTCCCTGCCCCGGCCCTTCGCTGCAGCCGCCGAGCCCGGGGACAGGTCGGGGTGACGGTGACAAATGCGTCCCTGAAGAGGAGCAGTCTGGCTGTCATCAGAGATTAAGTCCTCTGTCACCACGGAGCAGGAGGTACCAGGCACTTGAGCTAAAGGAACATCTCCCTCAGGTGTGAGAAAGCAGCAGAGCTGCAGGGGAAGCGGTAACGGGAGACGGGAGCGTGGGCACCAACCCTGTGTGTGACAACACAGCGGGAACGGTGGCCAGGGGGACACTGTGGACCCAGCAGGGCTCTGTCCTGCTCCTGCCCCGTCCAAGGGTGCAGAGAGGTGGTGCAGAGCTGGGCAGCCGTGCTCCCCCCTGCACCTATTCCCTTGCAGGTTTGGGATATGGTTTTCATGGCTGAGACCTCACCGAACTTGCAGCAGCCAGAGCTGAGCTGAGCTCACCCCAGCATTACATGTGACAACCTCCAGCCAAGTCTGCCTGATGGAGGATGAGATGCACCCATGGTTTTGGATGCCTCAGTGCTTTTTGGCATTGCCAGTGCCAGCCACGCAGTGGGGTGAGCCCCTGGCAGGATTGGGCTCATGGCATGGCAGTGCTGGCTCTGCCCTGCCCCCAGTGCCCTCAGCACCCCCAGCACGTCCCCTGAACAAAGAGAGGAGGCATCTGTTCCCCAGAGCATCCATCTCCTGAACAGGAATGTGTTTCTTTCCTGGAGACCTAAGGAGGGTTTCTTTTCCCTCCTCCTTGACTACTAAATGAGGCAGCTCCTATGTAGCTTTGTCATTTTTCTCCTGCTGAAGACACTTTCTTTTCTTCTCATCTGAGCGGCAGGCACCTCACCCGCCTCATAAGCATCTGCTACAAGAAGTCTTCACCTGTCACCTCTTCCCAACTGACTTGAGAAAACAGGATAGGAAAGCTATAAATAATTAAGACCCATCCAACACAGGTGCAGCACTAAATATCAAACCTGCCTGAGCATCTTCAGCACTCCCTTGATAGCCAAAGGGAAACTAACCTAGTTTGGAAGGAGAAGGAGAAGAGAGACAGGAGCCACGTGCTCAAACTGTGGCCAAACTGGTTTCAGCCCCTGTCAAGGACTCCTGACCCGGGAATAACCCACTGGTATCAGTGCAGCCTCATGCACCAGGGCAAAGGTTCACATCATGCCAGAAGATCTGGACAAGGCACCCAGGAGAGAAGAGGGTGGGCCAGGGGACACAGCCTGCCCTTACCCCTTGTGTTTCTGGGGAGAGGAGGAACCTCTTGCATTCCTGTCGTTTCTCCCCATTAACATGCATGATTTCCTGATCCAATCCTCCAGCTGCCTCCCAGCTTGTAAGAAGTTAACATCAAAGCCGTGGAAGGAGGGGAATGGCAAGTGCTGGAGAGAGATGTCACATTAGTGTGTGGCTCTCCCAGAGCTTCTGCATTTTAAACCTTGTTCGTCAAGGCTTCGACTCCACGGCCCTGCTTCGTGGGGAGCAGGAGAGGCCACATACAAAGAACTCACCTCCTGCACGGGAGAGCTTGGGATGGGCCTGCCTTGGAGAGAGCTGCAGCCAGGGCAGGAGTGCTCTGGCTGGGGCACCTGGGCGCCTCGGAGGCTGTAAATCCTGCTGCCATCAGGGCATGACGAGGCTGAGAGGGCGAGATAGAAACTTCCCCTTTGGGCACTTCTGTAATTGTTGGTGAGGGCGGCAGCTCAGCAGAGCGTGATTAAATTCCCAAGTGAGCAACCAGGGAGATAATTAACTTTTGGAACAACTTACCTGTGAGACAAAGCATCCATCACTCAAGGTCTTTGCGGAGCAACTGATACCTTGCTGAAAGCTCCTGGAGGTGACCCCGCGGCCCAGCCGGTGGGAAATACCCTCCCGGGACTGGAAAACGCTGATTTACCTGAATCTAAACGATCTGCAGGAATACTCCTGGCTCCAAGTGGCAACAGAAGATAGGAGAGATGCATAATGTGCTGTCAGCCTGCCCGGGCCTGGGGACAGCAGGGTCACCCCAAGCCACGCGGTTCGACACGCTCCACTCCCTGCTCACCATCCCGGGCTGCTGCCTGGGAAGTGGCATTTCAGCTCTCCCACCACTCCAGCTTCCCACAGGGCCTTCTCCACCCACGCACATGCACGCCTGATATTTTATTTATTGATTTAAGTTTGATTTTGCCCTGGTTTGGGTTGAAATAATGAGCATTTTTGGGGCAGGGAGCTCTGGGAAGAGCTGGGAAGTCTCCTGCCACCTCTGATTTCTGGGAGCCTGGAGGCAGCCTGGGTCTGTGGGATCTGTCTCCTTGTATATGCCAAGCAAAGGATCAATGAAGTTTTGCCCAGGGATGAAGGGCTCATGCTCATTTGTGTCTTGGTGGGAGAGGGAAGGCAGGAGGAGATGGAGCACCCCAAAAGTTTCCAAGATTTCCTGGAAATCTGCACCGAGAAACATGCTTGGGGCTCTCCCCGTAACAAAAGCCTTCACTGGCTGCCCCCATGCTGGTTTGTGCTGGGGGGTGACCCCGACCTGAGTCCCCCTGCCCTTCCCACGGGGGACCCTCTCTGGATACCCTTTAGCCCAGGGAGCTCATTTATTTGGGCTCCATGGCACAGTCCCCAGGAGATTTATGGCCAGGGTGCCTTTGATGTGGGCCCCTGATAAGCACCGGGAATATTTTTGTTTCATGACAATGTCAGCCCCTGGCTCTGACTGGAGGGGTTTATGGGCAGCGATGTTTCCTGCAGCTATTGAGGCTGCCACATTCCTTGGGCCGGCCAGCCAGTAAAAGAGAGTCGTAAAACCCCCTCTGGAAGGGTTTATAAACAGAGGGAAGCTTCTCCTTTAAGGGAGAGGAGTGGGGAGTATTTCCATTTCAATCAGGGGCATCTCTGGAACCAGACCACGGCCAGGTCTGTAGAATTTGTCAGGGGATTAGCTCAGGAACAGAGTGCAGGATTTTTCCCCTTCACACTCCCTCGCCTGTTATTCCAAATTAGGCTGTTGGTGTAGGGCTTGGAGGAAGGTAATGAAAACCAGAAGGGAGCAGGGAGGGCCTGGCACTGGGGGACCCCAGGCGTGCACAGGGCGCGTGGACACCCCTCGAGCCGTGCTGCTGGCGGGGTCCAGCATGCAAGGACAGGGTGGCACCGCTCCTCTCCTCTCCTCGGTGCTCCTGTGGGAGCTCCTGGTGGCAGGAGAAACCTCCACCTCGGGCACTGGCAGCACGAGGGATGTGGGACCCCCAGAGCACCCCCCCGGCTCTGTGGGGAAGCCGCCGTGGCCCGAGTTCCCCCCGCCCGCAGCCTCTGCTCCCTGTCAGCTGCTTCCGCGTGATTTATGGGAGGTTTTGGCTCCAATCTGTAAGGCAAAACCACGGAGCACATTTCTTCCTCCTCGCAGTTCCACCCCCGCCCCGCCAAAGCGCACACCTGGTACAAACAGCCATAAAAACACATCTGCAGTGCTGGGCTGGGGGCTGGGGACACGGGGGGGGGACGGACACGGCAGCACCGGACCTTGTGCAGCTTTCAGAGCTGAGTTCCCGTTTCCCCAGGGTTTTTGGGATGTATTTTCGAGCAGAAATAGGGAGCCCTTCCTCACCCATCCCTCCTGGACATGCCAGGGGTATTTTCCTCGAAGGGCAATGGTTCCAGGGCTCAGTTCAGGGCTTTAAAGGTAAGTGATTGATGTCTGAGAGGTTTGAACTGCCCCGCGGTTGGGAGATTTATACAGCAATGGTTTCCCTGAACTTTACCCAAATACCATGGGGGGAAGGCAGTGGGAATACTAAAGCATATGTTGTTGGATCAGTGAGAGCCCCTCACTGAGGAGCCACGGTGGGGATGGATGGGAAGAGCCAGGGATGGTAAAAGTCCCTCAGTTGGATGGTTGGAGACAATGAAAGTGGTAACTCTGGGGGTGCAGGTCACCCATTCACAAAGGGACCAGGCTCCATCCTGGAAGCACTGGCAGCTCCATCCCTTCACCCCCCTGCTCAGGAGGCTCTTCCAGAACCTCTCCCCTGACAGTCTTCAGCTTTCTTCTCATTTCCAGCCTAAATCTTCTTCATGGCCAATTTACCCCCTTTGTCCTTGTGCCAGCATTGTCCTTTAACTTAAACAGCTCATCCCATGCCTGTTGTTTACCCCCGTGTGTTTATAGGAGCCATCATTTCCCTGCTCAGCCTCTGTGCTCACAGATAAACACCCTGAGCCTGGATGGTTTGCAGTTGCTCTTTTCCCAGCACTGGCAGCCACTGTCCTGCTGCCCCCAGCCCTGCTGATCCCGCCCCTAAGCCCCCAACCCCACCACCCTGACGTGGAACAGGAGCCATCTCTGCATCTCCTGGGCCCCCAGCCCTCATCCCTCTGGCTGCAGCAGCAAAGGGGGGAGAGGTTTGGGGTGGGAAGGACACCCGAGAGGGCTGTGAGCTGGTTCCTACCGCTGGGAGCACTGGCACAAAGACAGCCGTGAGAGAGATGGGAAGTTCCACGCTGGGAGCACGGGAAGTGTCTCAGCCTCCCCTGCAAGCAGCAGCACGGCAGGACAAACAGGTTTGGTGGGTGGCATGGAAAAGGAATAGGGAAGATGGGATAAGAGAGAGAGTCCCAGCCCAGCACTGGGGCGATCGCCAGCTGTCCTGGGCTCTGTCCCCAGGGATGGCCCCAGTGACATTGCCTTCTGACAAGGCTTTCCATGACCCCCACGGCCACAGCAGCAGGACAAGGAGGGGCAGAGCTCCCAGCCCAGCCTCCCTCTACCTCGGCCCATATTTCACAGGAGAGCAGATACCCATCGGCCGTGTCACGGCGGAAAACCAAGAACTCAAAGCAATTTTAAATGAACTTTCAAAATGATGAACAAAGAGCCCTTGTCCATGTTATACAGCAAATAAATCACACCAAAATGATAGTTGTAATTCCCAAAAGTACACAGAGAATTGATTTTCCGATGACATTTATCATGATAAACCGGTACAGCAGCATACAGGCACATCTTAAGCTGCAGCTGGTTGACTCCCTCCCATTTATCACCCGTCCCATCTTCGCCGGCCACATTTGCACAGTTGCACAAGTGGCTGTTGCTGCTCAGGACAACAGTCCTGGGGCTGGTTTCAGCTCCCCCTGAGCGAGGCCGGGGCTGGGTTCACCTCTCGCCCTGCCCTGACTCAGGCCCCAGCTGCAGTGGGAGGGTGAGGAGGCTCGTGGCTCACCCAGCACCATCAGGCTCCTGAGCCATGGAAACTACGGACACAAAGTACCTCAGGATTGCAGATTAAAATCTGCTTGGGTCTGGGCTGGTTTAAGCCACCCTCCAGCCCCAGGTGCTGGAGAAACCTGCCTGGATGAAGTGCCTGGAGCAGCTGAGCTGGACATGGGCAAGGGGCAGGGATGGGCCTGGTCCTTCCTAGTCCTTCCTAGCAGAGCTTGGTGAGTGAGGATGCCAGACTGCTCCCGTTGCAGCAGGCAGGCCTCTTCCCTCTGGAGATCACAGAATCATGGAATCATTTAGGTTGGAAAAGGCCTCTAAGATCATCAAGCCCAACAGCTAACCCAGCACTGCCATCTTGGCCAGTAAACCATGTCCCCAGGTGCCACACTGACACATTTTTTGGCCACTCCAGGGGAAGGTGACTCCACCGCTGCCCTGGGCAGACTGTTCCAGTGCTGGACCACCCTTTCCATGCAGGAACTTTTCCTGGTGCCCAACCCACAGCAGCTGGGTTGGTACCAACAGGAAACTGCCTTCGTCTGGCTTTGGCTCTTGCCCAGGAAACCCCCCAGGAACTTGCTGCTGGGGTGGGATGGATGGGGGGCACAGCCAGTGCCAGGCCCCAGGCATCCCAAAAACGAGCTGGAGATGCAGCTGGGCTACACAGTGAAAGTCAAAACCCTTCCCAAAGACTAAGAACGTTCTCCCAGGAGGCAAAACCAGCTCCATTAGGACAACATTCAACCCCCAGTCAGGTTTTCGAGTTCTCAGCTGTGTATCTCCCTTTGTCAGAGCCTCGCCAGCCTCTCCTGTTCGCCTTTATTTGTCTTGCTGCTGTTGCAGCGAAAATGTATTGGCTTTGCAGTTAGTGATTACACGTCATCACATGCCCAATTTATAACCCCATACCCCAAAGAACAGATGTAATAAAGCCAGGCCAGGAAACAGGGATGTTATAAAGCCTGTGCAGAGCTCCTCGTCTGTGTGCAGGGAACAAAATATTGCAGACCTGGTTTGGGAAGGGGGGAAAGGAGGGGGAAAGGGGCTCGTGTGCCAGGGTTGGTGGGTCTGTGTCCCACGGGGGTGTGCAGGGGGGATCAGGGGTGCTCAGCTGCTGCCCAGGGTGCTGCAGCCTGGCCAGGAGCAGGGTGGGTGGGTCTGGGGGGGTCTGGCAGGGGCAGCTGTGCCGGAATGGGCAGAGGTGACACAGCTCAGTCTCCAGTCACACGGGGGTTCCTCCCAGAGTAAAGTCAGCGTTTCCTTGGCCTTAGTCCTGCACTGAGCCCTTGTTCCCTTCGCTTCGAGGGGAGGAAAGGTGAGGAGGGGCTGTTACCCCCAAAACCTTTGATCCTCCTGGAGCCCCTCAGGCCCTGAGCCGATGTGCCAGGAGATGCTTTCCCAGAAGACTCACCCAAAGCAACAGTTTGTATTGTTCACGGGCCGAGGAGATGCAAACCCTCACGGGGGGCAGGTTAATCACCGGCAGAGATAGAGGCAGCCCCATCCCGAGCCCCTTTATCAGCGTGGGACTGATAAACCGGCGGGTTGGGTCTCCCCTGCCGAAGGCAAATGCGGAGATCAGCCTGCCTCATTATTGGAAAGTTTTTGTTTAATAACCCAGGGTAATAAAATGCACCTCTGGAGGGCTTTGCCCAGATAAAGGAATGTTTATGGTGATAAAGAGTTTTGAATTTAGCTGCCACAAAGAACGTGGTAAAACCCTTTGTTCCCCCAGGCTCTGCCCGTGACCTTGGCCGCGGATGGCTGGAGGGAGGGCTTGGCTTCTCAACTGGAACGACTCCAGGCTTTCCTTGGGGGTCCCAGGAAGCTGGGGCGAGCCACGCTTTGGTGTTGGCAGCAGGATGCAGGTGAACACCTTCCACGAAGATGCGATTTTCCAGCGGTGGCAGAGCCAGAGCTTTGGGAAAGGGCTGGGGAAAGCTCATGTGACCTAAAAGTGGGTGCACCGGGGCCCTGGAGCACTGGAGATGCCGAAGGGCAGGAGCAGAGTCTCATCCGGGGCCTGGTAACTGCTAAAAAAAAAAAAAAGAAATAAAAGAGAGAGAGAGGAAAAATGAGTGAACAGCAAAACAGCAACAACAAGAAGTCTGATCCCAGATTGTAGATGCAGTTTGGAAACCGATGTTATGCAAATGAGTTCGCTTCAAAAGCTAATCACTTTGAAAGGTCAAAACTCACAGTCATAATCGGACTAAACAAAAAGCTAATTAGAGGCCTTTTGTGTGCCTAAATGAGGCCGGGGAGTTCCCCCTGCTCCCAGGGGTGAGGGGTGCTCAGGAGGGCTCTTGGCAGGATTAGTTCTTCGAGAGGTATTTGTTAGTGAAAGACTCTCGCCGAGTGAATGGAAATAATGATCCAGGAACGAGGAGTGGGTTGGACTCACATCAAACTGAAGGATAAACTGAGACAGGCCGGAGCTGGAGTGTGATGCTCTCGGGTGCAGCTGACCCGCCACGTCCACGCTGTGGGGAGAGCGAGGGGCGGCCGTGCCGGGAGTGAGGATGCTCCATCTTCACCTCCATCCCCAGCTCCATTCTCACCTTCATCCTCACCTCCATCTTCAGCTCCATCCTCATCTCCATCCCCAGCTCCACCCTCACCTTCTCTTCATCCTCAGCTCCACCCTCACCTTCATCCCCTTCATCCTCATCTCCATCCTCACCTTCATCCCCAGCTCCATCTTCACTTCCCCATCTCTCTGTGCCGTTCAGACCCGGGCTCAAGCCCAGCTCCAGCCCTGCACACCCGTCACAGGACCCCCAACCCTCCAAGTGCCTTTTCACGCTTCCCCAGGAGCAGCCCCCGGGCTCGCCCCGGCTGTCAGCGGCACCGTCACTCCAGCTGGAGTCCTGTTGCCAAGATATGGATTTGGTTTTAATAACAGTTAGTGCAAACATTGTAAATTTACTGCTGCTAGAGAGAGTTTTTGAAAATGTCCAACTCTGGCCATAATTTTTCACTCGCACCAGCTGTTTGTGCTCTGCTCATACCTGACGTGCTGCTTTGAAATAGCAATCACTGTATTTATAAGAAGGGAAGGACTCATAAATATGTCAGGAGTGGAATATACAACGCCATATTTCACCATTTTCTATTTTAAAATTGTGAGTTATGGCTACAGAAATGTGGTCCCATTAAAGGTGATATGATGTATTTTGTGTCTTGTTCAGGAGCCCATCCATCACCCAGACAATAAAGAAAACCGCACTTACTTTTTTTCCCTGTCGTCTGTAATTTATGATGCCCAAAAAGCTGTAACCTTTTGGCAGGCTTTGCAGAAACTGCTGCACTGTTAGCAACTAAATAACCTTTTATAAGGTTTTAAATGTGTTGCTACAGTCTCAATGCACTTGCTGTATCGATCCAGAAGATCCTGCAAAAAAGGGGAAAGGAACATGATCTATAACAGGATCGATAACGGTGTATAGATTGTTGAAAGATGCTTCTAATGATTTTTGCCAGCCATCATCTTTCAACGTGCTGCTCCCCATCTTTGGGCCTTCAGTTTTTGCCCAAATTAATTAACCTTGCTCAGCCTCACCTTGCTGGGGCTCCAGACAGGGCTGTGTTTCCAGCCTGCAGGTCAATCAGAGAAGGGTGGTGATAACGGGGGTTCCTGGCAGGGAGCAGCACCCCAAAACCAAGCTGCAGGCCCGGGTCCAGCCTGGCAGGATGGGGAGGATGGGAAGAAGGGGAGTGTGCAGGAGAAGCTCTCCCACCAGCTCCTGCTGCCCCTCCCCACTTTAGGGGATGATATTCCTATTCTTTCCCATGGCAAAGCACTGTCCCTCCATCTGAAGCACAGGACATCCCTCCTCCTTCGGGGCTCAAAACCTGTGGAATGCCCCCAAAAACTGGTGCCACCCTGATTGCAGGCCCCGCTGGCGTGTGCCAGCTGCCAATGCTGCAGCTGATGGGTGCAGGATTCAACCATTAATCCTCATCCCAGGTTTAAAAGTGCTGAGTGGAAAGCAATTCCATGGAGAATTCTTGGTGTTCAGAGGGGGTTTTAATGGAAAATCAAAGAGGAGGGCGCTGAGGCAGGAGGTGCATGGCCGGGCACAGCTGCCCAGAGAGCCCAGAGCCGCTTCCCTCCCGCCCAGCCACCTCCATTGTTTCTGTTTTTCCCCCCAAAGCAGCCACCAAATCACTATTAATGCTATAAATAAAATGAGAGGGCAAGTTATTAAATGTAAAATGTGTGGAGTCCTCCTCGAACTCGCTGCGCAGTTCATAAATATGATGGCTTAATTTCATCTGTAATCCGAGCAGCTGATGAAGCATTACACAGCTCCCTGTTAATTGAAGTTGTTAACAAAGCTGAAGAGGGAGATTATTATGTATAGACTTTTATCCTTCAGGGGTATCATCATAACAGATCATAAATGGAAATGAATTCAGCGCTCCCACATGCCATCACCGGATCCCGGCGCGTGGTTTTATGCCAGGCAAGTGGCCAGCCGGGACACAGGGACGGGATACGGGATGGATCCCACACGGGAGGGTCCCTCATCCCCTCCCACAGCCCCAGCACCTTCGGGATGAGCTTCCTGGAGCCCTGCAGTTGGTTTGCAGGGCCTCTGGAAGACCTTGGCTGAGGTGTGCAGTCATTGCCGTCGTCTGGGGCGCTCCATGGATCAGGGAAGATGGAAAATCCATTCCCTCGGCCACTGTATCCCGGCTGGAGTGCTCACGAGCAGGAGGATCCCCTGAGCTCAGGCCAGTTATTTACTGCAGGGCACGAGGCAGTTCCTGCATGGGCACACAGGGCTCCATTTATTTCCCAGCTCCACGGACAAAGGGTCGTTCCCAGACTGGAACATCCCTGTTTCCAGTATGTTCTTAAACCAGTGGTTGTTCGGCCTCCAGTTAGCAGTGGGTTGTTTGTTAAATGGAGAAGTGGCTGCCTGGTGTTAAAAGTTGTGTGGGAGGAGAATATCCCTTTCCATGGCCTTCCATGGTCGCTTCTTACACCCTGAGGAGCCCCAGGAGATGCTCCCACAGCAAGTGGGTGCCAGTGCCCACCCCGGCCCCCCGAGCCACCCTCCCCACAGCAAGGTGAGCCAGCCCAGCCAAGGACTGCAGCCTGCCTTTCTGGGCTGTGCTGCTTCCAGGTGGAGTTATGAAAACACACAATGGCGTTTCCTTCTCCTGGACCCCATCAGCTTTTTCCATCCAGCACATTATCCAGGAAATTCTCGTCTATACCTTAGAGGAGTTACTGTGATTATCTGGAACACGTTACTCGCACACAGCAAATGCAAATTAATGTAGTCTTCACATTTCGCCGTGGCAATAAAGGGGAATGTTGACATCAGCCTGAAAGTAGAATTAACTTTTGCATGATGTGGTGTGAGTGCGAGGTGTTGAAACCCGCAGCCGAGACTTTCCAAGTCACAGTAAAGAACTGTTCTGGCAGCGTTTCCAGGAGCAGAGGTGAGCTGAGTGCTCTCTCTGTTCCAGCCTGGATTATTGCTTTGCCGGGCTTTCCAAACCCTGCCATTTTGTCTCGTTACCTCTAATGTGCTCCTTGGTTTATTGCAAGCTCATCTCCTTAGGAAGGGAGAGTTACAGCGCTGTCAGGCTCTGCTACTCTCCGATAAAGAGCCTGCTGCTCCCGCGGCTCCAGCCCCCCCTCCCCACCTAATCCCTCCACCATCCCTCCTTCCATCGCAGCCGGGGACCCTCTGAGTGACAGCAGACCAGGCTGGAGGGACGGATCCTGCCAGCCCCGGCGGCCCCTCGCAGCCCCAGCCCCTCCGGATCGGTGTTAACACCTTGTCCGCGGCAGCAGCGCCGCGTCACCGGAGCCCCTTAAATCACGGCTGAGGCTCAATAGGAAGGGACAAGGCTAAGAGCTGTATCGATCCCTTCTGCAATGCACAGGCTCCCAAATCCCACGGCCAGCACAAAACCTGGCATGGAGCACCAGCTGCTGCCCCGGGAAGGGTGTCCCAGGGGCTTCACACCCCCCTGGCCCCTGGTCGCTCTGGGGGGTTGGTCTGACTGTGGATGGTTCAGGTCTGGGGGTTTGCAGGAGGTGCCACCACGCAGGTACCCAGCGAGGAACCCCATCTGTGGGGAGTGAAGGTAGGGGGGCACTCAGAGCATCCCATCTTCTTTCCATGGGATGGAGGAGATGTGGGAGCAGCTCTGGCTGCTCTGGAGGCTCATTGTGGCCCTTCGAGGGGTCAGCAACCCCCTCCCTGGCCAGGCTCCAGGACAATTTGGGCTGAGTGGCCTGTAAATGAGGAAGAAGGAAAAACAAATGATGCCAGCAGCAAGTGAAGGAAGTGTAGGAGCATTATGTAAAATATTAAATTTAATGCTATTCCATTTTCCATCTCAGTTATTAAATTAACTGAGAACTATGCTTGCACTTAAAAGATTCCTGTCATATTTTATGCACATGATGATCTCAGAGTAATTCGTGTTAGAAATATGTCATGTTAAATTACGGATACCAATAAACCTTACTTAAACTCAGCATTGATCATGTGTGGGAGATAAACTCCGCAGGGCCAGATCCCCCTGGTCGTGCACCCCAGGCACTTCTCCCCGTCCTGGGACGGGACAGTGGGTGACAGAGAGGGGAATTTCCTTTCTCCCTTCCCCACCAGCTCCAGTATCTCCCACCACAGATCTTGGAACAGGCAGAGCCAGCTGGGCACAGTGGGCACATGGTGGGGACACAGGGGACACGGTGGGGTTTATCTCCTGGAGCGAGCAGGTGTTGCTTGACGAGGTGGGAGAGCCGAGGGCGCCGGGTGGGTGTGAGGAGCAGGGCGAGGGGCGATGGCTCTCCCCGCCGGGGCGACTCCGCTTATCGGCAGAGATGTGGTGTCGCCGTGTCAAACGTGGCGCTGGGAGAGTCTGCCTCCTATTTGGTGTCACCTCTGCTGGCACCAGCCCCGTGGTTCCAGCTGCCCCCTTCCCACACGAGTGGATGGGCACATCAGCTGTGCTTTGCTGGGCCTCCTCTGCTCTCAGGGGTGCCGAGGTCGCTCCTGCTCACAGACACCCCCGGCCCTGCAAACGGGGAGACTGAGGCAGGGAGGGCAGCCCTGGGGATGCTGCCCCTGTGGCACCCCCGAAACCCAGCCCGTGGCTGCAGGGTGAGCTCCCTGAGCCCTCAGGGCCGGCGCCCGTCCTTGGCACGGGAGGGCAGCCCCGGCTCAGGGCTGCGCCGTCAGAGCGAGCCAGAGCTGCATTACCAGGCGCCAGGCTCGGCGGGAGAGGGAAAGTGCTAATAATAGGCCTGGGCAGAAGGGGAGCACAGTCCCTCCCCCCTGCCCAGTCTCTGGCTGCTGCTGGGGGATGTGGATGTGGCCTCTGGTAACCAGTCACCCAGGGGATGCTCCTGGGCAATGAGTGCCCTTGTGCCCCCACAGCCCCAGAGAAGGACGGATCCCATCCCCATCAGGGGACAGCAGAGCTCTCGGTGGGACAGGGGCACTGAGACCCTTCCCAAAGCCCCACCTGCAGCCTCCCCGGGGCTCTCCCCACTCCCACACTCCACGGCACAGCCCTCATGTGATGTGAGACCCGGCTTTCCCTTCACCAAGGGCCTGTGCCTGGTGTGCAGCAATCACAAGCTCTGGCTGCCCCAAGGCTGCTCCCGCTGCAGCACTGAGGCTTTTCAGGGAAGTTTGGCTTCTGCCTGCCCTTCAATAGAGCTGCTTGTTCCCGGAGCGATGGCTCCGGCTGCCTTCCCGGCTCCAGCACCCTCCTGCCAGCCCAGCCCTGCGCTCCAACGCCCCGCTGCCAAGACACCCTGCATCCACACGGACAAGGGCAGGAGCCCCCCAGTTTCCTTCACCTTGAGTGACCTCATGGGAAAACCCTGTTTTCCCTGGGACTGCTGCTGCTAGTCCAGACCCAAGGAGCAGCTCAACCCCCAACCTGTTGGTTCCTTTCACCCTGGGAGGTACCCAGAGCCCCCCAGGGTCAATCCCTGCCCTGGTCACAGGTGTCAGTGCGATCTGCCCAGAGCATGGCAGGGTTTGGCCTGGCCCAGTGTGGCTGTGCACCCTCAGGGTGTGATTGTGGGGTTGTGTGTGACCACCCCTAAGGACAACAGCTTTCCAGAGCAGCCAAGAGACTTCGGAGCTGCTGCCTAGTTATCTCGGCATCCTGACAATTCCAGGTGCTGAGCACCCCTGTGCGGGGTGCTGAGCTCTCCCTTGCCCACCGCTGAGCATCCCTGGGGCCAGCACCACCCAGAGCTCACCACAACGCCCACATGGCACCACCAAACCACCCGTGTCACCGGCTGTGACCTGGCAGAGCGGAGCTCTGGGGGGGACCCCGGACCCCACGGGTGCCCCTCGCAGTAATTGGGTGCAGCAGCACATGCTGCGGGGCTGCTTTAATCCTGCTCCAGGTGGCTGCAATCCAGTGCAGGATTTACAGTGCCCTGACCCTGAGCTGTCAAGAAGGAACAGCCAGATTAATGGGGTGGGCGGGTTCGTGCAATAATCGTTTGTTTGATGTGACAAGCCTGATAGGCGTTGATTTACTTACAGACTGATAGGCTTTTAATTGAGCACCTCCGTCCCAGTCACATCAAAGGCAGAGGTTGACAAGGGGCCCCTTTTACCAAAAGCTCCCAGTGACTGACAGATCCTGGATGCTAATTCTCCCGGGGAGGGGGTTCCCTCTTTTCTCTTCTTGGTGGTTTTTCTTTTTTCCTGTTCCGTTCTCAGGCCGGGCCAGGCCGGGCACAGAGAAAGCTCCTGTTCCTGCAGGAGAAGGTGCCTCTGCTTACCCAGAGCCCTCCAGCAAAGCCAAACCCTGCACAACCCAGCCAGGCTTTTGTCCACAAGGACTTTTGGGGTACCATGGCCTCTCCTGCTGCCAGGTTGATGTTGGCCACGATGCCCAGGATGCTGCAGCCAAGAGGGCACCCCCTTCCCCGGCACTGTCCCCACCCTGGAGACACTGCCCCGTGCACCCCGTCTCATCCCTTGGCTGCCCTTGATCCACCTCTTCCTCAGGTCCTGGGGCTTTGGGGTTGCTCTGGGTGATTCCCCTCCTAAAGAAGAGGAGGGACTTTGCCCTCAGGTTGCCACAGGCTCCTTGCAGGTCTGGGGGGGTCTGGTGCATCCATGAGACCTCACCCCCATCCCCAGAGCCAGTGGGGTGGCAGCCTCAGAGGGGACCACCCTGACACCTACAGGAGCATCCCAGGCTGGTCCAGGTGGTCACTGAGTACCTGCCCTGGCTGTGTGGCACGTGCCCATCACCAAACCCACCTCTGGGCTGAGCTGTGCCACAAAATGGACTTAAATGGTGTAAGTGAGCTGCAAAGTGGAGGCAGAACCAACCAAGAGCTGGTTTATGGGTGATTTTGGGTGTCAGGGTGGGTTACCTGCCCCACCTGGCGGGTCTTCTCGCAGGGACTCACCGAGATTTTGTGAATTAGCCTTGGATGGGCAAAGAAAGTCAATTGAGGCAAGTGCACAGGCACATGTGTGACCGTGTGTGCAGAGCACATGTGCACCCATGGACCAAAAAAGGGGCTGGAAAAGCAAAAGCAAAAACAAACCTCAGCGGCTCAGTCGTTTCGTGAAAGACTTATGGGGGATTATGTTCTTAATGGGAAATTTAAGGATGTGGGTATAAATCACAGCCTTTTCCTCTAACCTGTGGGGTACCGTTCACCCAAGCCTTTGGGCTGGATTAGCTCTGTCTATTTATGTTTTAAAGACTGATGTGTTTTTCAGTATCAAAATATAAATTATTTTTACTGTATCAATGATTAAATATTTTTCTTTGAGATCATAGAGTCCAAAAAAATAAATGTTTCTGAAAAGGCATTCAAAAAATTTAAAAGAAGAAAAAAATCCCTCTGAGAACCCCTTTTGTCATTTGCAACCAATAAAAATGCCTATTGTTATGAAGGGCTCATAAATAATCTGATTTTGGCATGCTTTCATACCATACAGAAAATGAATAAATTAAACTTGATTTACAGCCTTTTTCATTTTTATTAGAGTTGCTCCAAACATCTTCTGTGACGAACGTGCCAGATGAGCTGCACCGAAGGGTTTGAGGCTCCGGCCCCAATATTAGAGAAATTAAGTTGGTTTAATTTGCATAGTTTAATTAACTAACACTGGCAAAGAAAAAAAAGGAAGGGGGGGTAAAGGTGATTTTTTTTTTTTGTGGGTGCCTGAGGAGTAAATGAACCCACCCAGGCTGATCCCCCGAGGCCCTTGAGTGGTGCCAGCTCAGGGAAACCCCGGCGTCCCCACAGCGATTTTGGGGGGTGTCAGAGCAACAAGCGGTGCCAATAGTGATGGAGATGGGGGGGTCATCATCCCCCTCCCTGTTTTAGAGATGGGGAAACTGAGGCACGTGAGCTCGGCTGCTTGGCACAGCTCTCTGCAGAACTAGCCTGGTGGTCAGTAAGGTGGGGGCCAGCAGAGAGAACACCCCAAACTGTCCTGCCTACAACCCACGGCTGGGAGGACCCTCACCCTGATGGTAGCGACCAAAAACGTGGAGATTAAGAGGCAAAACCCCCAAAACGCCTTAGTTAAGTGACTGTGACCCCCTCCCCCAGCCAGCCCTGACCGCCGGAGCTCCCTCCCGCCCTCCACAGCCCTTCGGTGAGTGTGGGATGTTCTCCTCCCCCTCCTGCAATTTATCCCGCAGAATTTCCCACCAGGAAACAGCTTCATTACATCAGCAACAGGAAGACCCCACTGATTTGTCACACAGAAAAGCAGCTGTTAGTCACACATCAAGGGAACAGGGGAGGGGGAAAAAAAAAACCCCTTCACCTTTTTTTTTTCTTTAATGTTTGTAATGTTAATGGCTCTGCGGAGGGAAGCGAGCCCCGGCCATTCCATAACTAACCATCACCAGCGAGTATCAGTTAATATCCAAGTGTCTTCCTGCTTTTCCTGCTACATGATTGCTTTGGAAAGAAAGATTAATTCCAACTTTAAAAAAGAAAACACTATTTTTATCATTGCCAGGAGTCTATACGGGCTTAAAAAAGAAAAAGCACTTGCTTGTCGTTTTACATCTTGCAATTTTGTCAGTTGTTTTAAAACATGTCTCCTGTAATAAATAAGATCATTTTTATGCACTTGTTCTGCAGCTAAAAGGCAGGCCTGGGCTGGCGTGAGGAGCGGAGGGACTCGGGGATGGAGCTGGGCAGGGAAAACGCTGACTCCAGAGGTTCTGCTTCCACGGAGCAGCTGGAGGGGCTGGGGGGTGGGCAGTGGGGGATTTACCTGCGAAATGGCAGGTGCACAGCAAGCACCGAGGCACGGATAAACGCCTGGATTTAGGAAGTGTCTTGGATCCACAAGTACATTCCTGCACTGACCCCAGCTGCAGAGCAGGTGGGTAAAGAAACGCCCTGGACTCCCCAGGAAAAGCACTTTATTTTGGTGCAGTTCACGTTTCTGTGTGGTTTGCGTAATGGGGCCTCAGAAAGCAGATTCCTGGGAGTCCAGAGTGCCATCCTATCCATCGCCAAGGGCAGGCTCCTGCACAGGCAGCTCCACAGGCAGGGCTGGGACTGCAGGGGTTTCCAGCCCTCCCTGCACATCACTCGTTTTCCAGTTGGCTTTTCCTCACTCTTCCCAAACACCTGGTGCCCTGTCTGACCCTTCCTCTGGGACGCTCCTTTCTGCCCCCTCAGAGCCAGTGGGACAAGGCAGGAAGGGCCCATGGAGAGAGAGGCACCCCCACTGTGTGTCACCCGAAAGCTCTGCTCAGAGTCATCCCAAGGTTACTGGAAGATCTTGGACTTAAAGAAGAACTCAATTCCCTGTTCCCCAGGCTCGCCACTCAGCTCTCGAAGACATCAGAGCCCATGGGCACCTTCAGGCCTTGGCAAAATCAAACCTCCTTAACGGCAGCCCAGGTGGGGCAAGTCCTGCCTAGGGACAAAAACATCATCACTCATTGCTGAAAGCACTCCCTGAGGCTTCTGGTCTTCTTTGGCTTTGCTCCTATTCCAAATATTTTGCTTTCCCTTTGGTGCCAGTGTTATTTTTACTGGGCAAGGGTCTCACTGCTATTATTTGAACAACCCTTGTGCAATCTCTGAGCAGAGAGGGGCTTGTCATGGAGCAGAACGGGACATGGAACAGGGAATTTTAATTTTCTCCCCTCTGGTTACAGTTCTCTTTAATAAAAACAGGCCCCACATGGCTTTTACAGGGAAGGATCTAGCCAGCGCCAGGAAGGGCATTGGGATTCATCATTATCCACAACGTCCCTTTGATGGAGCTTTAATCCAGCAAACACAAGCTGGTCCAGAAAAGGTCTCTGCGTGCCAAGCACCGGGGCAGGATCAGGCCTTGGGAAGGACCTGAGGTTTTGGGAAGGACAAACACAGCCCTGGAGGCATCTCTGCTCCGTGCCCTCGCTCCGCTCTGGCATCGCCGCTGCCCTTACGCACTTGTCCCACCTGATTTTGGGTTGCTCTGTTAAGGCCGTGTTGTTGTTGGCAAACAACTCGAGTGACTTTGAGGAAAGGGGTTTTTTTTTTCTGTTTCCTCCTTCCTTGAATGGCTCTTTTGAACGGCAGCGCCTCTCCGCTTACATCCCGCTGTCCGGATTGAATCAATCTTGCGGTCAGCTTTGGGAAGGGGGGGGAAAAAAGAGCAGAAAAAAGCCTCACAAAGAGGGAAAATTGACAGGTCCGACCCTGGGAGTGATTGATAGTGGTTGGAGAAGCAGGACTCAACGTCGGGCTGCACCAGGGCAATGCCAGCGCTTGCTGGGGAAATCCAGCAGAGCCTTTTTTCCCAGAACTCGGAGCAGTGGGCTTGGAGAGGGGTGGCCACATGAACTTAATAATAGGAACATTGTTGGAACATAAAGCATCTGTCAGGAGTTAATATGATTTATTAGAGGTGTCTGTCTCTCCCCCTCTTTCTCTTCTCCCTCGCTGGGTAGGCAGGAGAGGCCTGAAACCCAAACCCAGGGAGGGCAGATGTGGGGCTGGAACGGGCACCCAACCCCACATCGCCTTTCTCCAGGCAAAAGGTTCTCAGTTCTCACCCAATCCTGGTTCCCAGAATTTTCTCACATGCCCATCCCATTGCACATCTCTCCCCAAGCCTCCTGTTCTCCCACCAGCTCCCACCTGAAGCCCAGTAAACCAGGGGAGCAGCTCCTGCCCCACCAGGACCCCGCAGTTCCACAGGTGGGACATCACTTGGGAAAGCTCCAGGATTTATCCATGTATCTTGGCTCCTCATGGACAGAGCCTGGCTGAGCTGGGTGGGATGGGGGATTCTCTGCCCCCCGGTGAGTGGAGCCCCAGGGGGTTGTGAAAATAATTCAGAGATGTCTGGACAAGGTAACTAGAAATAGGAAGCTAATTGTTGGAAGTTAATTAGTTACACAGTGGCCTGCACTGGCACAGGAAGATTTTTAAGATTGGTAAACCAAAGAAAGGAGAAAATGCATGGGAAAAAAGGAGTGCTGTAGGTTCATAAGGGAAATGCCACTTTGTGAGGGCCCTGAGTTAAGCTCAGCCCCCACCTGGCTGGCACTGGGAGGGGGTACAGCTGCTGGGTGCAGGGTTTGGGGTCAGGGTGGTATCAGGGCACAGGCATTGGGTGCAGGTTTGGGTGCTGGAGCTGTCGCAGAAGGGGTGCTGAGCTGTGCCATGCCAAGCTGTGCCAGGCTGATCTCAACTAAGCCGTGCCATGCCAGGTAAACCATGCCGTGCTCCGTGAGCCATGCTGTGCCATCCTAAGCTGTGCCAGCAGTGCCATGTCAGCTGAGCCGTGCCGTGCCACGCCAAGCCAGGCCAGGCCAGCACTGTCACGCCATGCCAGCCGTGCTCTGTGATGCTGTTGTAAGACGTGTTAGTGGCACCATGCCATGCCAGCTGAGCCATGCCATGCCAAGGTGCGCTAGCAGTGCCAATCATGCCACGCCATGCCACGCCATGCCGTGCCATGCCGTGCCAGCAGTGCCGTGCCGTGCCGTGCCCCCCGAGCCCC
>JAYRBT010000060.1:2310441-2324289 GCA_036023395.1 Myiotriccus ornatus | reverse complement strand
GGCCGAGGACCCCGCCGAGCCGCGGAGCCGCGGCCGCCCCGTCGCCCCGGCCGCCCCCCGCCGGCCCGCGGCGCCAGGCCAGCCGGCTGCCCATCCGCGTCCTGAAGATGCTCAGCGCCCACGGCGGCCACCTCCTGCACCCCGAGTACCTCCAGCCGCTTTCCTCCACGCCCGTCAGCCCCATCGAGGTCAGTGCCCGCCGCCCCCCGATCGAGGCTCGGACCCCCGGCTCCCCCCGCCCGGCGCTCCCGGTTCTCCCGGCCGGGCTCTTCCCCGGCGGGCGCTCCCGGCTCTGCGCTCTCGGTTCTCCCGGCTGGGCTCTTCGTAGCTCGGCTCTCCCGGCTCTGCGCTCCCGGTTCTCCCGGCCGGGCTCTTTCCCGGCCGGCGCCCCCGGCTCGGCGCTCCCGGTTCTCCCGGCCGGGCTCTTTTCCGGCCGGCGCCCCCGGCTCGGCGCTCCCGGTTCTCCGGCCGGACTCTGCCCTGCCCGGCGGCCCCCGCTCCTTCCCTCCCCGCCGCCGCAGCCGCAGCCTCGCTCCCCCTCCGCTTCCCACCCGGTCCTTCTCCCCGGCCGGGCGCGTCCCCCCGCCCCGTCCCCCCCATCCCCGCGCCCTGGCTCGGCGCCGGGCCCGGCCCCGGGGTTTTGGGGGGTGGGGGGTGAGGCCGATGCGGGGGCGCCGTCGGGGTCCCCCCCCTGACTGGCTCCGCTCCGCCCGCAGCTGGACGCCAAGAAGAGCCCGCTGGCGCTGCTGGCCCAGACCTGCTCGCAGATCGGGAAGCCCGACCCGCCGCCCTCCTCCAAGCTGAACGCCGTGGCCGCCGCCGCGCCCGCCGCCGAGAAGGAGCCCACCGCCCGGCCCGCCGCGCTGAAGCCGCCGGGCAGCGGGGACGCGCCCGCCGAGGACAAGTCCAGCTTCAAGCCCTACTCGAAGGGCGGCGCGGAGCCGCGCAAGGACGGCGGCGGCGCGGACAAGGCCGGCTTTCGGGTGCCCAGCGCCGCGTGCCCGCCGTTCCCCCCGCACGCCGCCGCCTCGCCCGGCGGCTCCCGCGGGGCCTCGCCGCAGCACCCCGACCCCAAGGGCGCCGAGGAGAAGAAGGAGTCCGAGGGAGGCAAACCCAGCCCCGAGGGGACGGGCGGGGGGCTGGGGCGCGGGGCGGTGGAGCCCGGGGCGCACGGCGAGCCCCCCTCGGGCCGCAAGTCGGAGCCCCCCGCCCTGCCGCCCGCCGGCCATGTGGCCCCGGTGTCGCCCTACAAGCCGGGCCACTCCGTCTTCCCGCTGCCGCCCTCCAGCATCGGCTACCACGGCTCCATCGTCGGCGCCTACGCCGGCTACCCGTCCCAGTTCGTGCCCGGGCTGGACCCCACCAAGCCGGGGCTGGTGGGCAGCCAGCTGCCGGGGGCGCTGGGGCTGCCGGGCAAGCCGCCCAGCTCCAGCCCGCTCACCGGGGCCTCGCCGCCCTCCTTCATGCAGGGATTATGCCGGGACCCGTATTGCCTGAGCTACCACAGCGCCTCGCACCTGGGCTCCAGCAACTGCTCCAGCTGCGTGCACGACCCCGGCAGCCTGAAGAGCGGATACCCCTTGGTGTACCCCACGCATCCCCTGCACTCGGTGCACACCACGCTCTCCTCCAGCGGCACCCCCAGCCTGCCCGGCCACCCCCTCTACACCTACGGCTTCATGCTGCAGAACGACCCCCTGCCCCACATATGCAACTGGGTGTCTGCCAGCGGACCCTGCGACAAGAGGTTTGCCACCTCGGAGGAGCTGCTCACCCACCTACGGACCCACACGGCCCTGCCGGGGGCCGAGAAACTCTTGGCGGGTTACCCTACCTCCGGGCTGGGCTCCGCGGCCTCCTGCCACCTCCACCTCCCGCCCGCCGCCCCCGGGAGCCCCAACACGTTGCCCGCCTCGCTCTCCTTGAGGAGCCCACACACTTTGGGACTAAACAGGTACCACCCCTACGGCAAGAGCCACTTGCCCACGGCCGGCGCCCTGCCCGTGCCCTCCTTGCCGGCCGCCGGACCTTACTACTCCCCGTACGCGCTCTACGGCCAAAGACTCACGTCAGCTTCCGCACTGGGATATCAGTAACCCCGCAGCTCCCGAGCCTCAGCCCCCCGCGCCCTCCTTGGACTCTGTATTTATTACTGTATGTTAGCTTAAAGCTGGGAATATAAGTGCATTATACACCAATGAATCAATGGTATGCAAAAGTCTGTGTCCAAAAAAAAAACAAAACAAAAAAAAAACCAACAAAAAAAAACCCACCCCGAAAAAAAAAAAAAGAAAAAAAACAAACAAACAACCCTTCTTTACTTTGCAGGTGTGGGGCTTCGATTTTTTTTTTCCCTCTTCTTGTTTCTTTTGAATTTTGATTTTTTTTTCCTTCCCCTTCTTAATTTCCCCCCTGAGAAATTCTTGCATGACTCCTGCCAAACATGTAAAATCAAAAAAAAAAAAAAAAAAAAAAAAAAGGCGTTTTCCTCCTCCCCCTCCACGTTTATCGCTCGGGGATTCTGTTCTCTGCCTTTGTAATTTGCAGATGTAATTTTCTTTTTTTTGCAATTTTTTCCTTTTTTAATTTTTTCCTTTTTCCGTTTTAATTTTTTTTTTTCCTTTTTAAATGTTTGGTTCTTTTTTAAAAAAAAATTCTCTTTTTTTTTTTTTTTTTTTTTTTCCTTTTTGCGCTGTGTCCGGGACCTTGAGGGGGGGGTGAATCTGTGGATGCCGGCTGGGCGATGGTTGCCCCCCCACCTCAAGCCGTGCTCCCCCCACGGCCGTGCCCCGCCGTGGGGCTGCAGGACGCCGCGTGTCCCCCCACCCAGCCCGGGGGGGGCTCGAGGAGCGGCGGGCGCAGCGGCAGGACCGGCGGCCCCGGGCGGGCGGACGAGCCCCGGTAAGTCTGATTTTGTTAATAAACGGCTCTTGGTTGTACCCACGCTCTGGTCTCGTCTCGTCCCTCCCGGGGGGGGGTCCGGCCGGGGCCGCGGGGTCTCAGCACCATCTAGTGGTGGCGGGTCCCGGGCACCGGAGCCCCGAGCGCGGCCCCGGGGGGCTCGGGGTGGGCTCCGGGGGTGCTCCGAGCCGCCGCGGTGCCCCTCTGCCCCCCACCCGGCGTGTCCGTGCCCCCCCCCGGTGTTCCCACGCGTGGCGGCGGAGGGAAGGTTCGAGAAGGTGTCTGAGCGGGGATCGATGCGGGAGCCCCGGTGCCCACGAGTCGCTGTGGGGATAGCGGGTGGTCACACCCCTCCACCCACCGGGGGAGCAGTTTTAGGGGTGGAATTGCGGTAGAAGCGGGGTCCCAGACCTCGGTGTGAGGGCCCCCGGGAGCTGGTGGGGGTCCTGTCCCCCCGGTTTAATCTTTGTGCCGGGAGAGGTGGGTGATGAATGGCTCTGGCGTCAGTCTGGCTCCATCCCCGCTGTGTTGGGGGCTCGGCCGGGCAGGGGGCTGTGCCAGGCAGGGGGCTGCCACCCACCTGCCCATCCCATTCCCCAAGGGAAGGGCTCTTACTCCAGCAGTGGGACCCCTGGCCGAGCCCCCATTCCCAGGTAGAAACCCCTTGCACCCCATTGCCCCACACCACTTGTTTTTTCTGCCTCTCTCCTGTTGCATTTCGGGTGAGTCACGCAATTAATCTCTGTTAATTGCCTTCTCAATATTGCTTTATGCCCTGTGTTTAAATTCCTTTGTGCCCTTTGAGCTGAAAAATAACGTGCTGAGAACAGGGACTGCTTTTGCCGAAGGGATTTCTGTTCTGCCCGTTCCTCGAGCGTGGCTGGGGGCGTGTGGTTGGCAGGAGGGCTTGGCTGGGGTCCTCTGTGGCAATGGGAGAGGCTGGTGCGGTCGAGGGGCCAGTCACCCCTCGGCCAGAGGAAGGGTGGGCAGCACCATTCCGAGCTCCTCATGGCTGGGGAAGGCCATTTTGGGGGGTCTGTGGCTGACCCTTGCCCTGCATGGATGTGGCTGGGGTCTGGTTCTGCCTGCGCCGGTCCCGCTCCTTCCAGGCAGGATGTTTGCTGGAGGAGGGCCTGGGCTTTGCAGAACTGGGGTTGGAGCAGGGGGGCTTTGCTGAGGCTGTTCTGAGGACGTTGCGGGGCAGTGGGCAGAGCAGCTCCGGTGCTACCGTCCCCTCCAGGGGCACACTGGAGGTATCCAGACACCCTTGTCCCTCGGGAGCATCGCTGCTCACTGGATGTGGCCCTCGCTCCTGACAGCGATGCCGCTCAAGGCACTGCCCGTCCCCGGCATAAATCACAGCTCCTTGTCTGCAGCTCCAAAGTGCCGGGCCTGTCGCAGGTTCCTGGACTGGCAGTTTATCCCACGGTGCCTCTCCTGGCCGTGGCCTGGTTGCTGCTGCCGGTGCCGCCGGGAGCCTCGTGCCGCGGGGCCGGAGGGCGATGCCGCAGTGCCGGGACATGCTGGAGGCGCGATGGCCCCAAACCAGCACGCCCAGCGCGGTGGCTCCAGGTCTCCTGGCTGCTGGGGCCGTGCCACGTGCCAGCCACGGAGCAGCTTGGGCAGGGGGTGAGGGGCTGCACAGCCCCTGTGCTGCCAGAGCCCCCTCTCCCAGAGCTGCCGGGTGTGTCCCTCACCTTATGGCAAAGCCCCATCTCCCCTCTCCCCAAACCCTCCTTGCTCCGGGATGCTGCCTGCTCCAAAACCGAGCCCTTTGCACCTTCCCTCCACCCACGCTGGGGCTGGATGCTGCTCGGATGCATGCTGCTGTGCAGGAGGTTCCCCGAGGAATCTTTTTCCCCTCCCTAAAGACTGCAGCAGCGGGGCCAGACCGTGTAAACAGTGCGAGTACCATCTGATAGCGGTGGCACTTGGGCTGGGGCTGCTGGGGAGCGGTTGCGTTGCCAATATATTAAATAACTCCCCGTGTAATGTATGCCCAGGTTATTGCGGAATTCATTTTATAATAAGAGCACTGGGATGCACTTTATTAATCATTCTGTCTAACAACCTGCACTCCACACTTTCGGTTTGATTTGATTCAATCCTGTCTTTCTGCAAAATATATGGCTGAGTGGGTCGGATAATGTATGGCTTAATTTAGAGTTGTATGGGTTTGAATTACCATTTTCATAATGTGCTGTGCATTAATGTGTTGCATCATTTATACAGAAAAATGTGCAAGGTTTCAAACCTCTCCAGGAGGCAAAAGTCACCTAAAGGGAACACAGAGTGACAGAAAAAAATGCCTTTTCAAACCCAGCTGGGGCTGGGAGGACACCGGTGGGTGTTGGGCATGGGGACAGCAGGGTTGGGGCCGTGCTGGTGGCTCCTTTCCCTGTGGCACAGCAGCACCTTCTCCAGCTCACCCCGAGCTGCCGGGGACCTCCAGCACTTGACTCGCTGGTGACCCCGGTGCCGGCGCTCGCCGCAGTCGCGCCCGCCGTCACTCACCCCGCGCCGCGAGGAAAAAGCTCTGATTATCCAAATACAGTCATTAAAGGGGAAATGTGTTTTTAGGACTGTCAGAGTGATTAATGAGGGTTAGCAATCCTTGCAAATGCACTTGTTTAGTCTAACTGGCAGCCTCTCCTTTCCTATTGATTTATCGTGGCAGTTGCCGGGGCCGTGGTGTGTGTGGAAGGAGCGGGGCCGTGCCGGAGCGGGGAGCACGGCGAGGGGCCCGGCCGAGCGGCACGGCACGGCACGGCACGCTCCGCTGTGCCGGAGGCAGCCGAACAAAGGCAACATTATACCTTGTGCCGGGAAGGAATGAGTTGGACGCACACGCCGAGCCACTCCACGGGCCTTATAAATATCCCCGTCTGTAAAGCCCGAAGCCCAGCTGACCACAGCCCGCCCAATAAATGCGTGAATGAAAGAGCCAGGCCCTATTTTTGCTTGCTGTTTTCCTTCCTCTCCTGCACACAAACCCCCGGTGTCTTCTAGGTGATGCAGAGGTGGCTGCCCACAGACGTACAAGGCGTTTCAGAGTCCGGAGCGTCCTCGAGGGCCAGAGCAGTGCCCGCCAAGGGGTCAGGTCGGGATGCAGAGGCACAGGCCGGAGCAGAGCCGTGGTGGGTGGATGAGAAGTTTCTGGGCTGCATAAAGCGGCTTTTCTTTCCACGTGAGCACTGGTGGAAGCCCCGGAGAATATGGGCTCTGTGTTCGTCCTCACACCCGGAGCGGTCTGGTTGTCTCCTGTCCCCCTGCCAGCGTCCCTGCACCCAGCCCAGGATCAGGGGTTTTCTCTGGGAGACACTTTGTGCTGTGTGAGCTGAGAGCGGACCCGGAGGGACCAGACTCGTGCTCGGAGATGGCAGCGGAGTTCCTGCACTGGAGCTGTGTGCTGGAGCCCTACAGGAAGGGAGCAGCTGGAGCAGCCATGGTGGCACAGAATGGATGGGGCACAGCTGCCCCCTGGGTCGGAGCCCAGCACTGCCCTGGGCTGTGGTTTGCCAGCCAGTCCGAGCAGTGGGACAGCACAAGTGACAAGAGGCCTTGGAGGAGGCAAGTGGAGAGGAGCAAAATCTTGAGATGCTCAGGGAACCCCCCAAGCCAGAAGAGCATGGGCAAGCGCCCGGGACACTGCGGTGACCAGGAATGCTGTGAGTGGGAGTGGACTTTGGCTCTGGATAACAGCTGAAGAGCTGCTGCTGCCACTACCCTGGCTGTGAATCAGCACGTGGAGCAAATCCTCCAGCGGCACTGGCACCAGCTTCCAGCGGGAATACACCGACGTCTTCCTCAGCCCAGCAGGACACGCGGCCGTGGCTGGTCACCGTCACCAGGGACCCCGTGGAAAGTGCACAGCGGGCCCCGTGGCCATGGCTCCTCTCTCCTGCAGTGTCCGAGCAGTGTGACAATCCAACACGGGCACGGGGCTGCTGGCAGGCGACAAACACCCCAGTCCAGAGGCTGAGCCCGGCCCCGTGTGGGGGCCTGCAGAGCACAGTTCCCCCTGCACTGACGGACACCGGTGTGTGTGAGTGATCCTGCTCGTTCCTGCGGTTCCTGGTTAATAGTTATCCCTCTGTTTATTATCCTGGTGAATAACTGGAGAGTGGTAATTCCATGCACACAGACATTTCGACTGAATCTCGCTGGAGAGCGCTGGGGGAGGTGCTCAGCTGACAGCTTCACGTACAGAGAGTGTTCCTGGAGCCCGAGTCACCATAACAAACAGATTTACATAGGCCGTGGTGCTTTATAAAGGCGTTTATGGAAACCTCATGGAGTGGCTTTGCCGTGGCTTCATCCCACCTTCCAGCAGGAGACGGGACAGGGGGTTGCGACCTGTGCAAGGACAGAGCTACAGGGGAGGAGCCTTTGCAAAAGGTGGTGGTGGAGCAGCGGTGCTGTGCCGCCAGAGCTGACCCCGACGGGCTGAGCAGAGCTGGACAGGACGCTCGACGCTGTGCAGGATGCAACGTGACCTCTGCCAACACCTTGTGGTCCCAAACTCCGCGGGTGACCCCTCCCAGCCTGGCAAAACCCAGAAGCACACAAAGGACATGCAGCACCCCCGGCATCTGGTGGCTTTAGGGGCTTTATAGACCCCTCCTGCAGTAGAGCAGGGAACCAAAATGGCCTTTTTGTGGTCCCCCACATCTGCAAAGGGCGGCTCCCCGGCGACATGTGGGGCTGTGGTGGCACCCATCACAGCAGCTCCTGGATCTCCACTGGTGCCTCCATGAGAGAGGGAGATGCTTCTACCCAAAGAAGGACTGCTAGGAGCCTGGGGTCTCCTAGCATGAGCTCTCCTAGCTCCTCTCCATGAGCAGCTCCCACAGGACGAGAGGCTGGGAGGCTCCAAGAGTGAAGGACAGGAGAGGAGAGAGGTGGGGACTGAGCTTTAAAGATGTTCTGGATTTTTCTTGCTGAACCCTCACAGTCTTCTCTGTGCTCCTGCTCTGCTGGGGAGGGAGGAGATGGAGAGGAAAGCACCCAAAAGATTTGCTGTGTGTTTCTCTCCTGGATGAGAAGGATGGGGCTACTCATCACCACCACTGGCAGCCCCGGTCCCTGGGCAGATCTCCCTTAAAAGTGATTCCTTGTTTCTGCTGGAGCAGGGGTTTTGTTCCTGTTCCCTTCACAGACTTGGTAACAACCGGCAGGCTGGAATGGGATGGTGGCCAGGTGTTCCTCTGAGGTGGGAAGAGCTGTGTTCCGTGGAAAATGGAAAAGGAGTTGAAAGCCCTTCGTTCCCTTGGGGGTTCCTGCAGTCTCTTGGGCTCTGGTTGAGTTTTGTACTGGGAACAGCTGGGACGGGGCTGGTTGGCTGCAGAGATGTGCTCTGTCCCCATTGGTGCCTTGGTAATTCCCAAACTTATCCGAATCGTCTGCTCCAGGACAGGAGTCCTGTGGCACTGGTGGAGCCCGGCGCCCGCAGCCCCCGGGCTGGCTCTGGACCACTGTGGGCCGAGGAACCGGGGTCAAAAAGCCGGGAGAAGCCCTGGGGCGGGCACGGGGGGCTCCTCCCCAGGGAGCACCCCAAGGGAGCACCAGGCTCTGGGCCGCTGGGGAGCGGGAGGGGTGTTTTCTCCGCGGGGCGAGCGGGGTGCCAGGGGTGCCGCTGGCATCGCGGGGTGCCCCCGCTCACCCCTCTGCCCGTGCCCTTCTCCCGCCGCCGGGAGCGGCCCTTTCATCTCCCGGGTGGGTACAAATGGAGCTGTCAGCTGCGATCAGCCCCGCGATATGACAGGTTGCGGGGCCGGGGCCCCTCGAACAGAGCAGCCTTGTCTGTCAGAGCCGCCTGACACTCCCCATAATGGCCAGATGGATGAGACTCTGAAAGTAGGGCCCCGGCGCGTTTTCAACTCTATTTTGGGTGAAAACACTTCTTGAAAGATCTTGAAAGGAGCTGGCAGTTTAGTAGTTCAAATGATTAATGAGCACTGGCTCTGCCGGGTGGATTTCTCGCGCCGTGCCAGCAGCTGGGCTGCTCCAGCGGGCCAAGACACGCCGCGCTCCCCCCGCGCCCCCCAGACCCCCCCGAGCCCCCCTGGTTTTCCCGGAAATGACACCAACGCGACAGGCCCTGCATATGGAAAAAGTTAAATATAAATTACTGCTGAAAGAGGCCTCGCTGAGCGGAGTTAGTTAAAGATGTTTATGGATTCAGAAAACACGGGCCTGCATATGTATTTAGGGATGACAAATGTGATTCAATAAGTCAGGAATTTCTCCGTGGGCTGAGGCGGGACCCGCGCGGCGCGGGCGCTGCTCTGGGCTCTCCGGCTCAGCGCCATAAATCCTGCAGACAGGCTCCTTGTTCCTTCCCGGGCAGTTTGGGATTGATTTTCTTTTTTTTTTTTTTCCCCTGGATCAGACCGAGTCGCTGCATCTCCTGCACTTGGGACATGACAGATTTGCTCTGTGCCTGGACCCTCCATGGGTATCCCCCGGGGCGGCTCTGGGGGGCTTGGGAAAACTCACTGGATGCTCTGTGTGGGTCGCTGGGGACTGTGTCATCCGTGCCACCACCAGTGCCAGGCACAATCCTGTCCCCGAGCTCTCCCGTCCCCCCGCAGAGCCACAGACCCTTCAGGACTGTCAGTGGATGATTAATGACCAACAACTCCAGCAATGCCCCGATTGCTAATTTGGGTGTTTGACCCAGCGTTTAGTGAGTTCAGCCCTAATTCTGCAGCCCCTTCCCCTGGGCACTTGGGGGGGGTCTCGTGGAGCCTGGGGGGGCACCCAAACTGCCCTGCATTCCTGCTGCTCTTTGGTGTCTCGCTTGGGGTGCACAACGTCGGGGACCGCAACAAACCGAAGCAAGAAACCCCCAAACTAAACTCCAGCCGCTGTGGTGGGGGCCAGGCAGGGGTGCCAAGCCCACGGCAGGGATGCTGGATCCATGGCGGTGATTCCAGGCCCAGGGGTGCCGGGTCACGGCAGGGACGCTGGGTTTGGTGTGACCAGCAAGCCTGCAGTGATGGGCAGTGCAGAGCCATCCCCTCGGCTCCCCCCATCCCACACCTCCTCGCAGGGAAGGGCCTTTTGGGGGGTCAGAACCCGGCCAGGCCTTGGACCCGCAGCCACATTCCTTTGTCCTGATTTTATTCGTTAGCAGCGTTTGGCCTGGACACGGAGACAGCTAATGAGGGACGGAGTTTATTGCAGTTTGATTTTTCTGTTAAAACAATACAATAAAATAAATGCACTTGGAAATCTGGTCTGTGTTTGTGCATAGGAGATTTATGGCTCTGGAGGCTTCCAGAGAGGCGCAGCCTTTCATTCCCTTCCTTATTGGAACAGATCATGTTGCAGAGTTTAAAGGGCTCTGGAGTTGTGATTTATTTGAAGGGAGAAATGAGGGAAATCCAACTATCTGTTCCCTGGCTCAGATCATCCAGTAACTCCCGGCCAAGGGGACGGATCTGCACCTCCTCCGTGGATTCCTTTTATTTTTTTCCCTCCTGTCGCTTACATTATCCCACTCTAAATATATCACCGAGCCAGGGCTGAGTCCTGACCTGGGCTTCAGCACCTCGCTGAGGCTTCCCCAGCCCTTCCCGGAATCCCACAAATAAATCTCCCTCCTGGAGCCCTGTCCGAGCTCCTCTGCTGACAGGACAGGACCTGAGTGGGGCCGGCCCTGCCCCGATCCAGCGCAGAGACCAAGGCAGGGATCTTGGGTTTATCTCCGGGATCGGTGATAACTCTGTGTCACCGGTCCCTGCTTCCTCCTGAGGGACCCCTTTCCCCTCCCTTGCCGCTCTCCCGGGCAGAGGAGAGCAGGGCAGCTTGGATCCAGGTGAGGGTTTGTGCCTGGAAGCCTTTTCCATGAATTCCCTAACCCGTCAGCCCCTGCCTTGTTTCTCTGACTCAGTAGGATGATGCTGCAGTTCCCACACCCGAGTGGGACCAGGGGCTGCTGCAGCCGCTTCCCTCCCATTCTTGCAGAGGAAAAGTGTGGGTTTCCCGTCTCTGAGGTTTCCTGCTCCCCAGGGATGAAGCACGTGGGTGGCTGTTGTGGGGACAACCAGAGTGTCACCGCGATGGCCTCCTGCTGCCCTGGTGCACCCCAGCCCAGCCCAGTCATCCCAGTGGCTGCCACCAGCAGGAACAAGGTGAGACTGTTCCCTGAGCCCAAACCAGCCTTTTTTTGAAGCATTTGGCTTTTGCAGGCCAGAGCTCCCTGTGTTCTGGTGCAACTCCTGCTTCTCCCCGGTGCCAGGTACCTCTAGGACATTTGGAAATGACCAGTTTGGGTCCCACCATCCCTGTCCATCCCTTGCTGTGCTGTGCTGGGACACCTATGGGAGGAGAATTCCCTTCTCTGTCGTGACCATCTCCCCGTGGAACAGGGAAGGAAGGAGCGACTGAGATTTCCAGCCTGGGGAGGGACCTGATTCTGATGGCTGCTCTCCTCCTCCTGTCCCAGCATCATCCCAGCTCCATCCCAGCTCCTCCAGCCCGTGTTTTTGGCAGGGTATTCTCTCCCCCCTGCACACAGACGGTCTCTGTTTGCCATTAGCCTCCCCCCCTCTGCCCTAGGAGCTGATCCCAGCGCTAATTCTCACGCATGTTTCGGGTAAATCTACTTTCTTTCCCGGGATGAATTGTGGTTTCCAAGGGCCATTAATCATTTCCCTTTAGAAAACAGCGTCGGGGGGCTGGAAACACATTGCTCCTTTATTTACTGGGGGATGACCTGGCAGGCTGGCACAGGGCCACGGGGCCGGCGCCTGCGGGACGACGTGGGGTGTGGAGTGAAGCCTCGGGGTGAGCTCCCCTCTGCTGTGCCGGGAGTTGGCTCCCACCAGGACCACCTCCCCTAAGGACAAACCCCCTGGCCCTGAGGCTGGGGGTGAGCAGGAGCCAGTGGAGCAAGAGGATGGTGATGGAGAGGAAAACCTGGCAAAATGCCACAGTTTTAACCCGTTCCCAAGCGCCTCTTCCTGGAGGGGTCATTCCCTGGGAGCTTGTTTGCCCCAGTGTCGAGGGCAGGGATGTCTCCCTGCTCTCTGCCTGCCCCACATGCCCCTTGCAATGCCTGGGATATGGAATCAGGACCCTCAGCTCATTGCCCGTGGAGGGTTCAGGTGGGCCCCGAGGCAGCAGAGCCCCCTCCTGCCCCGCTGGTGGCGGGGAAGGGGCACGGCGAGCACACGTGAGCTGTTCCCTCCTCGCCAGGTCCGGACTGTCAGGGAATGATTAATGGCCAGCGCCACAGAACTCCCTGGATTGCCAAGTGCTGTATTGTTAGTGCTGACACGGAACGAGCCCGGACAGACTCGAACACAACCCTGCCCCGCGATCGGCAAATGGTGTTGGATGGACGGGATTCGTGAAGTGACTCCCCCACACAGCCCCTCTCCCACCCCCTCCCTTCCAGAGCTGGGGCAGAGCAGGAAGGGGCCTGGCGGAGTGCTCTGCACCCTCCAGCTCCAGCTCCTTCCAGGGATTTCCCTTCCTGGGCTCCACTGCTCCTTTGGGTTTCAGAGAGGGAGGAGAAGCTGGGATGGGGATGGAGATGGTTTGGGATGGGAGAGGGAACGGTGTGGGGATGGGATGGGATGGGAGAGGAGATGGAGACAGGAGCGGGGATGGGGATGGGACAGAGATGGGGATGGGGATGGAATGGAATCACGAAGCCAGGAGTGGGGCTGAGGATGGGATGGAGATGGAGATGGAACAGGGGCAGCACTGGTGAGGCACAACCTTCCACCCCACGGCTCCGGCTGCGCACGGAGGTAACCTTAAACGCCAAAGCAGGAACGGCGGGGACAGAGTTTTTCCAGCCCTATTCCCAGCTGTCAGGCCGTGATTAATGGCCGACAGCCTCGGAATTGCCTTTATTGCCAGCCCCGCATTGTTACTTGTGACAGCTAATGAGGGCAGACAGACTTCACACAGCGCTCTGCGCCGGCCCCGCGGGGTCCGGAGCGACGGGCAGGGGGACCCTCCCCGAGGGGCTGCCCATGTCCCATCCCAGGTCCATCCGCCCCAGGCCTTGGGACCGTGGGCACCCAGAGACCCTCAAATTGTCCCAGTTAACTCTGCAGAATCCCCTCCTCTCTGGGATATTTTTATGGGGACGGGGCAGGGATGAAGAAGTTTTCAAGTGCCGGAGAGAAAGGGGTGCAATAAACCACTTATTCCTACAAAAAAAAGAAGCCCGTGCTGTGAAAATCCCCGGGCCCTGAGGCACAGACACAACTGAAATGTTCCTGGCCCTGGGTCCAGCAGTAATGATTTTTTTTGGCCTTTATTTTTTTTTCTTTTTTTTTAAGGATTATTACAAATAATATTTACCTTTGTGCTGGTTCACATCTTGACGCTGTTAAACACATGGCCGCAGCTGGTTTCCCGTTCAGGGGAGTGATATAGCTCTGGTGTTATGAAGCAAAACCTCTGCTGTGAGCCAGAACACCCCACATTTAAAAATCTATTACTTTTCAATATTCCATGGATGTATTTTGCTCCAGCTCACAGCAATTTCCTAGTTTACCCTTATTAAACCGAGAGGGGCCGAGTGGAGGCTCGTGATTTATGAAACACATACTAGATTCATTAAAACTTTTAAAGATTTAATACATTTTATCAAGGCCTTAAATCCGGGCAAACGCCTTTAAAAACACACCGGCTATGGGGTGTTTTTCATCCCCAGCGCCCCTTTAGAGCTTATTTAAGAGCCTTAAAATCTGGATTGACAAATACCGCTGGTATTCCATCCCTTATCCCTGAGCGGGCGCCGAACCCTCCGCTGTACAACCCTGGAGACCCACCAAGCGTGGAGATCAAATTATTCCTCCTTTATTGATGTTTTTTACACTTTTTTTAAATTTTTTTTATTGGAGAACAACCCGAACGATTTTTTTTTTATTTTTTTTTTTAATTTTTTGAACAATTAAACGTTTTGAATTCGAAAAAGTG
>JAYRBT010000060.1:2298087-2310135 GCA_036023395.1 Myiotriccus ornatus | reverse complement strand
TTATTATTTTTTTTTTAATTTTCTGAACAATTACACGTTTTGAATTCGAACAATTGGGGGGGGGCGGGAATAGTTTGAGCAGCAGTTGCTTGTTTGCTCTGCGCTGGGTCTGGGGGTGCGGGGGGCGCGGAATTTTGGAGGGGGGGGGTTCGGTCCCGGGGCCGGGTCTCGAACCCGCGGCCCCCGGCTCTCGCTCCGCCGCTCCTCCGTCGCCCCCTGGCGGCGCCGGCGGCACCGGCGGCGGCACCGGCGGTCGCGCGGCGATGACGCCACAGGCGCGCCGCCGGTGCCGGTGCCGGGCATGGCCCAGCTCGGCGCCATCGCCGCGCTCGCCCTCGGGGTCGCGGCCGCCGCGCTGCTCTCGGCCGTGCACAAGATCGACGAGGGGCACATCGGCGTCTACTACCGGTGAGGCGCCTTCCCCCACCCCGGTCCGCCCCGCGCCGCGCCGGGAGAACCGGGCTGCTCCCGCTCACGCTTCTCTCTCTGTCTCTCTGTCTCTCTCTCTCTGCCCGGCCCTCCCGTCCCGCTCTGTCGCAGCGGCGGCGCGTTGCTGACCTCCACCAGCGGGCCCGGCTTCCACCTGATGCTGCCCTTCATCACGTCCTACAAGTCAGTGCAGGTGCTGCTGGGCCCGGGGGAGCCCCGGGGGAGCCCCGGGGGGCGGGCGGGGACCGGGACGGGACGGGCGGGACGCGGCTCTCGGGGGCCCAGCTCCGTCTGGGGAGGCTCCCCCGGGGGAGCCCCGCGGGCAGCGAAAATCCCTCCCTTTAAGCCTCTTTTCCTTCAATTCCCCCCCCTCCTCCAGACCACGCTGCAGACGGACGAGGTGAAAAATGTCCCGTGTGGCACCAGGTGAGATGCTCGGCTCCTCCTCCGTCCTGGCTGGAGACTCTGGGTCCTTCCCCTTTTCCACACTGGTTATTCCAGGGCTTTAAGGTCGTTCTCAGGGACTGGATTTCTCCCCCCACCACCACCACCAGCCGCCAAACTGGGAGCGCTGGGAGGCTCTGCAAGGTGGATGGGCCCACCCAGGGCCGTGTCTGTGCCACCATCCCTGGGGGCTGGGGGATTTTTAGGGTGCTGCTGTGGGGGGGGTGTTGGGGTGCTGAGCAGGCTGGGGTGTATCCCACACTCAGCCCCCTGGAGGGGATTTCTCCCCCCTTGAGCCCCCCCGGTAAGTGTCCTCCCCCCTCTTCTCTCCCTTGGCAGTGGGGGAGTGATGATTTATTTCGACAGGATCGAGGTGGTGAATTTCCTCATCCAGAGCGCGGGTGAGTGCCGAGGTCTGACAGCCCTGGGGGGGTTATTACCTGAGTTTTCCCGGCCCCCCTGAGCTTCGTGCAGCGCCAGAAGTGATGGGAGTAACCCCTCAGGTGTGCAGGGGGGCAGCCGAGGGGGCTGGGGGGGAGCAAAGGCTCCTCTGGAGCCCAAGAGGAAGGACCCGGGCGGCCTTTTTCCCAAATCCTTCGTTTTTTAACGTGCTGGGGGTGCGCTGGAAGTGCCTGGCTCAGCGGGAGCTGCTGGGCCCCCTGTTCCATGGACACTGTTCCCTGTGGGCAGGGGTCACACAGGGGGGGTTTGCAGCCACGCAGGGAGGGCTGGGGGTGGTTCAGACCCTTCTGTTCACAAGGGCAGGGGGTGGGTACTGGTGAAGGTGTCACCAAATGCCAGCAATGAACCTGCCCTGAGCAGAGGGGGCGTGTGTGGGGGTGTCCCTCGTTTCACACCTGCTCTGGCACTGGGCCCCAGGGTCTTCCCTGAGGGTGCTCAGCCTCCCTCCCCTCCTTCCCCCTCTCCCAGTGTACGACATCGTCAAGAACTACACGGCTGACTACGACAAGGCTCTCATCTTCAACAAGATCCACCACGAGCTGAACCAGTTCTGCAGTGTCCACACGCTGCAGGAGGTGTACATCGAGCTGTTTGGTGAGCTGCCCCCGGCCTTTCCCGTGGGATTGCTGGTTCCCAGGGTTCTTCCACGGGCTGTTGGTGCAGAACCCCCAATGCTGGGCTTGTATCCCTTAAGCCCGTGTGTGCTCTGCTTGGAACCAGCGTTGTTGAGCAGCTGCCATCGTTCATCCCTGTTATCTTTTGGAGCTGAGCGCTTCAGTGTGTTGTGACAGTAAACTCCAGCCCCAGCCCTGCCCGTAGCAGAGGGCTCTGGGGAAGGGAGTGGGAGTTCTCTGGTGTTCTCTGGGTGTGTAGCAGCTGCGATGGGCTGAATCAGTCACAGGATTTGCTAATCCGGATGGAAAAGCCAGTCTGTGGCTCTTTGCTGTTACAGAAAGTCTGAGCAAGCACTCCCTGGCCTGAGGGTTTGATGAGCTCTGGGTCATGCCCGTGGCTGCAGTGCCCATAAACCAGGAGTGTTGGCAGGGGCCTGCTGACCTTCCCAGCGGGAAATCGGGCGGCACAGGGAGGCACATGGCAGGAGAGGCTGAGGAAAAGTTGTGGTTTCTTGCTAGAACGAGTCCAGTGGCTGCCAGTGCTGAGTGTTTCGTTTCTGGCTCTGGACTGACAGGAAATCCTCGCAGCCTTTCAGCACTGGCAGTGCTGCCTGCGGGCACTGAGCTGCTGGGAATGCTTTGGGAGCCCAAGGGGACGGGATTTGTACCCGAGAGAACACGGGCTGTTTGCAGACTCCTGTTCTCTGTTCAGACTGGGCTTTCCAAGGCTTCCCACTTCCTGCACGAGCTGCAGACCTGGGGCTGGGATCCCCCCAGTTCCTGCTGGGCGGGTTCCTGGCCCGTGGAGGCTCCAGATGTCGGCAGCTGCTGATGACAACTGCCTGAAATGGGCTGAAAGCACCCGGTCTGCACAAGAGGAACTTGTACAAACTCCCCTGTAGCTCTTGGGCTGGGCTGGCTGGGGCTGGCTCGGGGCTCTGCGCTGGGGCACAGCCCCTTTCGGGCGGCCTCTCGTCATCCTCTGCCCCCACAGCTGCCAGCAGGTGCAGGGAACTGATAACAGCTGCTTCCAAAACTCCTGGCTGGACTTCATTAGGAGCCTGAGTTCCAGATAGGAAACTGGGACCAAAGCAAACAATCCAGGAGTGTGATGTGATCCCTTCTCAAGGCTGTTACAGATTTCTTCCCTTTGCACTTCGCAGCAGGCCCCAACTGGAAGCTCTGCCCTCCTTGGAGCTTTCATCAGAGCAGGGTTTTGGGTTGTGTTTCCTTTTGAAATCCTCAGCTCTGCTGGAGTTCTGGGGCTCCTTGAGCCAAAGAGACATTAGTGATGATTTTTGCAGCCTGTTAAAGTAACTGGTGCAGCCATTTCCCACTCCTGCCTTTCCATTTGCCTTGTTGTGTCATGCTGGCACAGGTGCAGGCTGAAATCAGTCAGGATTTAGCTGGACCATGTTACTCCAGGATCCAGTTGGGAAGATCAGTGGGGGAGGGGGTTAGAGCACGGATTCTTTATCGTAAAAATGCCACTTCTGGCTCAGGGAGATTCCAGACTGCAGGTTATGGGAACTGGAGAGTTTCTTCTCATGCCTGCCATATTCCTGTGGTCTGTCCCAAGTGCTGGTGCTGATTGAGGCTGCTGGAGATAGTGGGAGAGCTGGGAACCTGCCTCAGGGTCAGCCCAGCACTTCTACATCCAGCTTACATTTGTAGTTTCCAGGAATAAGAAACGTGAGCCATCCCAGCTCACTCTGGGTGCTGACAGCAAACTGCCTTGGGGGTGTTTCATTACCTTTTCTTTTTTTCCCTCCATCAGATCAGATTGATGAAAACCTGAAACTGGCCTTGCAGCAAGACCTGACCACGATGGCCCCTGGATTAATTATACAGGTAATCAGGATTTGACTGGGATGTCGAAGGTGCAGCTCCTGAGGAGGGATAAGGGCTAAAAGGAAACAGGAAACTGAAGCTGTTTTTAAGAAGTGCTTTACAGCACAGGTCTGGTTGGCCCAGGTTACCACCCCCTGTCACGTCAGGAGAATCTCCAGTCCTGTTTCTGTGTGGGGTTTGGGCCTGGTGACACTTTGTGCGGCTCTGTGTGGCAGAGCACGCCCACAGTGCTCCCCTCCTGTCCCCCACAGCCCCCGGGGCTGCTCAGCTTTGGGTTGCTGGCTGCCTGCCCAAGTGTTCCTCGGTCTCTCTCTGCAGGCAGTTCGAGTTACAAAGCCAAACATCCCTGAAACAATCCGGAGGAATTACGAGCTCATGTAAGTGCCTCGGACTCTGCACCTTTGTGTTCCCCAGGGGGGCCAGTCGGGCACGTTAACGCTGCCCTCGGCCTCGTGCCACCCTCGGGAAGGGGCTGGAGAGGTGCAGCACTGAGCACTGCAGGGGCTGGCAGGTCCTTGCTGGCTGGGGGAGGAGGGATTTCTCCAGCTGGAACCCTTGAGCACAGGAATGATTTGCCCTGGGGCTCCTTCCCTGCTGGCACTGGCCCCGTGTGGTGGGTGAGGGGCAGGTGGATGGATTTCACCACTAATCCTCTTGTTTGACTGGGATGGAGAAACTGTTGATTCAACAGGCTGAAGATTTGCAAAGCTTTGAAATAACTTTCTTTAATAGCACTTGACGTGCTGATCCCTTTTCAATGCCCTGAGCCAGCTGCCTCCTCCTGCCCTGGGTCATTCAGACATGCCTGTGTTCCCTGAGCACGCTGCCAACAGCCTGTGTAGGCCAGGATAAGACCCCTCTCGTCCATTCTGCTTCCCTAGCATTTCATGTGACCTTTTGGGATTGTGGTGAGTCCTGTGTGGTATGGCCATGGTAGGAGAGTCCCAAATCAGCCTGTGTTCTGTTGCCATAAATACAGCAGGACGTGTTGAGAGGCTTGTTCTCAATTCCAGTGTCTGTTCCCTGACTGTGAGCAGGAGCAGGGTGTTTTATTTATGATCACACTTTTCAAATTCATTAATGTGAGTAAACCCAGTAAGATAGAGAAGGATTTAGCCTGTAAAATGCACCCCTGGAAGGGCTCAAAACACGTGTGGATGCAGCGCTTGGGGACATGGTTTAGTGGTGAACATGAACATGTGCTGGAAGGAGGGGTGAGCCAGCTGGGGCTGTGGGGGGAATCCCCACACCAGTGAGCTCATGTTTTTAACTGCTTTCTCCTGCTCACCAGGGAGAGTGAGAAGACAAAGCTGCTGATCGCGGCGCAGAAGCAGAAGGTGGTGGAGAAGGAGGCGGAGACAGAGAGGAAGAAAGCCCTCATCGGTCTGTGTGGCTGGGACAGGGGGGTGGGTGTGGGGGTAGGCAGCAGAGACCCCAGACTCCAGGGAGGAATTCACCTGGCTCAGTTTGGGGTCATCTCTGACCCAAAACTCTCCCGGAGAAACTCAGGGCTTTGCACGTGGGTTCCAGCCTTGGCTTCTGAGGGCTGGAAATTCTTCCCAGCATTTATTTCCACCTGAAGTGGGTGATGAGTGAGGACTTTCCCGGGTGAGGCTGCTTCTGACATTAGGAAGACGGTGTGCTGACAGCGTGGGTGTGTCCCTGTTTTCATTTCAGAGGCAGAAAAGATTGCACAAGTTGCTGAAATAACTTACGGACAGAAAGTGATGGAAAAGGAAACAGAGAAGCGAATTTCGGAGATTGAAGGTGAGTGGGGGGTGAGCTTTCCAGGAAGTAAATCCTGAAGCAGTTTACCAAGGAGCCAAGGAGTTCTTGAAGTCTGTATTGACTGTGTTCTTCAGTCCAAGCTGACATTCCCAGGGGTGGAGTTTGTGAGCAGAGGCAGGAATAGGAATGTTCCTCTGCAGACTGTGCTTCTTGAAACTTGCTCTCTCAGGTGCTCTTTCTAGGGGGTTGTGCTCTTAGGTTAAGGAGATGTTCCCCCACCCACCTGATACAATGCTTTATCGAGGATGCTCCAGGGCATGGAAAGGGCTCTGCAATTCCAGCTCGGAGTGGCAAGGCCTTATTTTCCCTTCCATTCCTTATAGGCCCTGACAAGCTTTGCAGAAGCCACTGAGGAGCCAATTAAGAGTTTTACAGATCAGCAGCTTCTCACTGAGAAGTCCTTTGCAGAAATACAGTGGGGTTTATTTCTTGTAGATGTGTGTCAGCAGGTGTCAGCCCCTCAGTTCTGGGCTGTGCTGGCAGAGGGTTCCTGCCTCCGTCATTGTTCCTGGCGTCTCTGACTGGGACAGACGACTCCTTTAGAGGAAGTTGTGAGCCAAACCGTCCAGCTGTTTCCATGATTTTTTAAGTGTAGCAGCTCTCCCTGCTAGGGGAGGTTAAAAAAATGGTTTATCCAGCTGTGCAGCTCCCAGATCCAGACTGGCCTGTTGCAATCGTGTGGCTCCATGTCCTAGGAGGGGATGTCAAGAGATGAGCAGGATTACACCAACCTTAGGCTGGATGTGGTGTCCTGGTCATCATTATCACGGGTAGGTGTGAAGTCAGAGGGGAAAAAGGAGTCCAGTACAGAAAGGGGAAGTGTTCCTTTCCTTAAATGTCTCTGCTAGGAGTCAGGAATTTCCATATCCCAAAGGATCAGAGCCTTTGAGCAGTTGTTGATACAGCAGAGGAAAGCTCTGCAGCAATCTGTCTGAGGGGCAGAGCCTGTAAAGGTTAAAATCCCCTGCTGTGCATGCCAGAACCTTCGTCTGCATCTCAGACCAAATCCCATCTGGGAATCGCATCCACAGGCACAGACCTCATCTGCAGAGAGTCTGCTGGGCTGTTCCAGGCTGTTCCTGGAGTTCTGGGCAAGGGCTGTGGGTAAATCCCACGTCTGCAGGGGAACAGTTGCTGCATTTCAGCACGAGAGTCAGTCCTGGCTCGAGAAGAAAGAGCGAGCTCAGCCCACGTGATGGGGATAATCAAAGCCTGATGTCTGTGAAATGCTTTGAGCTCTGCAGTTGAGCTGCAATTTACTCACTTAATGCTCTCGTCCTGCAGCCATTTAGCTGGGAGTTGAGCTCCCATTTTGTTTGCCTCTTCCCCTTGTTGTATCCCGCGCAGTTTAGATGTGGCGCTGGCCACTTTATCTTAAAGGTTTCCAGCTGCAAACGGTGCTAACGTGGCTGGAAATAAAAAAATCTGACTCAGAGCCTGTGTTTGCTTCCAGATGCTGCCTTTCTTGCACGGGAGAAGGCGAGGGCTGACGCCGAGTGCTACACTGCTATGAAGGTGGCCGAGGCCAACAAGGTAGGTTGGTGTGGTTTCCTCCGTGGTGCCTTGGAGCAGGGCTCAGCATCAGGCTGCAGGGGAATACTCAGCACTGGAGCAGTCACTGATGATTGTCCAAGTCAAAAAACAAAACCATCTCCTCTCAGTGAAGTTTCCATCTGACTGAAGCATTTTAGATTCTTATTTGCAAGTTTCTTTTCTTCTCTGGACAGATAAATATGTCAGGATGTGTGAAATCTCTGCTCTGCCAGATGCTGAGGAGGCCTGGCTCTCGCTGTAGATGGAATATCAATTTCAGTGTTGCCCTTTCACGCTGTTGTGATGAGAAATGTGGATTATTCCAGTCTCAAGCTGGCAGGCAGTTGGAGCTGGGAGATCTCTGGGGTGACAGGCAGGGGTAGAGTAAATCACAGTTCAGGGAAAGAACAAATGGAGCTGATCTCAGACACCCTGGCAGAGCTACTGCAAAAGAAAAAAAAAAACAAAACCAAAAACAATCCAACCAACCTGGAAACAGAAAAATTCCATGGATACAACTGCCAGGCGTGTTCCTGCCTACAGCAAGTCTCCAGGACGTGCCAGCAGGAAGCATTTCTGCTCTGTGAGGGTCAGCAAGGAGGACAGAGGGCTGGGGTGTTTGTGCACAAGTTTTGCCCCAGTTGCTCCATCCTCTGTGTTACAGTGTCATTATCCTGAAAAAAAATGAGCTCTGCTCACCCAAACACAGTCCCTGGAAAACAGCCAGGGATATTTTCCTTCCCAGTAGCTCACATTGCAGGGGTTGCAGTGAGGGATGTGCTCTCGGGCATCTCCATCCCATCCGGATTGAACATCTCCCCAGCTGCTCCCATCACTTCACTTCTCAATTTGCTGTTCAGTCACTGGGGTTTAGAGCTTCACTCGGCCCCGCTGACAGAGAGCCTTCCCAGGGCACTCCTGGTAGGGCTGTGGAAAGGAGGTGCCCCGTGTGCTCCTGGCAGGAGTTGGCTTTTGCCCAAATCCGGGCTGTTGTGACCCGTTTTCTCTCGTGCAGCTCAAGTTGACTCCCGAGTACTTGCAGCTGATGAAGTACAAGGCGATCGCAGCCAACAGCAAGATCTATTTTGGCAAAGATATTCCCAATATGTTCATGGACTCTGCAGGGAGCCAGACCAAATCTGCAGAGGGACTGGCAGAAGGAATCCAAGAGGAGGATGGGGCAGGAACCAGCGAGGACACAAAACTGCTCCATGGTGTCAACTGAGAAGAAAGATTTCTATTCATTTTTATATCAAAAAAAAACCATGAACTGGGAAGCTCCTTTTTGGTTTGCCCCTTTCCCATGCTGAAAGAGATGAATCAGACTTAATCCTTTCAATCTTTTGTATGACAATTAGACACAAGGACTTCGGTAATTATGGGGTGGGTTTTCTGGTAACTTCTAAGCAGCCAACTCCAGGTGTGTCCTGTAGCTGCACGTCCCCTGCTCTTTGTCCCACACAGACCCAGGAGTCTGGAGAGGCTGCCTGGGCCGTCAGCTGGATGGGAACTTGATTTGAGGTTGAAGTGGTTCGTAGCAGTGGGAGGTAAAGAAATGCTGAGGGTTTGGAGGGAGGGGAATCGCTGCTACAGCTTGTTTTGTTTTTTTTCCTCATTGGAAATTCCAAGTACTCTGCTTCAACCCCCTTTCCCAACAAGGTGCTAGATTCTGTACACTACATGTGGCTGCTCAGGCCTGGGCAGTGGCAGGTTCTGCTGAGCCCACGTGCACCATGAGGGACACAAGCTCAGCTGGAATCCTGCAGGTTCCCTCTCTTTTGGGTGGGGTGATCGAAGCCTTGGACGAGACGTCACGCAGGTAGTGACCCCAGGTCCTCGTTTTCTGCATCCCAACACTGCTTTGTTCTCCATTTGTCGTGGTTTTTTGTAGCGGTTGGGCTGCTGGGTGAGGGGGTGGGCACAGGGGCAGCGTCCTGGAGGGGAGAGCTCGATGTGATTCTCGGTGAAACCAGGCTGCAGGCCTGGAAATTGTCGCAGTGGTAGCCAGAAAAACTAGGGAGGAAGGAATCTTTGTCTCAGGGACCCTGACTTTGCAAAAAGCCTTGCTGGGGAGGAGCTGCTGGAGTGACCAGAGGGTCGTTAAGAGCTCATTATCTGCTCTGCAAGAGCGACTGGATGTCGGTGTTTATGGAGTCTGACCAGAAAAAGGGCATTCAGGTGAGCTGAGATGAGCAGAACGGAGCTCCTGTGGGTCCGAATAGACCTTGTGGAAGGAAGATCTTTTAGTACCTGAGGACACAAACCATCATCCTGAAAGGTCCCAGGGCAGAGAGAAGCAGCTCTTATCTGAAGTGCCCAAAGTTGAATTCTCCCCTTTTCTGTCAAAACAGTGCTAGAATGCACCTTCCACTTCAGAGAACTGAGGAATTCCTCACGTCCCACCTGTGAGGAGGGAACAGGGTTTTGTTTCCCACAAGCAAAATTTGAAGATCAGGCCTCGAGAGAACATTTTCTCTTCTCTCCCTAATCCATCTGCACTTGGCAGCGGAGCCTGGTGGTTAATTGCTGATATGATTTGAGGCCAATATCCTCATCTGAGATGCTGCCAGTGCTCGTCAGGGACCAGCCTGTTGCGTTCTCAGGCTCGGGCCCCGAATTCCTGCTCCCCACGGCCCCTGGGCTCACCCTTCAGTGTTTGAATCTGCAGCAGTCTGTGTAGCAAGGCATCACACTAACGGAGTTCTGATGGGTCTCAGCTGCTGGCTCCAGGGCTTTGACAGCAGTTCTCTCTAATGAAAGGACCCAACTAAGCCAAAGTGGTATTATAAAGTCATTTTTTAATGTATGACTTCACAGCGAGACAATAGTTTGGGATAAAGAGCTCTTAATGATTTTTTTTTAAAGTTAAAACCATGACTGTTAAAGTATTAATGTAATTTAGTTAAATTGTACTAAGAGTAAAAAATCAAAAGCAAAGTTGAGTGTAATCAGTCTGGACAAGCCAAAATCCGTTGTTGCATCTTCATTCAGGTTTCTTCACTCTGTAAAATGTCCTGAATTTTCCAGAGTGGATCTGTCAGTCCATGTAAACCTTGATTCCCTCTGTCTCTTTAAAAGGGGCATTTTGCCCTGTTTCAGTGATCTTGAGGTGAAGATCTGAATTTTAAACCCACTATCCAACAAAGGAAACAGAGGTTTGTGGCACTGCTGCTTCCTGGGAATGGCTATGGGGAGCATGGGAATGCTCTTTGATCTTCTTATGTACTGAATTCAAAGCCTTTTTATTTTGGTATTTGCTATGACAATAAAATGGCCTTCGATTTTAATATCTTCAGTTTTCACATCAGGGTTTGTGGAGGAACTTCAGCACGATGTGCAGGTGTATTTGCAGGGGAATTTTCCGGAGGGAACATCGAGGCTGCCGGTGCTGCAGCAGGAGTGGGGAGCCAGGGGGATTCCGGGGGCCTGTGCTGGTTCTCCCTCTCCAGGGAGGAGGAGGAGGAGGAAAGCGGAAGAAGGGGCAGAGGTGCCTGTGTCCAAGGAATCCCACGAGTGTCTGTCAGCCCCTGCTTTGCTGATGGAACAAGGCTGGAGCAGCGAACGCCTCAGACTCGGTAAAGTTCGAAAATCCCTGTCATGTTTTACGGGACAAAGGGCAGGAACCTTCTGGGTGTTTTTGCCCAGCTGTGTAAACAGGGAATCTGCGGAGGGACAGCGGAGTTCTGCACATTAAGACAAATATTTGAGTTAATGTGTTCCAGCTGGCAGGCTCCCATGCTTTCCCTCGGAGTTGCTGCGGGTAAAGCCGGGCATTGTCCCGGCCCCTCTGGGGCTCTGGCCGTGCTCCAAGCGCTCCCCAGCGCTCCCCACCCCAAACTAGCCCTGCAGGATAGGCCCTGTCGCCTGCACTTGTTCTGGGGGCTTTTTACTCCCCCCCAAAATAATTGAAATTCGCCCCCCCCGGGGTGACAGCTCTTCATGCAGGGGGAAGAACCCAGTTTTTTGGGGTGGACGCAGAGGGTGGTCGGGCACTGGAACCCAGGGCGGTGGTCACGGCCCCAGGGCTGCCAGAGCTTGGAGTATTTGGACAGCACTCTCAGGGACAGGGTGGGATTGCTGGGTGTCTGTGCAGAGCCAGGACGTGGATCCATGATCCTTGGGGTGTCTGTGTAGGGCCGGGCGTTGGATCCCTGACCCTTGGGGGTCCCTCCCGACTCGCAGCCCCTCGCAGTGGCATCAGGCACGGGTGGGCTGGGTGGCAGCGCTCGCTGCCGCTCCCACGGGGCGGGTATGGCTTGGATTTGTCACCGATTTGTGCCAAACCCAGCGAGAGGCGGGCGGGGGGAGCCCCGACCGCCCCATCCCCGGAGTGCCCCCCGACCCGCGGGGGCCGCCATGGCGGCCGCGACCTTCCCAAGATGGCGCCGCGGGGCGCTCCCATTGGCCGGCGCCGCGCGGCGGGGCGCTCCCATTGGCCGGCGGCGCGCGGCGGGGCGCTCCCATTGGTGGCGGCGCGGGGGCGGGGCGGAGGTGTGGCGGAAGCGGGCGCGGCGCGGGCGGGGATGTGGAGAGCGGGCATGGCCGCCGGGGACGGGCTGGGCCCGGCGCTCCGCGCCGTCACCGAGCAGCTGCAGCAGGCGGCGGCGCGGCGGCCGCAGGTGAGGGCACGCCGGGGACACGGGGGGAACCGCGGGACACGGCGGGGGGCCGCTGCCGCGGCGGCGCGGCCTCCGGCACCGCAGGGACGGGCCCGCGCCGTGGGGAGAGGTCACGGGTCGTCGCCGTGGGGACGGGGCCGGACCGGCGCCGGGAGGGGTCCCGGTGTGCCGACAGGGCCCGTGTCACCGCGGGGACATTCCGCAGGACCGCTAGGACAGGGCCCTGCTCGCCGCGGGGACATTCCCCCAGTGCCACAGGGACCGGTGCCACCGAGGGGACCTCCCCCAGTGCCCCAGGGACAGGGGCC
>JAYRBT010000060.1:2264924-2286673 GCA_036023395.1 Myiotriccus ornatus | reverse complement strand
CCTGGGATGAAAGGTCCCTCCTGGGATGCTGTGGGGTCCACCCTGGGACGTGGGTTCCCCCCTGGGATGCTGCAGGGTCCCTCTGGGTTGCTGCCTGTCCTCCCCTGGGATGCTGCAGCCCCCAGAGCCCTCCCCGCTGCCAGAGCCTTCGGCACCTCTCACCAGCCCCGCGGCCCCTCTTTTCTCTTCCCCAGACCCCTCTGCAGAGCAGCGAGCCGCGCTCGGGGCGCAGCCTGCGCCGTATCTGCTCCCGGCATATGCTTTGAATTAATGCACTTGGAGAGCAGAGCCGGGCCGGGTCCCCGCCCCCACCGCGGCCCCCCCAGGAACCTCCTCGCCGCTGCCTTCCCTGCCCGGGCTGGGGAGCCACCGTCTCCCCGCGTCCTTTTTTGGTTGGGTCCAGAGGAAGTTTATTGTTTCAGCAGCCCAGTTTCTGGAGCTGTTATTTATCCAAGTGGATTCCAGCACGCTTGAAAAAACAATCTTGTTTTTTTCGCTTTTGGCTCCTCTTTTTGAGATGAAAAAAGAGAAGAAGAAGGGGTCTGTATCTCCCTGCCGGCAGCCTCGTGGGCTCCAAGCACCCCCCAGCTCCGGCATGGGGGGGGGCTGGAGCGCGGATGCTGCACCCCTTCCAGGGCTGGATCCCCCGGGATGGGAGGATGCTCCTCGGGGCTCTTCCCGCCGTCCCCACCACGCATCCCCCATGGTTTCCGTTTGACTCCGTGCTCTGGTCCTTAATCCCCGCATTGTCCGGAGGGGCTTTTCCAGCCACCGCTCAATTAGCCGATTATTGTCCCCGCGGCGGGGCTGTCCCCGACGGGAGCCCCCTGCCCGCCCACGCTCCGCGGGGCCAGAGGGTCTCAGGGCACTGGGCAGGACGAAGGCGCCGTTTGGGGTGGGAGAGGCGTGGGGATGGTCGGGCACTGAGGGCTGGGGGGTCCCCGGCGCTTCCCACCCAGCACATCGCTCCGAGCCCGGGCTGGGGGTTCCTCTTGCTGAGCTGAGGGGTCCCAGCCTGGGCTGGAGCCAAGGGGCTGCTCTGGAGGCCACAGCTGTGCTTCCGCGGCCTGCCAAGCCTGCAGATGGGTGGGACATGAGGGCACCACGTCCCCTCTGCACCCCTGGACCTTGACAAGCATCTGGGAGCCACTGCAGCCCCTGTGCAGTGCCCCCAGCCCACCGACAGCAGCTCAGCCACAGCGAGCAGGGGGACAGTGGGGTTGGTGTCCAGCCCCCCATCCCCTTTCCCCCTCAGGTGATCCCTCCTCCCTGGGGCACCTCCTGGGGTTTGAAATCCAGCTGGGGGGTCTGGTTTCGTCCCTGCGTGCCAAGGGCTGGGTCCCTGTGTGGGGTCCCCAGTGTGGCTCGGGGGCTGCTGGCCTGTGACCCCCGTGTGTTGGGTCAGGGTGGCCCGGCTGACACACTGATCCTGTAGTATTTCGGGTTTCTCAGTTAATCTCCTGTGAGGGACAGTGGTGAGGGCCTGCACAGGGCTCTGCTGCCTGCAGACACCCGGGAACAGAAAGTTCCGTGGAGCCTGATAAAAACTTCCTGGGAAAAACAAACAAACAAACAACAAAAAAAAAACACACCAAAAAATGAACAGAAAACAATTGGGAACATAATATCCATGAAACTAGAGAAAACAAAACAAACCCGTGTTGGAGGATGTGGGTTGTAACAGGGGAGTGTGAACCCATTGGCTTCTGTGGGATGGGGAAGAGAAGAGCCAGGATCCCTACCCGGGAAGAGTTTAACCAGGAAAGAAAAGATTTGGGCAAACTGTTGCTGTCGGTGCAGCTTTTTGTGTCAGCCTCTGGTTTTGGGCAAGGATCTCTTCTCTTTGGGGAAGCACAGGCAGTGCCTGGAGCTCAGGGTGTCCCACACCGCAACGGTTCTGGAGGGGCTCCAGGGGTGGCTTTGCCAAGGTGGACCCCAGGGAGAGCATCCCTGGCTGTGGATCACAGGGGTGGCTGATCCATTTGGATGGATGGAGGGAGTGTTGCCTTTTAAGGCGGGAGTCGTGGAGTGGCAGAGGTGTAGATGGTCCTGGGGGTCTGAGAACAGAGAGAGTGTCCCCGGGGCTTGGCCTGGGACCGCCTGGAGCTGCATTCTCAGGGGGGCTGCATTCCCAGGGGGGCTGCATTCCCAGGGGGGTGAAGCTCCCCGATGCTCCAGCCCTCCCTGCTCTGCCCACCCCACTGGGGCATGGCCGTGGCTGTGTCCCCCTGCACAGCCAGTGCTTTGGGTTGTGAAATCTGCCGCTGGAATGAAAACCTCCTGGAGCCCCTGGGGCCTTGAGCAACAGCCCCCGCCGGCCCCGTGTCGGGGAGCTGCGGCACACTGAGGGGCTGTTGCTGCCCAGAGCTGGGGCTTTACTGGGAGTGGTGGTGCTCTGGAAACATCCCTGCTGCCCCTGCTCTGCGAAGGGTCCTGGGCTGAGCCGGCACCGTGTTGGCTGCTGGGGCGAGACGAGCCCCGGCAAAGAGGGGTCCTGGCAGGGAGGAGAGGGTCAGACACGGCCCCGGCAGCTCCGGCCACCGTCGTGTGGAAGCAATTTGCGGCCGTCGGGGCTGCCGGACGCTTCCGCTCCCCGCCGGCCGGGCCGAGGGTCCCGCGGACGCGCCGGTGCCCGGTGGCGGCTCCTCATTAGCACAGGATGCGCTGCCGGACCCCGGCCCTTCCCTCCCAGCCAGCCCGGGGGGGTTGGCAGCCCCCTCCCGAGCCGGGTCTGGTCCTGCCCGTGAGTCGAGCGTGGCTGCGCGGCCGGGCGGGACGGGCTCGCAGCACACAGCCCCCATTCAGCCCGGCCGTCGGGCCCGCCGTGTGTAAACAGCCCCGGCCCGGCCCTCAATGAGCCCTTTTTTCCCCTCGCCTCCCCCCCGGCAGAGGCTCCCGGGTGCCCTCCGGGCCCCGGCCGCCGCCTGCCCCGGCTCTGCCTCCGGGTCGCATTTGCCGGCGCTGGCGTCGCCGGTGCCCACGCGGCCGCCCGGGAGGCACCGCCGGTCCCCGAGAGCCGCGTCTGGCTCTGCTAATTGCAGCTTTAATGAGGTCCCGGCTTAATCGTCGGGTGCTGGTGCCCTCCGTCCGCTCCCGTCTCCCCACAAGGGCCCCTTTGGCCAGCAAAGCTGTTTATTTTGGAATAGAATCTCAGTGCTGGGAGGCTCCTGGGGTGGCCTCAAAGCTGTGACCAGCGAGAGCTGGGGGGTCCCCTCCTGGCTGCAGGTCCTCGAGGTGCCCTCGGTGCTGGGGTGGCGGTCATCGCCCACCCGTGCAGCTCCCAGGTGACACCCCAAGAGCTGGCACGGGGACCACGGGGTGTTCCATGGCATGAGGACCATGCAGAGCATCCCATGGTCCCACCTCAGCCTGTCCCTGAGAGTTCACCTTTCTCCAGTGGCACAGCTGGGACTGTGGCTTCTCACAGGGGGGTCTGGCTGTCCCCACTCCCCTCCAGCCCCCAGGTCACCGGGACATGGCCAGCAGTCCATGGCAGGTCAGGTAACGAGGCTGCCTCTCTCCCTTTGCTCTTCCCACAGGCTGCTGAGCAACAACAAGATCACGGTGCTGGAGAACGGCTCTTTCTTCGGGCTGTGGGCTCTGGAGAAGCTGTGAGTGCCCGGCGGGCGGGAGGGTGGGGGGCAGAGGGGTGCAGGCAGGGCTTCCGTGGGGTGTGAATGGAGTGGGTGCCGGCATCACCACCCACGTCCCGCTCCCGGTGTCACTCCTGGGAGCTGTGGCAGGACGGGCACCGGGGCACCCATGGGCATCCCACGGATCCCGGGAGCTGTGGCGGGGCAGGAGGCACCGGGGGGGCCGCGCTCCATGAGGGCCGGTATGAAAAGCGACATTGTCCCACCGAACAAAGTCAACTTTCTTATCTCTCCATGAAAGGCATCTCTATGGAGGGAGCTGCGAGGAGGGGAGATTTATGGCCCCCATATGGGTTTGATCTGTAGGTATGCAGGCGCGGGGACCGGCACTGAGGGCGTTTTGTTCCCCACCAAGGTCTCGCGCATTCCTGCGCCCCGCAGGCTCACGCAGAAATCCCCATGGCACTGGTTTTGGGGTGAGCGGGAAGCAGGTACCTTGTGGGCGCCATCCCACGTGGCTGAGTCCTCCCCAGTGTGGGTCCAGCCTGGGGTCAGTGCCTGCCCCTGGCACCGAGCTCTCGTGAATGCTGGGGAGCAGTGAGGCCGCTGCTGGGGGGGACCCCGGCTCTGCAGCCCCCAGTGTGTTCGGGATCCCTGTAAAGGTCTCTGTGCCCTGGGAGAGCAGCCACCCTGCTGCTCACCATGGGGTCAGAGGGGTCCAGGGAGGGTGGGCAGCACTCCTCCACCCCGGGCTGGCCGCATCTCCCTGTGCAGCACCTGATTGACCTCGACAGGAGCTGTAATTGTTTTCATCAGGTCGGTTTGGGGCCACAGCGCAGACGTGCCCAGTGGGGAGTCCGGCTGTTGTGGTGGGGATGCAGTGGGGGCTCCAGGACCCCTTGCTTCTCATCTTGGTGCTCGCAGGGCCCCTGTGCACCCTGGGTACCCACCATGGGCTATTCAGAGTCCCAGCATGATGGGGAGAACCAATTCCCAGGGTCTCAGCCATGTCCCCATGGACCACTGCCCCTCCAGGCTTGGCATCTCTGGTGATTTGTAGCGGCGTAATGAGATTAATGAGTCTGAGCAGGGCCGGTATGTGGCAGCGGCCGCGCGCCCTCATTAGCACAGTCCTGCTTGGGAATGGCCCCGGGGGCTGCGAGGGGGCTCAGTGGGTGACAGAAGGGACAGGGAGAGACCCTGTCCCTTCACCTGTCCCCGTTTGAGCTGGGCTGAGGCAGGTGCTCAGGTCTCCCTTGGTGTGTACAGGTGGGTGTTTGCAGCGTGACTGTTGTTGGTGCGGCTGGTGGTGGCGGTACAGGTGAGTGGAGCTGTTCCTTCAGCACCAGCGCTCACCTGTGCACACCTGCCTGCACACCTGCCTGCACTGCTGGCCGTGGGAGCTCACTGGACGTGAATTTGCTCCTCGGGAGCGCTGGGCAAGGCAGGCGTGTGCGGAGCCGTTGCGTCAGCCGAGCGGGGCCGGGATGACGCCGGCTGCGTTTCCTCTCCCCGCAGGGCCCCTCATGTCTCTCTGGCTGGACTCCCACCCCCCTGCACCCTGGCTCTGCTGGAAGGGGCTGCACTGCTCCTCATCCCAGGCACTGGCTCCCGGCCCTGCAGCGGGGCTGTGGTTGATGGGGTGTCCCCAGGGCCGCAGGCGGAGCAGCGGGAGACCCAGCGCTGAGCTCCGTGGAGACTGCTATAAATAAACACAGATCCATATGGATCCCATTTCCTCTCCCAGCCAGTGCCCGTGCTCAGCAGGAGTTGCCTCGGGTCCCAGGGGCTGGATGGAGCGGCTGATGCCACTGGCACTCCCAGCCCTGCTGGCAGCCTGACCAGCCCCTGATTAGATAGGTGCCTGCAATCAGGCTAATCACCCAAATGAGCTTCCCGAGGGCCACAGAGCCCATCCAGGGCCGTGCTCTTATCCCACACACGGGAGATAACCCACCGGGATACGGCTGTTCTGGGAGCAATGTGGGGCCAATGCCAGCAGCCAGTGCCAGTGTGCACGGGCATGTGATGCTCCTTGGTGCACTCGGAGTGTGCTGAGGGGCTGGCATCCCCCTGGGAGCAGGGAGGAGCCTTGTGCCTTCCCTGCACCCTTCAGAGAGACAACGAGAGGGAGACGGGATGGAAAACTGCTAATAAGGCTTTTGTAGGGTGTTTGCAGTGCCGGGGGGGCTGAGGAAGAAGATGGGGGGCTGGGAGTGGATCAGGTGCACTTGTGCCCTGCATTGTGTCTCCTGGGGACAGGGCTCCCTGTGTCACACCCCAAGGTCTGTGTCTGTCTCCCCACAGGGACCTGAAGAGCAACCTGATCAGCACAGTCCAGCCGGGCGCCTTCCTCGGCCTTGCCGAGCTGAAGCGGCTGTAAGTGCCAGCACAACCCCCCGAGAGCACCTGGGGCTGGCCCTGGGGACAGCGGGGACAGCGGGGTGTCCCCAGCCCTGACAGTCCCTCCACTCGCCTTGCAGGGATCTCTCCAACAACCGCATCGGCTGCTTGAGCGCCAGCGTCTTCCAGGGGCTCCCCAACCTCCTCCGCCTGTAAGTAGCTCCCCGGGGACATCCTGGCCAGCCCTCCCCCCTGGCTCCCGAGAAGGGGGCAGTGTGTGGGCACAGCGAGGGGGCAGGGAGGTGTCCCTCATCCCAGGAGGTCCCCGGTCCCCTGCATGCCACCTTTCTCTCCTGTCCGGCAGGAACATGTCCGGGAACATCTTCTCCAGCCTCCCGCCCAGCGTCTTCGATGAGCTCCCCTCCCTGAAAGTCGTGTGAGTTTGTGCCCCGGGATTTCGGCACCGGGGGGACGGGGAGGACCCCTGCCCAGGGTCTCGGGGCCGGTGGGTGACCCCGTGACGCCGTCCCTTGCAGGGACTTCGCCACCGAGTACCTGACGTGCGACTGCAACCTGCGCTGGGTGCTGCCCTGGGCCCGCAACCGCTCGGCGCAGATCTCGGAGCGGACGGCGTGCGCGTTCCCCCAGCAGCTGCGCGGCGTGGCCCTGCGCGGGGCACGGGACGGGCAGCTCCGCTGCGGTGAGCCGGGGCCGGGGCGGGGGCGGCGGCGGTGGCGGCGGCGTGGGCTCACCTGTGTCCCCCGCAGCGGGCGCCCCGGAGCTGCACACCCACCACCTCATCCCGTCGCTGCGCCAGGTGGTTTTCCAGGGAGACCGGCTGCCCTTCCAGTGCACGGCCACGTACCTGGACAACAGCACCCAGATCCGGTGGTTCCACAACCACGAGCCCGTGGAGGAGGACGAGAGGACGGGCATCATCGTGGAGGAGAGTCTCATCCATGACTGCACCTTCATCACCAGGTCAGGGGTGGGGACTGAGATGGGAATGGGGATGGAGATGAGTTGGGGGTGGCAATACAGACCACATGGAGATGGGGATGGGGACGGACACTCGTGGCCACAGGACTCGCAGGTTTGCACGTACCGAGTGCCACGGGAGGGCTGCCAAGTGTGGGCACCTCCTGTGCTTCAAGGTGTGGGTCTCGGAGCCCCCAGGCCTGGGGGACCGCTGCTGCAGGCTCACCGTGGGGCAGCCCCACCGTGCCAGCCCATTCCCCTCTGCCCGCAGTGAGCTCATCCTCTCCAACATCCACGTCTCCGCCAACGGCGAGTGGGAATGCGCTGTCTCCACCTCCCAGGGCAACGTCAGCAAGAAGGTGGAGATCGTGGTGCTGGAGACCTCCGCGTCCTACTGCCCTGCCGAGCGGGTCACCAACAACCGCGGGGACTTCAGGTGGGGGACGCACGTGGTCTGTGCCACGTGGCGCGTGGGCGGGCGGGGGGCTCGCCTCGCCTCCCCTCGCCTCGCCGCAGGTGACCGGGCGTCTGGTAGCGATTAGCGGCCGTGGGGAGCGCGCGCACGCTTTTGAAGGGCTTCCCGTGCCGGCGGCGCAGCCTGGCTCCAGCAGCAGAGGTGTTGGAATTTCTCTGGCACGAGACGAAAGGCTCCGGGCGCCCGCTGTAACCCCGGCGGGGCCCTTACGGAATATAAATTACTGGCACAGTCAATGTGGCTCAAATTAGCGGTGCCCCCCCCTCACCCCCCGCCCCCGCTGCCTCCCCCTGCACTGCCGGGGCTGAGCGGGACACGGGATTGGAGGGGGTAGGGGATTTTTGGGGAGCATCACCCTCAGCCCCCTCAGAGCCCAGGAGAGGTGGGGGCTTGGCGGAGGATGTTGGGGGCTGCAGCGCTCGCAGGCGGTGCTGGGCAGGGTGTGCGCGGGGGGAGATGCTGGTGGCGGGTGCCCCGCGGTCACCGTGTGCGGGTGCCCGCAGGTGGCCCCGCACCCTGGCGGGTATCACGGCCTACCAGCCCTGCCTGCAGCACCCGTTCGCCGCGGGGCCGGCGGGCGCGGGCGCGGCGGGCGAGAAGCAGGCGTGGCGGCGCTGCGACCGCGCCGGGCGCTGGGAGGACGGTGACTACTCCCACTGCCTCTACACCAACGACATCACCCGCGTGCTCTACACCTTCGTGCTGGTGAGCGGGGGGGGAGCGGGGGGCTTGGCTGGGCTGGGGCAGGGGGCGGCACAGCCGGTGACCGTGCCCCCACCGCGCCCGTGCTGCGCCGCAGATGCCCATCAACGCCTCCAACGCCCTGACCCTGGCGCACCAGCTCCGCGTCTACACGGCCGAGGCAGCCAACTTCTCGGATATGGTTGATGTCCTCTACGTGGCCCAGATGATAGAGAAGTTTATCGGCTACGTGGACCAGATCAAGCAGGTAACGAGTGCTGCGGGTGTCCCCTGCTTGCCTCAGCTCTTCCCGGTGGTTTTGGGGTGGAAAAGTGTGAACAGGGGCATTTCCCCGGGGGACGGCGTTAGCTCTTTGCGGAGCCACTCACTGTCCCTGCAGCTGACGGACGTGATCGTGGAGATGGCCAGCAACATCATGCTGGTGGACGACCACATCCTGTGGATGTCACAGAAGGAGGAGAAGGCCTGCACCAGCATCGTCCGCTCCCTGGAGAGGATCGCGGCCCACACGCTGGGCAGCAACTCCCAGCACATGGCAGTGGTGAGGGGGGGCTGGAGAGGGAGAACTTGGGTGGCTGGTGTCGGGTCTCTGCCTGTGCCAGGGGTCTCTCTGGCTCTGCCAGGGGTCTCTCTGGCCGTGCCAGGGCCGGTGACCACCCCACGGCGCTGTGCCTGGCAGAACTCCCGCAACATCGCCTTCGAGGCGTACGTGGTGAAGCCCGAGAGCTACGTGGGGCTGAGCTGTGTGGCGTTCCAGCGGCGGGACGGGGCTGCACCGGGACGGTCCCCCCCGGCTGAGCGGGGGGCTGAGCTCGTGCCCGACCAGCAGCTCAGGCTGCGCTGCACCACGGGGCGCCCCAACGTCTCCCTGACCAGCTTCCACATCAAGGTACGGCTGCGCCGGGGGCCGGGGGCGCCGGGGGTCGGCCCCTGCTCACCGGTGACCCTGCGCCCGCAGAACAGCATCGCCCTGGCCTCCATCCAGCTCCCCCCCAGCCTGTTTGCCAGCCCGGTCCCGGCCGCACCGGGGACTGACTGCAAGCTCCAGCTGCTGGTCTTCCGCAACGGGAAACTCTTCTGCAGCACCGGGAACTCCTCCCGGCTGGCCGACGACGGCAAACGCCGCAGCGTGGCCACCCCAGTCATCTACGCAGGGACCTGTAAGGGCGGCGTGGTGGGGGGCTTGGGCTGCCCTGGGGGTGCTTTTCCTGGGGGATGGAGCTCCATGGGCCTGCTCGGGGTGTTGACGGGGTGTTCCTGAAGTGCAGAGCCATCCCTGGGGTTCTCATGGAGAGATGGGATGTGTGGGGGGTCCCCCAGGTCCAGGCCCTCTGGGGGTGCAGGTGGAGGGATGTCACTTGCCCTGCTGACCGGGTTTCTCTGTTTCTGCAGACGGCTGCGGAGTGGGAAACCTGTCGGAGCCGGTGGCCGTGTCACTGCGGCACCCCGGGGAGGGCGCGGACCCCGTGGCCGCGTACTGGAACTTCGAGGTGCTGGGGGGCATGGGGGGCTGGAGCGCCGAGGGGTGCCAGCTGGCTGCCCGTGAGCCCAACGTCACCTCCCTGCAGTGCCGGCACCTCAGCAACGTGGCCGTGCTCATGGTGGGTGTGGGCGAGCGGTGGGGCTGCGAGCCCTGCCGGGGCGGGGTGTGGGGCCTGAGGGCTGCAGCGGGGGACCTGGGGGGGGACAGGGGGCAGGGGCGGTGACGTGGGGTGTGACGGGCTGTGCTGTGCCGTGCAGGAGCTGAGCGGGTTCCCCAGCGAGGCGCGAGGCGCCGTGGAGGTGCTGCACCCGGCCATGTACACCTGCACGGCCGTGCTGCTGCTCTGCCTCTTCACCACCATCATCACCTACATCGTCCACCACGGGTGAGGCAGCGCCTTGGCGCCCGTGGAGGTGGCTGGGGGGCTGTGCCGGGGTGGGTGTCTCCATGGCAGCTGGAGGGGCTCCCGGGTCTTGGTCCTTGGCCCGTGTGCACGCGTGTACCCATGTGGCTTCTCCACCAGCCATGCTCCGTGCCAGGGACAGGCTGTTGGCCTGGGCCTCTGGGTGCAGGATCTGTGCTCGTGGGAGCCGTGGCTCTCAGGGCCGGGCAGGAGCTCACAGGTACCGGCCGTGCCTCTCGCTCTTCCAGCACCATCCTCATCCCGCAGAAGGGCTGGCACATGCTGCTCAACCTCTGCTTCCACATCGCCATGACGGCCGCCGTCTTCGCGGGAGGCATCACCCTCACCGGGTACCGGATCGTGTGCCAGGCGGTGGGTACCGGGCCGAGGGACGGGCAGAGCCCAGCGCTGTGGGCTGCTGCAGGGCAGTGACCAGGGGAGGACACAGCCATGTCAGCAGCACCCCCTCCCCAACCGTGGCCTCCTCCCACAGGTCGGCATCATCTTGCACTATTCCTCCCTCTCCACCCTGCTCTGGATGGCGGTGAAAGCGCGAGTGCTCTACAAGGAGGTGACCTGGAAGGCACCGCGGCAGCCAGACGGGGACACGTCCCAGCCAGCCCCCAGACCCATGCTGAGGTACAGACCCCCCTTCCCCTCGTCCCGGCCTGAGGGTTGCCGTGGGACCATCTTCTGCCACACATCCAGGAGGTGGGGCAGGACTTGTTCTGCTGGGCAAGCCCATCCCGTGCTCTCCTGAGGGCTGCAGGGCTGCAGTGACACTGTCCCTCCCCGTGCAGGTTCTACCTGATCGCCGGCGGGATCCCCCTCATCATCTGCGGGATCACGGCAGCCGTCAACATCCACAACTACCATGACAACAACCCATAGTAAGTGCTGCCCCTCAGACATTCCTTCCTCCCCACACGGGTGGCCTCCCTCTGCTGGGGCAGGGAGATGGGAATCTGGGCAAGATGGGGAAAGGCCAGTGAGGTTTTCCCCAAGAGTTATCCATGTACTGGGAAAAAATCAGCCAGGCAACCAGCACGGCTCCACAGAGCCTGTGCCATCAGGGCAAGGCTGCCGAGCACCTCCACGCCACGACCCCTCAGAGCCCCTCTCGTCCCGCACAGCTGCTGGCTGGTGTGGCGGCCCAGCCTGGGAGCTTTCTACGTCCCCGTGGCTTTCATCCTGCTCGTCACCTGGATTTACTTCCTCTGCACCGGGCTCAGCCTCCAGTGCCGACCCTTACGCAGGAAAGACGTCCCGGAGCCACTGGAGCCACCGCCACGGCTGGGGGGCACCGGTGACCTCCTGACAGACTCCGGGTCCATCTCGGTGACACTGAACTCGGGGCCACCCTGTCCTGAGGGGGACGGTGTCTACTCCCTGCGGGTGCAGTTCTGGGCACTGGTGACCACCCACGCCTTGTACGTGGCGCTGTGGACGTTCGGCGCCATGGCCGTGTCCCAGCGCTGGTACCTGAACATTGTCTTCAGCTGCCTCTACGGCGTCACTGCCGTGGCGCTGGGGCTCTTCATCTTCGTCCATCACTGCCTGCGGCGCCGGGACGTGCTCAGCTCCTGGTTCTCCTGCTGCCCGTCGTACCGGAACGCGCTGCCCATGCAGGCCTACGTCCACCCCGGGCTGGGGCCGGAGGACGGCTCGCAGGTCTTCATCGGCTGCCACGACCCGGAGGCAGCTCGTTCCGGCGCCTCCTCCTCCTCCTCGCCCAGCAGCGCCGGCTCGGCCGGGGGCCGCTGCAAGCTCACCAACCTGCAGGTCGCCCAGAGCCAGGTGGACGCCCGCCCGGCCACCTGCCCGGAGCCGGACGCCGCCGACGGGAAACCCACCAGGCACGCCAGCAACCTCCACGGCCGCAGGAGCCACCGGGGCAGAACTAAGCCGTGCCGGGACGGGAAGCACCACCGCTTGAAAATGCTGCGGGGCCCCTCGGAGCACCCGTCCAGCGAGAGCGGGAGCCTCCACAACAGCCACTCCGAGAGCTACCCCAGCGGCAGGACCAGCCCGGCCAGCGGTGGCCGCGCGGGGCCGCGGGGGCCACAGGACGGGGAGGCGGCCGCCAGTCCCTCGGAGGGCAGCGACGGCGGGCGGCGGGCGCCCGACTTCGCCGAGGGTCGCCGGAGGAGCGCCAGCCGGGACAGCCTGCGGCCGGGCGGCGCCGCCGAGAGGGAGGCCAAGCGCCGCTCCTACCCCCTGAACGTGGGCAGCCACAACGGCGGCCTCAAGGGCAGCAAGTACGACATCAACCTGGCCAGCGCCGACGGCGCGGCCGGCATGAAGACCGGCCTCTGGAAGAGCGAGACCACGGTGTGAAGGCGGGGAAGGGCCGGCGGCTGCGGTGATCTCCTCCGGGAGCCGCGGCCGGAGCTGCTCTGCGGGAATCACCACGTGCACTAGCAGGGACGGGCGGCACAGCCGGGGGGCTCCGCTGACCCCGGGCCCAGCAGTCCCCTTCCCCCCGAGGAGGCTCCGAGCTTCCCGCGGTGGTGCCGGGGCGGGGGGAACTCCAGGCAGTCCTTGCAGGAGTTGCGACTGTGCTTTCGTCACTCCGGCGTGTCGCTTGAGACTGATCCTAAATGCTATTTTATATTATACAGAGGAAATGTCTATTTTTCAAAGCTATATTATTGAATGTATATATATGTATAGACAGAGCCGTAAGTGGCGCGAGGGCCTCGCTCCCCGCCCGCGTTCCCCGGGAGGGGGTGGGCACTGGGCCAGGGCCCACTCGTGCCACGACTGCAATATTCCCACTGAGGGACCACCCCAAGTGCCCTTTACGTCCAGACACTGCAGCCCCAGCCTGAGCAAGCGGCTGCTGGAGAGCAGCTGCTCCCTCTGCAGTGGTTTTATCCAGCGCTCAGCCCTGGGGCTTGCGCGGTGCCAAAGCCATATTGCAAAGCCAAGCACAAGGTAAGAGGAGCCTCAGCTCCAAGGTGAGGATCACCTCGATTGTCTGCACTGCGTTAATGCCAGACACTAAAGTCACGGCCAGGAAAGGCTCCCAGGCCCTTGGAGGCATAAGCCATGCAATGGGGTGGGCTGGCAGAGCCGGGACTGACCCTCTGCACCAAAGCACCAGAGAATCAAGATGTGTGACAAACCCAGAGCAGGTCCATGTCCTTAATCCAGAAAATACTCGGGTTTGCTCTTAGGAAGGCAGAGAAACCTCCCTGGGGAGCAGGGACCATTCCTGGGAATGCAGGATAACAATGCCAAGGAATTAGGGACCTTCCTCAGACAGTTCCCACGATGCAGTCAAAGGGCTGGAACCTGGTTAAGCACTTCCTGTTCCCATCGAAAAACAAGTCCCCCCCTTCTTCCCAGCAGGCAGGTAAAACAGCTAGGCCATGGGGAGGGCTGCAGCAATGCAGGACGGGAGTCTGATGCCTCCTCTGCCCCTTCCAGCCTCCCCTGCCTCAGCTTCCCTGCGTGCAAATCAGTTTAATTATGTAGCTACCTCCGAGGGGTTGAGGGGCCGGCAGGGCCAACAAGCCAGGGGAGGAAAAAGCACTTAGTGGGACTTGGTCTCACCTCAGAACCCCTTACCCTGCAGGGCTGGGGCACCCCTGGGCTTAACCTGCCGCTCCCCCGCCTGCCTCGGCTTCTCTGCCCGGCTTGGATGCTTAAATATTTCATTGTCCCTGATATTTAACACAATTTAAACCCTTGCTGTGGCTCCCGCAGCCCCCCCAGCCTGGCTGATGCCCCGTGGTTCTATCGCTTTGCTGCACTGTGACAGTATTAGAGAAAAAGCTTTGTATTCTTAATTACACTTTGTTTTGTCTGTTTACAAGCGAACGACATATCAACAGAGCTTCCTGCAATATCCGGGGGGGAGAGGGAGGGGAAATATGCCAAAGAAATGTCTTTAAAGGGGTCTTTTTGCATTTTTATATGAATAGAATGTTTCTAGCAGATATGTTTTGTTTAATATATTAAAGACTTGCCAATCTGCCAAGACCCACTGTTATTTCTCTCAGACTTCACGTTCAGTATAGCCCGGCCCCGGGGGTTTTTGGACCCTCACAAACTCATTCTGCTGAAGGATTACAAGTGGAAGGTGAGGCTGCCCTGGAAAACCTGGCACCTGCACTTCCATTTATTTCTGTCACAAATGTTAACATGACCCAAAGCAGTCACTCTACAAAAAGCCCCATTTTGGTCCAGAACACAAAGGACGACCCAGTCCCATAAGCCTGTTCCCCACAGCACGACCGCTCTGTCCCTGGCAGGTTTCACACTCTTGGTCCCAAAACTGTCTCTGGACCATCCTCTGGGCCCCAATCACCTTCAGGACCAGGCCTTGGCCTTCCTGAAGGACCGAATCTCCTCGGGGCTCCGCAGGTACTGCTCGATCTCGCTGTCGGAGATGGGCTCGTCGCCGGTGACGGGCGGGTCCGGAGCGCTCGGAGCTGCCGAGCGCAGCCTCTTCCTGGGATGGATGAGGCAGGGTGGGAGCAGGGGCCTCGGGCACTTCCCTGCCAAGGGACAGCCCTTCTCCTGTGCCATGGGAGGAGAGCTGGGAGAGCCCTGGCCCAGAGAGTCCTGGCCTGTGGAGTCCTTATCCAGGGAGTCCTGGGCTGAGGAGTCCTTATCCAGGGAGTCCTGGGCTGAGGAGCCTTTATCCAGGGAGTCCTGGCCTGGGGTGCCCTCAGCTGGCGAGCCCTGGCCTGTGGAGCCCTGGCCTGAGGCCGCACCACACTGCTGCTCCTCCCCAGCCTGCTGGCAGAAGGCGTTTTTCAGCAGGAACACCCGGTGCTGCAGCAGGTCCCCCACGTGCTTCACCACTGTCTTCTTGTCCAGGTGGAAGCTGCGCAGCCAGGCGAGCTGGGAGGCCATTCCCAGCAGGATCTCCAGCAGTTCCTTCAGCCTCAGGTGGGCGGGGGGAGGCAGATCCACCCCTGCCACCCTGCAGAACCTCGCCAGGGGGCAGGAGAGGCGGGCGCGGGGCTGCAGCGACTGCCACGCCAGGAACGCCGCGGCCGTGACCACGGGCAGGGGGTGCCGGCCCGTCACCAGCCACGTCTCGCTGGCCAGCTCCACAATCCCCATGGTCCGGGCCACCAGCTTCTCCTTGTCCTCCAGGAACGGGGCAGGGACGTCGGCCGAGGGCTGGAACAGGCGGAAGCTGCGGGAGCACAGGAGCCTCAGTCACCCGGTGGCTGCAGGGAGGCCCTCTGGGACAAACACACCCTGCCCCCGCCAGGGGCTGCTGCTCGTGGGCACCAGGAGGGATTCCTTCATGGGAAGAATTGTTAAAACATTGGAATGGGCTGCCCAGGGAGGTGGGGGAGTCCCCACCCCTGGAGGTGTCCAAGGAAGGAGTGGACGTGGCACTCAGTGCTCTGGGCTGGGGGCCAAGGTGGGGATGGGGCACAGGTTAGACTCGATGACCCTGGAGGTCTTTTCCAACCTCAGTGATTCCATGATTCTGGAACTCACGGTACCTCCCTGAGCACCTCCCTGCCCTCTCCAAACTGAGGAGAAAATCCCAGCCCAGGAGTGACACGGGAGGCACAGAAGCCCCAGCCCCGTGTCACACAGCTCAGCCCGGCCCGTGCCCCCTGGAAGGGGCCCCGCTACCTGCTCAGGTGTGTCTTCACCAGGTCTGCCAGGCTCAGGGCGGGCACAGAGAGCCCCAGCTCCTTCTGCAGGCTCAGGAAGACGCCGGCAAACAGCTCCTGCTTGGCGTACAGGAGGGAGCAGACGGTGCCCATGGTCAGGGGCCAGTTGTGCTGGCGGCACGTCACGAACACGCAGCAGCCCCCCAGCAGCTCCTTCTTCTCCAGGCTGACCAGGTGGAAGGCAGGGAGCTGCAGGGCCCTCTGGAAGTAGGACACGGCCGTCTCCTCGAACACCGCCGGGAGCTGCAGGACTTTGCACAGGTCCTGGACCCGCCGAATCCCTGCGGGAAAAGGCAGCCCTTGGAGCTGGGATCAGGCAGCGCCTCCTCGGGATTGTGGAGCAGGCAGAGCTCACCCAGCCCAGGCACAGGCACCCAAACCACCCTCAGTGCACCCTCAGTGCAGCACCAGCCGCCTCACCCAGGCTCTGCCACCAGCTCCAAAGGGTCTCACTCCGCTTTTTTTTTAACCATTATAAGCGCATTAAACGAACTGGAGCAGCAGCCAGGGAGGCTCGGGGCGGGGGAGGAACGCTCTTACCTCGCTGCAGGCAGCGGCTCAGCTGCTCCTTCTGCCCGGTGCTCTGGGAATAGGACACCTCTGGAAAACAGGGGTAGGTCAGAGAGCCCTGCAGTGAGCCCAGGGGGGACAGTGCCGTTTGGATTTGGGGCAATCCAGGAGCTGGATTCCAACGACCAGAAGGGACAGAGCAGCCCGGGTGAGAGAGGGGCGGGATCCCCCCCAGGGCCGGGGGCTCTCCATACGCGGACCCAGCCGACGGCCCAGAAGAGCACTTAAAGCCCTTCTAAGAGATTTAAACGCCCAGGAGGAGCGGCTCATCAGCTGCGGGCGATGGAGGGAGCGGGAAGCGGACACCGGGAGACCTCGGGGAGGGACGGGGCGGGGTAGCGGGGTCGGCGGGGCCCGGGCGCGCGGCGCACCCCGCAGATGCTCCTCCTCGCTGTAGGTGGTGGTGAGCAGCCCCTCGGCCAGGACGCATCCGCAGGCGGCGCAGACCAGCTGCTGCTGCGCGTACAGCGCGTCCTCCACCAGCGCGGCCGAGCCGCACCCGGGGCAGCGGCGCCGCGCCGCCATGGCCGCCACGGCCGGACCGCGGCGGGGGGAGCACCGCCCGCAGCCAATAGGCGGCGCCGCCGCCGGTCCGTCCCCCCGCGCCCGCCCGGCCGAGCCGCCGCCCGCGCCCGCCGCGTTCCGGAGGAGGCGGCGGCGGCGGCTCCGGGACCCCCGGGGGGATCCCCGGGGGGATTCCCGGGGGGATCACAGCGCTCAGGGCCGCGGGCTGAGGCTGGGAGCGGCTCCAGGACCCCGGGGGGATCCCCGGGGGGATCACAGCGCTCAGGGCCGCGGGCTGAGGCTCGGAGCGGCCCCCCCCGGGCAGCGGGAGGCAGATTGCCGGGGATATCTCCCCCCTCGTTCGTCTCTGCCCTGCAGAAACTCCCGGCTCCGCAGGCGCGGGCGGGCCCGTCCATCAGGTTTCCTCGCCCCGTTCGCCACGAGCTTCCTCCTGCACGGAACGAAACCCGCCCCGAAACACCTGGGGCGTGAGCAGAGCTGGTCACAAGGAGAGGAACGAGGCCCTTCTGGTCCTGCCCTCCCAGAATGAGGACAACAGCTGGGAACAGGCACCCAGAACGCTGGGTTCAAAGGTGGTTTTTATTTTTAGTGTTCCATGAAAACCAGAAAGGTGTTTAAAAAACAAAACAGTACCTGGGCTAAAAAGCAGGGAGTACAAACAGGAGAAATACATTCAGATCCTTCAGTAATAATAAAACAAGATGTTTGATTCTTAAGGCCCTTAAAGGAAATAAAATGCCAGTCCCCTCACACCAAAGGAAGGTTTTAAAGAGTATTGCCAATAAAAATGAGGTCCAAGGCTGTGGAAGTCGAGGGCTGTGGCCCCACACAGTGCTGAGTCTGCTCTGGAAGAGGCTCCAGCCACCCGAGGGAACAACCAGCCAGGCACAGCTCGGGGTCCCCTCCACAGACACAGCTGGGACCGGCCAGAAAAGCACGCCAGGGGAGGATGTTACAAGTGTTAAGGCTTCACCTGTGCCCAGAGCACCTATTATTGCTTTGGTTCCGTGCAGGTAGGGCCGGGATGCACGTCCTTCCCAAGGGGAACGCGCACACCCCAGGATCCACGAGATCCACTCGCCCCGAGGTGCCGCCAGCAGCCAGCGACTGTCGCACCCAGAACGTTCCAGAACGAGCCCAGTCCTGCTCCCCTGTGCCCAGTTACAACCAGTGACACCAGGCCGGGTTTCTGACCCCGGTAAGTCGCCATCCCAAGGCACAGAGGGGCTCTCCTTTCCGACCCAGATCAGAAACGCTGAGGAATAAAATAAAATCCAAGTCTGTCAGCGAGGTACAGGATCCTCTTCTCCAGAGATCCACCGAGGCACAAGGAGGAAACAAATCAATCCTTCATCTTCCTCACTCGAGAAGGCACGAGAAGCAGCAGCAGTTTCAGCAAGGCCAACCAGCACCACTCAGGATTAAACCACCCCCCCGCCTGCACTGGGGACCCTTCATTCCCAGCAGAGGGTACAGGAGAACAGAGAGAATCCCCCCCCACTGCAGACACCGCTCAAATAACACTAAAATGAGGAAAAAGAAGTACCTGAAGTCTTGGAAGACTCTTGAACTTAAGGCTTGTTTCAGGTTGAGCTCCCCCCTGAGGGGCAGCTCTGCGAGAGAAGCTCCAGACTTTGGTAGTAGGTCAGTTTAGAGGAAGAAAAATGTCATTTTTTTGATTTTCCTAATAAATGTTTACATCTCAAGGCAAATATATTAAACTGCTCTTTGCTACAAAAATACAGTAGTCGAGATCTCCAGTGGTTTCCAGTGGTTTCTGACAACTGTAGGCAGACTGCTCACAGGGTGAGAGTCCAGCCAGCCGGTCCAGTCCCTCAGTAAAGTGCTTTGCTGTAGAAAAACTGAGTTAGAAACTCACCCCTGAGCCAGGGGTGAGAGCCAATAACCCAACAAATTCCAAAGGTGGGAGTGTTTACTTCCACTGATTGAAGCTGGAAACTTGAAGCTTTGGTCCTCATGAAGCTTTGGTCCTCTGCTCCCCACTCTGTATTCCAAATTCCTTCTAAGCCTTTTATGGACTCTCCCAGCCCTGGCAAATCCCAGAGGTGCAAAGAGGCATCTGATTTTGGGGTTTTTTTTTTGATCTTTGACAAGAGCTTGCTTAAAAAAAAAAAAAGAAAAAAAAGCCACATTTAGTTTTCAGAGGAGGAGGAGGAGGAGGTTGTGGTGGCTGCTGAGCAGCACTGAGCTGCTCCTGCTGTGGGGTGGGGAGAACAGCCCTGTCTCCACTGATTTAAAATGCACCTTTGGTCCAAATCCATTGCTGCCATTCCTATGGTAGAGATGTACCGTGAACATCAACATCTCCTACTCCAAAAAAACCTGCCAACTTCCCCTTGGAGAACTCTCTGGAACAACATCCACTTGATGAGATGAACTGAGATTTGCTTCTTCCTTTCCAATCTTTTAACTTAAGTTCAACTTTCAGGGCATTAATTCCTTTTAAATTACAGCCCAGGTCTGAAGCTGGGACATCTTTGGACTTCTCCAGTGTAGTTAATTATTATTTTAAAAACAATCAAATCTTCAAGCTCTACTGTGCAGGGCTTCATATTGCACTACAACTTCAGATATGGAAAGAAGAGTAACTGATCTATCAGAGCTGCTACAAAACAAAACCATTAAAAAAAAAAAATCTTCCTAAAGGATCATCAGTGCCTTGCTGGGAAGCAAAACACATCAAAAACCCTCCTCCTTTCCATCACAACCAGCCTTTGGATTAATGCCTGGTCTTCCCAGACAATGGGAAGAAAACAAAAAATAAATATGATAAGGTGACTCCATTACAAGAGCTGAGATGGAACTACTAATCAACCCGGGAGTTGCTCAAGGCAGAAACAGGAAAAAGGTCATTTTCCAAGGGCAGCACAACCGGCACCTCCTGCTCCACACCAGCTCCTCTGGGGGAAACTGTCCTTCTTCTCCAGCACGCCCAGACCCTTCACATCTTCCCAGCCTTTTTGTTCCCAGACATGGAAACACGCAGGATGTTGGGGGTTTCTTCCATGACCCTGACGAGCAGGTTGTCGATGTAATCCTCGAGCTCCCGCACCTGCACGTCCTTCCTGGTAATCGTATCCTTCTGTTTCAGCACCAGCTGGATCAGCTCATCGTGTGTCAGCTGGGCATAGGCGTAGGCAGGGTCTGAAGGGTCATATTTCTTGGGGAGAGAAGAAAGGCAGGGTCAGTGCTGACACACGGGCATTCCAAACCAGGAATGGGACCGGCCCGGGGAATTCGAAGCACCAGCAAACGGGTTTACGAACAGCACTGGCAGAGCCACAGCTGCTCTGTGCTCCACACCTTCCAAAAAGCAATTCCTCCTGCTCCCAGAACACTGCCCAGGCGGGGAATGTGAGCACAACAGGCTCCCATGTTCAAACAACAGTTTGAACCACTTCCTTCACATCCTCTCCCCTCACACCAGAAGGAGGCACTGCTGTTATTTCACTTCTGACTTCTCATGTTCCCCAGAACACCCTCAGAGACAATAACAGGGCCCAGGGCTTTCCCTGCTGACCCAGGAATGCTCCCAGCCGTTCGGATCAACTCTACTCTAGATCAGTTTGCAAGAAAATAAATATTTGAAGACTGTCCCCACCTCTGGAGTCTGACCAAAGGCAAGTTCACACCCAACATGGTCTAACAACCAGGGTTCTTTTTCTGCCCAGGATATGAGATGTGAGCCCAGGCCAATCATCTGGAATACACAAACTCCTCAATCAAACCAAAGCTTAAGCAGTGAAAGTGCCACTTCCCTCCATACCTTCACACTCATCTCCAGCAGCTTTTCGTTCATGGTGCTGATGACATTCAGGTTTTTACTCTGAGACTTGTTTGCCATGGCATTCATTGGCTTCACAGGATGGAGTCTGCAACAGGAAAAAAGGGTTTCTGTTGTTTAGGCAGGACATGTAACACCAGCATGACACAGATCTCCTGACTCAAAACAAATACAGCAGGAAATTGGGGAAGGTTCCTACCCTTCTCTGTCTCCTGAGAGAAAAGAGATTGAGCTTCAGAAGACAAGGCATTTCTAAGCTAGAGAGAATTTGTAGGTATTTTCCAGTTCTCTGATATCTTTACTGACTTAAGGCATTGGAGATAAAGCAGGAGCAGCAGGAAGGGAAATACATCCCAAGTGTGTCATGGAAGAAAAGCCAGGATGGGCTACACGAGGAGGCAGAACACAGGGCAGCTTCTCTGATCTCAGGCACTGGTATTTCAGCCTGACTTTCCTAACCAGAACATATTTGTGGTTCTTCCAACACATCAAATACTTCCACTGTCCCGGGACAAGCGTGTTAGGCATTTTCCAATCCGAGCTGACACCACGAGCTGCCAAGAAGCGCTGCTGTTATGTGCCTGAGCAGGATTTGCGTCACCAGTTTTAACACAGGAAGCAAATTTTACTTCTATCTCAGCCAGTGCTGGCCCAGGGGTGTCCTAGACCCTAGGCAGGTGAAGCCCTCACAGCTGACAGGTCAGGGGCACAGCAGGAGCTGCACCACTTGCTGTGATCACTCTGAGGAGCCCCATTCAGCCAGGAAATGAAGCGTCGTGGTTTATCGGGGTGACCATTCTCCCACATCTGAAAAAGGGCCCAGTTGCAGTCCATGTCCCCAGCTGGATAAAATGACCCTATTCACTTGCTGTACTTCCCCTAATGGTTTCCCTGAGAGCTGTGATGAGTGGCTGGTCCCCTCTGGGCACCCTCAGGAGCTGCACAGATCCTTCTGGAGCCAGCAACAACCCCAAGCCGGGTGACAGCACCCAGGCCCCGACAGATCCAGGCCCCAGAGGAAGTCAGGGCTGCCTGATGGCAAGAGCACTGCAAAGAGCAGCAGATCCAGCAGCTGGAGGGACAGACCTGGAGGCAAAAGCAGAGCTCACACCTGCACAGAGATACCTGCCGTGACCCCCACGTGGTCTCACCTGTGCTTAGGAGACACGGTTTCACCACCCCACAGGGTTTGGTTAGGGAACGTTTCAGAGGGTGAAACCC